>OX359295.1:56630761-57230761 GCA_947179395.2 Pulicaria dysenterica
AAAAGATTGATGGGATCCAAGACAAAGAGAGCTCATGGATGAATTGAGTGATAGCTTGATTATTTATGTAAGTAGACTAATAAAATACCTCTGCTTGCTTTATTTATTTATTTTGATGTGAATATCATTATGTACAGCAAATACAAGAAACGGGTAAATCACATATGCTTATAATAGGATTCTCCCCATGATTCAGAAAGTTAAAGGAAAACGAGATGAGCTACCTCATTAAAAGATCAAGTTCAAGATCTATTAGCAATTGTTGAATTCGACGAAATAGCCGGGTAAATCTCATATGCTTATTATAGGGCATTTTAATAGTTTTTATAAGTATATATTTGTTGAATGCATTGTTCTTGATGTAAATATATTTGTGTTGATGTATTTTATTCGTGTAATTCAATTGGTTATTAGTTACTAAGATAATTCTTTTTTTCTATTTGTGTAGGGTTTTTCTCTAATTGCAAGTTAAGAAGTACATATGTTTCTACCAAAATTGTTGGAACCTAGAGGGGGGGGGGGGGTGAATAGGTTATTTTACTTAGTTTACTAATTTTTACACTTATAAAAATTTGTAAGTTGTGTTTAAAAGATTTTTCTTGAAGTTTATAACATAACAAATAAATATATATACTTGAAATAAAAAGAGTAAGGGTAGAGAGATATCACCAAGAGTAGACAAGAGATTTATAGTGGTTCATGCAAGTGTTAACAAACTTGCACTACATCCACTCCTTGGCCTCACCCACCAAGAGTTTGCTCCACTAGCTTCTCTCTTTGAAGGTAGAGATAAACCTTTTACACTTCTCTTTTTCACTTGCAAGAATTAACACTTCAAACTTGCAAGTAAGGTAAAGATAACATTGCTTCACTCTAATTCTATAGGCTCGAGTTGATCCTCACTTCTCTCTAATTCTAAAGGCTAGAGATGATCCTTACTTCACTCTAATTTGGAAGGCTAGAGTTGATCCTTACACTATTACAAAATATATGAATGATGATGTAGTGTTTAAGCTTTGAAAGCTTCGCTCTTGCTTGATTCTTGATCTTGAATGATAGATTAATTATCAAAGAATATGAGCTCACAAGATAAGAATATGTATTCTGTGTTTTTGATGTGCAAGAGTTAAGTAATGAATGAGGTTTGAGTTGGTTTAAATAAGGAAAAAGGAGTAAGCTCAAAAAGTGTCCAGACATCTCACGGTTTTAGCCACGGTCGACCGTGGCTAAAACCGTGAGCTTCCTGGAACTTTTTTGAGCCTTTCAATTATAGACGTTAAACTTTATTTAAACCACACTCAACTCATTTTTACCATAAAAATCAACTGAAAAGTAGATGTTCAAAAGGTTGGTTGATCTCATACTTCTAATGTTTGAATTTAAACACAAAAATGGAAGTTTGGAAACCAATACACAAAGCATGTTGGAATTTTACCCCTTTGGGAGATTCCTTTGCTAAATATGGTTGTGTATTGTTTTAAAGTGGGATTGTGTGTGGTATTTGCTAAAATGGGAAGTCATAGATTAATTCAACCAACACAAATAAGTTTATAAAAAAATTTGTCCATTTTTATAAAACTTTTTATAAAAATAATTTTATAAAGACTTAAACTTATCTGATTATTTTATTTGTAAGCTCATATAATTCGAACTCTTGTTTGTAGATATCTTCGTCATCGGCTTTGAAGATATCATCTTCACTTGTTGAGTACGTTCGGTTGACTTAAAGAAGAACAATATTTTAGAGTTGTGAGCTGAGCAGCGACGGTTGATTCACGGTCGACCGTGGGATCGACCGTGAAGGTTCCTTTATCTTGATTTCTTCTTTTCTTGTTGAATTGAATTCTTCAATTATTTGTTCTTTACTTGATCATTAATTTTAGGCTTGTTGATCTTTAAAGAATGTAGCATATGAACATATGAATAAATTTGATAAGCAATAATATTACTTGTTCATATTTTTATCATCATCAAAATAAGGAGTGCATTTCTTAATGTGTGATCATGTATGCACTAACAAAAATGTTCTTGCTATGTAGATATAACATTAACCTTTTTGTCTTAGCAAGATAGTGGGTAAAATATGTGGTTTGGACATATGGTATTAAATATAGATTGGTTCATTGTACAACCCCCGAATTGCTCGAATTCAACTAATGGAGATTGTTATTATGGTTGGTTAACCAATTTGACTTAATTGGTTTCATTTATTACTTAATAGTTGTTTATTATCGTTGTGATGTTACTTGGGTTGAATATTATTAGCTATCAAAAGCAGAAAAAATATAAAAACAAATATATTTTGTTTAAATATTTAATAGATTCAGACCCAGTTTTTTAGTATAAAACAGGGCTTAAAAGTGAACCTTTAAAAACTTAAAAAGAAAAGATTTAGACCCGGTTTTTTAACCGGGCTTGAATCATTGGACTTTCGGGCTCCCCCCCTTTCAGGCCCCCCACAAAACCGGGCCTGAAAGGCTTAAAAAACCGGGCCTGAATGTGTTTTTTGTAGTAGTGAATCTGAGCCGTTCAATTCCCCCTACTTCAATGTCATTGCCCACCCATGAATTCCTCACATGCACCCTGCCATACTCTATCCCTCCACGCTCTCCATCCGTGATCTTCCCATATCCAAGGAACGACTGAGATTGGTTCTTCCGATTCTCGCGCTAACAACGGTTCTCGAATGAACCCTCCCCTATATATATAAATAGGGGAGGGTTTATTCGAAACCGTTGTTAATGCGAGAACTAATCTAAGTCGTTTCTTGGATATGGGAAGTTCATGGATGGAGAGCGTGGACGGATAGAGTGTGGCAAGGTGCATCTAAGGAATTCATGGGTGGGCAATGACAATGAAGGAGGGGAAATTTGGACGGCTCAGATTGGTTCTCGCGGTTCTCGCACTAAGAATGGTTATCAAATGAACTATAGGGGATAGTTCAAACGAGAACCGTTTTTCGTACGAGAATTGCGAGAACCAATTATAGCCATTGATCAAAGAAATGGAGAGTTGAGATTAAAGAGTTATTAATAGATAACCTTAAACTAATCAAACTATCCTTAATTAATTAAGGGGTAGTTTGGACATTTTTACATTACACCCACATTTTTTATGCTAATATATACATTAAACAGAGATGTGTTAAATTACGAAAATTATACCAAATTAACGAGAAAATTATGTTATTTAATTTAAGAATGGTCTTGATATATTTCTTCAAAAAAAAAATTTGTACTTGCTGGGTTTTTGCTCGACATGTGCACTAGTGCAAATTTTGCACTAGTGCATATGTCGAGCTGGTGCTGGAAAATAAACCTAGCAAACGTGACTTTTTTTTCCAAAATAATATAGCAAGATTGGTCTCAAATTAAAGAGCATAATTTTGTCGTTAATTTGTTATATTTTTCGTAACTTAACACCTTTTCGTTCGATGGATATGTTAGTTTTAAAAAAATGGGGGAAATGTACAAATAAACATACTACCCTTTCCTATTTAAATAAATAAACAAACAAGACATTAAATGATTGGCCAGAAATGGTTCTCGCAGTTCTCGTACGAAAAACTGTTCTCGTTTAAAACGCACCCTATATATATGTATATATATATATATGTATATATATATATATGTATATATATATATATATATATATGGGAGGGTTCATGCAAAAAGTACCTTATTTGCGAAAAGTGCGACAAGCAATCCTGACCTCTTATTTAGTTTTGATCTAATGGCTGAAACTAATCTTATTTTTTTGTTTTTTTTAATTCAAAAGTGTATAATAGTAAACAATAATTATTCTCTCTCTATTTTATCTCTCTTATTTTTTCTCTCCTAAACTTTTTTAGAAAAAAACTAAATATAATTAAACAGTAAATTAATAATAATTCGATGTGCAACAATGAACACAGCCTAATATTTATAAATTCTTAATTATTCAAAGTTGTATTCTTTCTATTTTTTTTTAATATCTACGTCTTTTTTTCTTATTTTTCTGTATTATTTTTTTGAAAGTATCACAGTATGCTTGTAACTTTTTTCTCAAATTAGTTTTTTTCTCTGTTTTCATTTATCTAATTATTTTCTAAGATGCTTCTTTTTTTAATTATTTTTTGAATGTCCATTAGTAAATTATAGTTCATCATAATCAAACTTAAAATTAATGATATTTTAATTATAAATCATTAATATCTATAATCAACGATGAAGATGAAAATTAACAAATTATACTAATGTTCGATAATGAACAAATTAAATATATCAAAAAAAACCCAAAGAAATCTGAATTCACCTGTTGAACAAAAAAAGCGATAAAAAAAACTAAAAACAAATTGTATTCACCTATTGAACAAAAAAACAAAAAAAAAATAAAGTTAGCTATTGAACAAGAAAAAAACGTAAAAACAAACTGTATTCACCTATTTAACAAAACACCCAAAAAAAATAAATTCACCTATTGAACAAAAAAAAACAAAATATTCCAGTTGACTCACCTGTTGAACAAGAAGTATTCACCTACTAAATATATATTAAAAAATTCAGATAAAAAACAGATCTACAGTTAAAAACATGTAACAAGAGGGAAAAACAAATATATAATTATTTTCCATTGATAAACAAGAAACCAGTTGTGGGTTACGGCGGAGGCGAAGGTTTGCGGTGGCGAGCGGCGGCGACGCTCTAGGGTTCTGGCAGCAAAACCACAAGGTCGGCGGTGATGATATCGGCGACAAAAGGGGACTGGTGTAGATCTAGTTGGTTGTGTAAACAAGGTGAGATGGCGGTGTTCAATGGTGTGTTCAACTGTGAAGACGGCTGTAGGCGGTGTAGGCAGCGGCGACGGCAAAAAGCGGCAGCGACGGTTGTTAAAAAAAGAGATTAGGGTTTCGATATTTAATGTCAGATAGATGTGGTGGCGGCTTAGATGAGAGAGGTGGTTGTTGATGTAGCAGATGGCGGTGGTCGTGGCCGGCGGCGGAGATGGTGCAGTAAGATGGAGGAGCTTCAAGATCTGACCAAAGTAAACATTGCGTTGATGGTTGGCTGCGGAAATCTGGCAGAAGCTAACGGTACGGATGGAGGTGGCCGGCGGCTGGGGTAGGTTTATAGAGAGAGAGAGGGATGAAGTTTCAATTTTTTTGTTTGAAATGGGGAGAGTCGGCTGTGACTTGAAATAGGGAAAAAGGAAGGAGAGAGAGAGAGGAGAGGTGAGAAAAAGGGGGAGAGGTGAGATAGGATATTACATTTCTACCCCTTATTAAATAAAACAAAAACCATTAATCTTGTTTTAATTACTAAAATGCCATAAAGAGTTACATCCATTGATTATATGATCGAATGGCCTAGAATGTTTCTCGCACTTTTCGTAAATAAAGACCTTTTCGCATGAACCTTTGTCTATATATATATATATATATATATATATATATATATATATATATATATAGACACACACACACACACAAAGAGAAAGGGGAAATACTACGTGATATTCTTACTCATCTTTCTACTCATAAAATCAGGAGAGGAGATGAAGAAAGATAAGTAGTAAATTCAACATGTTATCATTTAGCGAGTAAGAGGATGAAGTAGCAAAAAAACATATAAGGAAATATGATTTTCCATATTTAAAAATGTTTTTACCGTGCTCTGATACTAAATAATACTTTTTTATATTAACCATGTGTATGTGTATGATGTTATTAAATACGCTACAAAACCTAAAATGTTTTAAATCCAAACTAAATGGTGGAATGAATGCAGAAACAAATTTCATCTCAATTTTTTAAAATTCTAATTCATTGAATTATTCCACTTTATTTTATATTTTTATAACTAAAGTAGAAAATATACATTACGAGCAAGTCACTATAAAACGCGAGTACGAAAAACTCGTATAATCTACAATTATTATGAATACTAGCATTGCACCCACGCAATGCGGCGGCGATGACAATAGTTTGTGTTCGATAACATGTTTGATTTAAAAAGTAGGGTATGGTATGTGAAATGCGATGTTAGTCAACCTATCCATGCATTTTCTACCTTTTGTGATTTCTTTACTTATTTTTTTTACAATCAACCATTTTATTAGTTGTTAAAATAGTTTTTGAAAAATAACTAAAAATTATTATTATTATTGAATAATTAGAGAAAAATATATTATAGTCTTAAAATTGTATTGATGACTTAATGTAAGTAATTTAGCCATAATAAGATAAATTAAATAATTCTTGTGATGTTTAATGATTTATTAAAGTAATAATTGTCTTAAATTAGTTGAGATAATCAAGAAAATGATTGGTTAGGCTATTATTTTAAGTGTTTGTATGTTAAGCAAAAAAATTTGTATTACTTAAAATTAAAAAGTCTTTAAATTTTTAAGAAAGAGAAAATTAAATAAGTATAGATAAACATTCTAACCCACAACTCAGTCTCTGACCTAGTCAAACTGAACATAATTGCAACTAATTTAACCATTTTCTACCACTAGAGACCGAGTTTCTTATATGCATTTAAGCGAAGACTTTGTTGTCCAACACGTCAGCACGTCCTTAAATCTAATTTTTCCATGACAGTCATTCTCATTTCATCTTCTTTTCATTATTTTCAATTAGTAAATGCCTCAATCTTGATTCACATGAATGCACTTTTAAAAATTGTAAAGATCAAATTTTGATATATGTCCAGTTAGGGAAAGGTTCGAATGAGAATGAGAAATTAAATGAGAATGTGAGACTCAATCTCAGACGTTTATTTAATTTGTAAGTGGAATTCATAGATAGAAAGCGTGGAGGAATAGAGTGTAGCAGGGTGCATTTGAGAAATTCATCGGTAGACAATAACATTGAAGGAGGGGAAATTGGACGGATGAGATTGAGGGGCTGTTTGTTAGACCCTGAATGGAATCATTCAGCTCTTAACCACAAAAATGAATCGATCAGCACGTTTGTTTACAAGAAAAAACACCTCTGAATCATTCAATAGCCTCTGACCGATTTTGCATTCAATCACATTCCAAATGATTCAGAGGAAAGACCTTTACTATCGTACCCCTGCGATTTTACCCATCAAACACAAGATGCCTTCACCGATCTGTTCAACATTACAACCTTAATCGTCGTTTTCCACCCTGCCGGTTTTAATGATTTCAAAGACGCTAACATCGATGAACTCTGTTGATATAGCAATCGTCGTTGATATAGTAGAGTGGCGACGGCGGAGCAACGCCGTCATTGGTGTCGGCTGAGGTGTACAAAAATCCTAAAAGCAATAGTATGAAGCAGAAATTTAGCAATCGATCGATCCAAAGCAAATCTTTTTACCTTTATAGTTTGATCGAACCTTGGTGCTATTGGATATTGGTTTGTGCGTGATTTCTAAGCTCAAGCTTGTCTCTGTTTTCTTTTTTCTTTTTTAATCGTGCTTGATGGTATTCTTGAAGATAAGATGCATTGTAGAGTAGTACTCCAAGCTTTGAGGGAGAGTACAACAAGCAAATGGTGTATCACAGTTTTATAGGTGTACTGCAAACAAATGGTGTAGTACAAAAGGCAACAAATAATTTATAAACTAATGATTTAATGCTAGATTATATAATAGTTAATAAGAATTATATATAATATATATAATTTGGATAAGGTTAATATGGTAATTTTTATCATTCAGAACGAACATTCAGATGTATTAACAAACAGGTTTTTTTATTCAGAATCATGTACATTCAGAGCCTTTAAACCATTCAGACATCTAAACCATTCAGTGCTAAATCATTTTGTTTTATCAAACAGCCCCTGAGTCTCTTATTCTTAAAAACTCCCACTGTCCAGTTAATAGTAGATTATATGATTTACCTTCTGTGCTAATCTTGTAACATCGGTCAATAACGTACATGGGGCGGATCTACATGTGTGTTAATGGTGGTATGAATCTCCAATCAATCGATCATATGGAGTGAAAATTTCTGATGCTTTTTTAACGTTTCTATTGGTCAAATTTCTAGTTCTAAATTTATGTAAGCTGAATTGCTAATTTGTTATTTTTGAACTTGAACATTGTTTATTCGTTAAGTTTTGATTTAAATGTGAGCCAAAAACATTAACTATTTAACTTTAATGCAAAAACATATTATTTTTGGCTAACATAATACACGTAAATAGGATTTTTGCAGCGACAGATGGCGTTGCTAAAGGCTTTAGCGCACGCTGTACATTGTGTAGCTTGTCACTAATGATCAAATATTGCTGCTATCGGTGTCGCCGTTAGCTAATAATGTTTGTTGCTATTATGTACGTCGCATCTAAAAGTGTCGCTCCTAATATTACCGTTGCTATTATTTCTATTGTCATGTCGCTGCTATTAATTTTTTTTTCTAATATAATTAGACACAAATAATAATTATAACATGTTATATTTGAGTACCTAATTAAAGAAAGTAGAATTGTTTGGCCCGATGCATTTTGTCGGAAAATTTATATTTATTTTTTCTTTAGTTGAATTGTTTGGCCAGGTACGTTTCGTCTCGAAATTTAGTCATTTTTATTTATTTTATATTTTAATTGATATTTTGAGACTGTGTCACTAGTGGCATAGAGATAAGTTTCTAGATAAAGAAGCCTCTAATTAAGATGGGTTATCTAAAAGAAATTACTTATAGGATCGAAGTGGGTGTTTGGTATTTATGAATATGACAGGGGGTGTAAATGAAAATTTCTCATGCAATATATACATCTGGGGACATATAGAGTGAGAGCAAAATGGATGGCCATCCCTGTCTTTTAGCTAGTTAGGAGTATTGTGTATGTTCATTAATGTCATGGTCCGGCAATTGGTATGGTATGTTTGTAACATGTTAAACATGTATTTTTTGTCCATACGTAGAGTACAACAGTATCAACATTCACCATACGCGTACAGCTGGTTCTGATTATATATATATATATATATATATATATATATATAGACAAAAGTTCAAACGAGAACTGTTTTTCGTACGAGAATTACGAAAACCAATCTAAGTCGTCCAATTTACCCTCCTTTAATGTCATTGTCCACCCATGAATTCCTCACATACACCCTGCCACACTTGATCCCCTCCACGCTCTCCATCCATGAACTTCCCATATTCAAGGAACGGCTAAGATTGGTTCTGATCATATATATATATATATATATAGACAAAAGTTCAAACGAGAACTGTTTTTCGTACGAGAATTGCGAAAACCAATCTAAGCCGTCCAATTTACCCTCCTTTAATGTCATTGTCCACCCATGAATTCCTCACATACACCCTGCCACACTTGATCCCCTCCACGCTCTCCATCCATGAACTTCCCATATTCAAGGAACGGCTGAGATTGGTTCTCGCAGTTCTCGTACGAAAAACAGTTTTCGTTTGAACCCTTCTCTCTCTCTCTCTCTCTCTCTCTCTCTCTCTATATATATATATATATATATATATATATATATATATATATATATATATATATATATATAGGGTGAGGTTCAACAAAACCTCCCTCTTAAACAAAGAACCCAAAATCTCAATCTCAGCAATTCCCAAATTCAATTTTTTTACCCCTTACGCGCTGCCTACAGCAATTCCCAAATTCAATTTTTTTACCCCTTAAATCTTTAAATGACCATAACTATTTCAATTTTTTGAGTTTCAGCAAAAAAAATTATACAAATCTTCTCATTTTTTAATCCTCTTTCAAACGAGACCACTCTTCCTATATTTCTGAATAAAAAAAATTTGACGAAAATGATGAAAATGACGAAATTATCATTTTCGGCTGTTAGAAGAGAGTAACACCTACTAGTTTAATCATTTTCGCCCATCACCTTCATATCCATAACACCTAATAGTTTTCATCATTTTCGGACCCCTGTTCACCTTTTTTTTTTGACGAAAATGACTAAAATTATCATTTTCGTCACCTGCTATTACGTGACATACGGGGGGGGGGGGGGAACGAAAATGATGAAAATGACAAACTTTATCATTTTCGTCACCTGCTGTTACGTGATATATAAGGGGGACATAAAAATGATGAAAATGACGAATTTTTATCATTTTCGTCACCTGCTTTTACGTGACATACAGGGGGCACGAAAATGGTGAAAATGACGAATTTTTATCATTTTCGTCACCTGCTTGTACGTGACATACAGCGGGGCACGAAAATGATGAAAATGACGAAATTTATCATTTTCGGCTGCCCCTTATATATCATGTGACAGCAAGTGACGAAAATGATAAATTTCGTCATTTTCATCATTTCCGTGCCCCCTGTATGTCACGTAAAAGCAGGTGACAAAAATGATAAAAATTCGTTATTTTCATCATTTTCGTGTCTCCTTATATATCACGTAACAACAGGTGATGAAAATGATAAATTTCGTCATTTTCATCATTTTCGTGCTCCCCTGTATGCCACGTAACAGCAGATGTCGAAGATGATAAAAATTTGTCATTTTCATCATTTTCGTGCCCCCTTATGTATCAGGTAACAGCAGGTGACGAAAATGATGAAAATGACGAAATTTATCATTTTCGGCTGCCCCATATATATCACGTAATAGCAACAGCATATAATTAAACTTAGAAAAAGGAAATCATATCAAAGTCAATGGAGTTTTAAGATCAAGTTAAGTCTTTTAAAAACAATAAAACTGTATCTAGTAAAGAGTTTTGAAGGTATACACTGTGAACTATCATGATCCTAGTTTTACATTACAAGTTAATTATATTTTTTTACAACTGATTTTAATATGTAAATATATCACGTAACAGCAACAACAGGTGACGAAAATGATTAATTTCGTCATTTTCATCATTTTCGTCGAATTTTTTTTCTCCAGAAATATAGGAAGAGTGGTCTCGTTTGAAAGAGGATTAAAAAACGAGAAGATTGGTATAATTTTTTTTGCTCAAACTCAAAAAATTGAAATAGTTATGGTCACTTAAAAATTTAAGTGGTAAAATTTTTTTTAAAAAAGAGGGCTTTGACCATAATACCCTTCTTCTAGAATTAAATCTTATAAATGTTTACTTAATTATAATAATACCATTATAGATCTTAACCATTGATTTGATTAATCTAATGGCTAAGATTGACACTTTAGGATCTTTATTTAAGGAGGGATCTATATTGATCCAATTATATATATATATATATATATATATATATATATATATATATATATATATATATATATATATATATATATATATATATATATATATATGGATGATGATGATGATGATGGAACAAATTAAAGGTTTCCATGCTGGCTGTTAACATATATGTACTAATGTATGTAGCTATCTCAGCAGCCAAGAATATAAATGGCCGGATACTTCAATTCAATACCCCTCCTATCTGGTGTTTTCTTGTTATGCCACCTCAGACATTTGGATGTGAGGGTTAGAGGTGGGGGATGATGTGGATCCTAATATGACAGTGAATTTGGTAAGGTAAGTAAGGGATGTTGGATGCTAATATGCTTACACTCCGCCTAAGTTCTATTGTTCTAACATACGTACGTACGTTCTAACTTAAAAAACTTGTTTTTACACAAACTTCAACTACCTTTATAAACTGTAATCACCAACTATATATATATATACCCACAACCCAAAAAAACCTCATCTTCGACCACCCATAAACCTTCAAACTTAACTCCGA
Source organism: Pulicaria dysenterica (assembly GCA_947179395.2). Lineage (NCBI taxonomy): Eukaryota > Viridiplantae > Streptophyta > Magnoliopsida > Asterales > Asteraceae > Pulicaria > Pulicaria dysenterica. The sequence goes on from OX359295.1 coordinate 56,642,454, forward strand.
AGACTTTCTCCAATGGCCATTTTCAGCGACAACGTGCTGTAGTAGCTAGGAGATGATGTTGCATATATGATGTAGCATTTCAAAGAAATGTACGTACATAGTTGTACACAGTACACACTACACAACGCATTTTAAACAAAGTTCGTTATATCTTCAAGTACTTAAGTTATGCTTATCGCCGTCGTCATTGTCGTAATTATTATTAAGTTTTTAAAATGATAAAATATACATTGTATTTAATTATATATATATATATAGGGTAGAGATATGCTACAAAAAATGTTATGCTACTAAATGTAAAAAGATATCTCAACCATTTGATCTCTCCTCAAGTCAACAAAAAAAAAGTCAATAAAAGCTTTTAAATTCGGAATTAAAAAAAAGGAAAAAGGGTAAAATGGATAACTCAACACAGAAAATGTTATCTCTCTCCTCCCTCACACTGAAACCCTAAAACCGTATTCAATCAAGGTCGACTACCACATCAGTCGGATGCACGGTGGCGGACTGATGCATGGTGGCACGGATGCACGGCGGCAGACTGATGCACGGTGGCCATGGATTATGCACCGACTCATGCTAACAACAAAAAGCTTGTTCTCTGACAAAAAAACAGTCCCGTAACCATGGATTGTGCACCGAAGAAATGCATAGATGCACGACGGCGGCAGCGACGAAAACCTAATATGTGCAAAGCTTGCGATTCCACCGACACTCGGGAAGCACAAAATCTTTTACGATTGAAGACCAAATCATTCCGGGCATTCCACACCGTCCACATGATTGTTCCAGCTGCTGCCTCAAGGAAGTTTCTTTTCTTTTCTGATGGTTCTCCATCAATTAAATTGAAAATCAATTGCTCCAAAGAAAAAAAACCACCTAATGAAATGCCACACCAGTTACACAAATAATTCCATATCTCATTAACAGCTGGACATAAGTAAAACAAGTGCTCAATAGTCTCATTTTCATCTTCACAGATTGGGCATAAATCAGAAGGAATATTGACACTTCTAGCAATTAAGTTTGGCCTTATAGAAATACGATTCTACAACAATCTCCAAATAACGAATTCCACAAGAGGTGAATTTATATTTATAAAAAGTCCAATTAGAATCCCCAATTACCAAGAGATAAAACTAGATGATCGTAAAGAAGTTCACAGGGTTAATTGATGTTGAGTGTGGAGGCTAATGTACAAGTGTACTAACTTATAGTACAAGTGGTGGTTGCATGGAGATATCAAGTTATTTGGAATTTGATTCTTGCACGTGGAGATATATTCCAAATTAATTCAAGATGTGATTTTTTAAAAACTTAATTATCACATGGAGAAGATAATGCGTGGACTTATCGAGAAGGAATTTGAATTAATGTCAAAATTGGATGTGCTCTCGGTTGCCGACTTAAATTACGATAAGATTAGTAATTGTAATTTAATTAGGAAACTTAGCCTAGTTCTCCCATATAAATATATGGCTTGTATTTGTAATTCTTATGCACTCAAAGATAATAAGAAGTAGTCTCTAGTTCGGCTGTGGACGTAGCTTGATCACATCGATCAAGTGAACCACGTAAATTTCTCGTGTTCTTGTTTTCGTTTTGCTATTTGCTCGTGTTTGTGGGTTTATTGTTTGGGTCCATTCCGCGTTTCCTTACAACTGGTATCAGAGCCAGGCTATTTGTTTGGCTCAGTTAAAGCAATGGCAGAAGACGGAAAGGTCAAGATCGACAAGTTTGACGGTCACGATTTTGGTTTCTGGAAGATGCAGATCGAGGATTATTTGTATCAGAAAAAGTTACATCTACCGTTATCGGAGACGAAGCCGGCAGATATGAAGCAGGAAGATTGGGACTTGATGGATAGGCAGGCTCTTGGTGTGGTCAGGTTATCGTTGGCGAAGAATGCCGCGTACAATATCGTCAATGAAAGGACCACGTTTGGATTAATCAAGGTGTTATCCAACATGTACGAAAAACCTTCAGCTTCAAATAAGGTTTTCTTGATCCGACAGTTGGTGAATACGAAGATGAAGGAAGGGGCATGCGTTACTGATCACGTGAACGAGTTTAATTCGATACTCTCGAGGTTAGTATCAGTTGACATTAAATTCGATGATGAGGTACAAGCTCTTTTACTTTTATCGTCTTTACCTGAGAGTTGGTCTGGCACGGTTACGGCAGTTAGTAGTTCATCTGGAACTACTAAGCTTACTTTTGAGGGGATTCGGGATTTGATTCTCGGAGAAGATATCCGTAGGCGGAACTCCGGGGAGTCATCGAGTTCTTTACTGAGTGTTGATGGCAGGGGTAGAAAGATTGACAGGGGCAAAGGTCAAAATAGAAACAGGTCAAAATCGAGGAAGAGGGGTCAGTCAAAGAACAGGAATGATATTACTTGCTGGAACTGCAAGCAGAGTGGGCATTTTAGAAATCAGTGTACAGCTCCTAAGACTCAGAAAGAGATGAATGTTGCAGCTGATGATGACTCAGATGCTTTAGTTTGCAGTGTTGAGTGCTCGGTTGAATCCTGGATTATGGATTCGGGTGCATCGTTCCATGCCACCCCATGCAAGGAAGTGGTGCGAAATTTCAGGTCATATTCTGGTCAGGTCCGGCTAGCTGATGACAAGAAACTTGATATTTCGGGTATTGGAGATGTTGTTCTCGGAACTTCCCTTGGTACAAGTTGGACTCTGAAAAACGTGAGGTATGTTCCTGGTCTCAAGAAAATGTTAATTTCAGTTGGGCAGTTGGATGATGAAGGACTTCACGTAGTTTTCGGGGATCGGTAGTGGAAAGTAGTTAAAGGGAATATGGTTGTTGCCCGTGGTCACAAAAGAGGGACTTTATACATGGCAGAGGTACCGGCTGATAATGTAAACGCAGTTGTTGATGAAGATGCAGGTAGTTCCACTCTATGGCACCAAAGACTTGGGCATATAAGTGAGAAGGGTATGAAGGAGTTGGTTTCAAAAGGCAGAATTCCAGGGTTGGAAAAGGTGACAGTTGGTTTCTGTGAGCCATATGTTCTTGGTAAGCAGAAAAAGGTTACTTTCATGAAGACTGGAAAGTCACCCAAGGTTGGGAAGTTGGAGCTGATTAATACTGACGTGTATGGGCCTACATCAATTGCATCAATAGGCGGATCACGGTACTATGTCACTTTCATTGATGATTCTACTAGAAAGGTATGGATTTATTTTCTTAAAAATAAATCTGATGCTTTTATTGCCTTTAAGAGATGGAAAGCTGCTGTTGAAAATGAAACTAATCTGCAGGTTAAATGTTTAAAGTCTGATAATGGGGGAGAATACAACAGCAAGGAGTTTGTTGAGTTTTGTGCAGATAATGGGATAAGAATGATCAAAACAGTGCCAGAAACTCCTCAGCAAAATGGTGTCGCTGAAAGAATGAACAGAACTCTGAATGAACGGGCAAAGAGCATGAGGTTGCAAGCAGGGTTACCTAAGATGTTCTGGGCATATTCAGTTAATGCAGCGGCGTACCTGATAAATCGCGGACCCTCAATCCCATTAGGGTTCAAGATTCCAGAAGATGAATGGCAAGGTAAAGAGGTCAGTCACTCACACTTGAAGGTATTTGGTTGTGATGCTTATGTGAAAGTCAAAGATGCTGATAGAGACAAACTTGAAGCGAAAGCGAAGAAGTGTGTGTTCATTGGTTATGGCTCAGATGAGATGGGATATCGGTTTTGGGATGATCAGGCTAAAAAGGTCGTCAGAAGCAGAGATGTCACCTTCAATGAAAACTCACTTTATAAAGATAAGTCTTTAGCAGATTCTAAGACTGTAAGAGAATCCAAAAAGAAAGATCAAGTAGTGTTTGAAGATGACTTAGATGAAAACCTTGCAGATTCTAGTAAGCTTTCAGAAGATGGTGAGAGTTCAGAAACCAGTCAGGGTTCAGAAAGTAGTGGGGGACTTGGAAATAGTGGGAGCTCAGGTGATAGTGGGAGCTCAGATGACAGTGATAGTGATGATGCATCCACTTTGAGAATATCCACGAGAGAAAGAAGACCTCCAGCTAGATACTCTCCATCAACAAACTATTTGCTATTGACCGAAAATGGTGAACCAGAATCTTATTCAGAGGCCTTGAAAGTTAAAGAATCCATACAGTGGGAGAAGGCTATGAGGGATGAGATGAATTCACTCGAAAAGAACCAGACGTGGTCCTTGGTCAAGCTACCAGCGGGGAAAGAAAGCTTTACAGAGTAAATGGGTGTTCCGGGTTAAAGAAGAATCTAATGGCGGTAAATGGTACAAGGCGAGATTGGTAGCAAAAAGGTTCCAACAGAAAAGAGGGGTTGATTATAATGAGATATTCTCTCCAGTTATGAAGATGACTACAATCAGACTGGTTCTTAGTATCGTTGCAGCAGAAAACTTACATCTAGAGCAGCTAGATGTTAAGACAACATTCTTACATGGTGACCTTGATGAAGACATCTATATGGTACAGCCAGAGGGTTTTCAGATTGCTGGTAAGGAAAACCTGGTGTGCAAATTAAAGAAAAGTCTGTATGGGTTGAAGCAAGCACCGAGGCAATGGTACTTAAAGTTTGACAGTTTTATGCAGAGGAATGGTTACACAAGATGTGAAATGGATCACTGTTGTTACTTGAAGAAATTCAGATCCTCTTATATAATACTGTTGTTATATGTTGATGACATGTTGATTGCAGGATCAGATATGGCAGAAATCAACAGGTTAAAGAAACAGTTATCTCAAAACTTTGAGATGAAAGATTTGGGTGCTGCAAGATAGATACTTGGCATGAGCATTATCAGAGATAGAACAGGAGGTACTCTAAAGCTTTCTCAAGAAAAGTACATTTTGAAAGTTTTAGATAAGTTCAGGATGAATGACGCCAGAGTCAGGAGCACACCTATGGCTACTCATTTGAAATTATCTAAGAAACAATGCCCTCAGACGGATGAAGACAAAGATGAAATGGCTAAAGTTTCTTATGCGTCGGCATTTGGCAGTTTGATGTATGCAATGGTTTGCACCTGGCCAGATATTGCTCATGCAGTGGGAGTTGTAAGCAGGTTTATGTCTAATCCTGGTAAAGAGCATTGGGAGGCGGTTAAGTGGTTGTTACGCTACTTAAAAGGGACTTCTAAAACTGCATTGTGTTTCAGGAAGAATGATGTCATTTTAGAAGGCTTTGCTGATGCAGATTTGGGTGGTTGTTCATATTCAGGCAAGAGCACTACGGGTTTCGTGTTCACAGTTGGTGGAACAGCAGTCAGTTGGATGTCTAGATTACAGAAAAGTGTTGCTCTCTCAACCACTGAAGCAGAGTATATGGCGATTGCAGAAGCAAGTAAAGAGCTTATTTGGTTGAAGAATTTTCTGTCGGAGTTGGGCATGAAACAGGATGACAGTGTTCTCTATTGTGATAATCAGAGTGCAGTTCACCTTGCTAAGAATCCGGTGTTTCATAGTAGAACGAAACATATTCAAATGAGATATCATTTTATCAGGGAGTTGATAAGTGATGGTGCGTTGTCTTTGAAAAAGATCCTTGGTACGAAGAATCCTGCAGATATGTTTACTAAGGTGGTGACAACAGATAAGCTGAAGCTTTGCATGGCTTCAGCTGGTCTTCAGATTCAGTGATGAATGAAGACGCCGAGCTAGAGACAAAGAGAAAGGTTACAGAGATTACAAGTTCTTGGATGGCAGTTGAGCTGATCAGCCTCCAAGTGGGAGATTGTTGAGTGTGGAGGCTAATGTACAAGTGTACTAACTTATAGTACAAGTGGTGGTTGCATGGAGATATCAAGTTATTTGAAATTTGATTCTTGCACGTGGAGATATATTCCAAATTAAGTCAAGATGTGATTTTTTAAAAACTTAATTATCACATGGAGAAGATAATGTGTGGACTTATCGAGAAGGAATTTGAATTAATGTCAAAATTGGATGTGCTCTCGGTTGCCGACTTAAATTACGATAAGATTAGTAATTGTAATTTAATTAGGAAACTTAGCCTAGTTCTCCCATATAAATATATGGCTTGTATTTGTAATTCTTATGCACTCAAAGATAATAAGAAGTAGTCTCTAGTTCGGCTGTGGACGTAGCTTGATCACATCGATCAAGTGAACCACGTAAATTTCTCGTGTTCTTGTTTTCGTTTTGGTATTTGCTCGTGTTTGTGGGTTTATTGTTTGGGTCCATTCCGCGTTTCCTTACAATTGATTACAGCTCTACAAGTGTTACATCGATCGAGAAAGACGTTTTACTAGCGGCACACTTGACGTCAACATAATTGAGTACTATCATTCTAAATGAAAATTTAGGTTGAAATTATTACTGTTGATTTTATTTAAAATCTTTATAAATTTTAATTGATTCACGTAATATATATAATATATATGGTTATATAACATGTTTGATATGTCATATAATATACATGAGTGTATGATTCCACTTATGTTATCATTATTATTGTTCTACTAAAATTTTGATAACGATAAGAGTAAAAATTGTATTACTTATCAATCCTCTTATATTTATTATAAAGTATCAGTTAAAAAGCAACCTTTTATATTTTAGCAGAGACATTGTCTTGGTTTCTGATACGAAAGAAGAGTTAAACAGAAGACTAGAGCAGTGGAGGGTCGCGTTAGAGGACTCGGGTTTAAGGATAAGTAGAGTTAAGACCGAGTATTTTTTTTTTTTGCCAGTTTAGCAAGATCGATAGCGATGGGAGCCAAGATATATGCATAGAGGAACACGCTTTGAGACCCAGGAGTCTTTCAGGTATTTAGGATCCAATTTACACAGGACGGTGATGATAGATGAGGATGTCTCCAACCGTATTCAGGCGGGGTGGAGGAAGTGGAGAGCGACTTCAGGAGTGCTTTGCGAGAAGAAGGTACCGCTTAGGTTTAAATGGAAATTCTACAGACTAGCTGTTAGACCTGTCATGTTATATGGTTCAGAGTGTTGGTCACTGAAAAAGGTGCAAGCCGAGAAGTTAGAAGTGGCAAAGATGAGGATGCTTAGATGGATGAGTAGGAGAACGTTGTTAGATAAAATTCTGGTTGGTGTTTTTAGAAGCGAATTAAGAGTGTCGTCTATCACCTACAAGTTGAGAGAAGGGAGACTGAGGCGGTTCGGTCACGTTCAAATGAGGCCTCCAACAACATCAGTTAGGAGAACATAATCGATTACAGTGGAAGACACTAAGAGGCGTGGTCGCCCCTTTCTGAGATGGGAATATAGAGTTAGAGCGGATTTGTAGGAGCTATCTCTCTCAGTGGACATGATCTCAGATAGGTCCTCATGAAGAAGGAAGATTATGATCCATGATTAGGTAGAAGAGATTTAACACTTTGCGGCTTAGGGTTTTTGGTTTGGGGGCTAGTTATGCCACATCTGTAGGGGATTATATTTAATCTTATATATATTTATATTATTTCTTTTATTTTTTATTTCTTTTATTTTTTATATTTTTAATTTTTATTTTATTATTTTATATTTTATTTTATATTTTTTATTTTATTTTTTTATTTTTTTATTTTTATTTTTTATTTATTTTTTTCTATTTATTTATTTATTTACTCCTTTTGTTTTATTTTTATTTTTATTTTTTTTAGTTTTTATTATTTTTTTTTATTTTTTATTTTTTATTTTTTTGTTTTTATTTTTTTGTCCCTTTTCCTGTGTTTTCCTTGTTTCTTTTTGTTCTCTTCGCTGCGGAATGTCTCCTTCAGAAAACAATCTCTCTACCTACAGGTAGAGGTATTCTACATCTCACCTCCCCCATGCCCTGTTTTCAACAGGATTAGATATTGTTGTTGTTGTTGTTAAAAATCAACCTAATTAAAATTTTTATGACTAAGTAAAAAAAAATGCTTCTTTCAAGTCATGCACTCGGTTCAAATATGTTAGGATGCACTCATATACGATTTATCAACTATATTCAGAAAGATCATAGCACCAACAAGAAAAAAAAAGGATAAAGAAAAAAGAAGGTGGCTAGACATTGGTACGCATGCAGCTTCCTTTCCGTTGCTCCATTGAATGTGCCTTCCAAAAAGTATCATATCTTTCTCTTCATCGATCATTCTATTTTCAACTTGGTAAAAATATCTCTCTCCCCCCACACACACATATTCTTTACCTTTTAAAGAATTTCCATAATTGTATTTTATTTTAACACACAAATATGATAATAATCAAATAGAAACACCTCTTATCGTCATAGCAGTAGAACTGGTTGTCGACCAATCAAATTCTAGAGAAAGGCCCGGCTTCTGTAAGGGCAATATTGTCTTTACATATTTTGTAAATTGCATGATGTTTGCAACGTTTTTATTTTTGATTCATCGATTAGTACTACTAGTTTCTTTCTCCTCCTCCTTCAACAATTTCCTCCTCGTTATCAATTATGTTAATTTGTATCTTGTTCTAACACTGGTTTATACAATTAGCTTCGCTATTGTTTTCAATTCACAATTATCATTTGAATAATAAGAGATTGTTCATAATGGCATGTAGTATGACTTTTTTTTTTTTTTTTGAAAGGCAGGCATGTAGTATGACTAGTATCCTACTGGATTAAAAAACCATTTTACTAAATAGAAATTGGCCTAGCGAGTTTTTAAACTGTCCCAGTATGTTAATTCGTACGTTTTCTGAAAACAACTTTTTCTAAAAATAACAATCTCTGATTCTCTGTGTATTTCTAACTATTTACAATACTGATACTAGGGGAAGGTTCAAATGAGAATGATAATTTAATTGAGAATGAGAGACTTAATCTCAGCCGTTCATTTTGTAAGTAGAATTTATGGATGGAGAGCCTGAGGGGATAGGGTGTGGCAGGGTGTATGTGAGGAATTCATGGGTGGGCAATGACATTGAAAGAGGGAGAATTGGACGGCTGGGATTGAGTCTCCTATTCTCATTTAATTTAAGATTCTCATTTGAACCCTCCAAACTGGTACTAACTATTTTTGTCTATTACACAATCTTATGGTATATAGATGACTATGGTAGCTGTATACTAGTGCAAATTTCTTCTTTTTTATTTATTATTTATTTTTATTTTTTTGCAATAAAATACAAGCCTGCCTGATCAAGCCATAAGTCCGGTAAATAAAGTGGGCTCAACTTGCTTCATCAGTTGTGGGCCGATTATTCGGTATTTGGGATAGAATTTTATCTTATTTGGTTGGCATCTTCTAAGGGCCGTTAACCTTTTATTTCTAAATTAAATTTGACAAAAACACATAATTATAATAGCATCACTCTTTATTTTATGGCTGGTTGGAAATGTGAATAGTAAATACCAAACAAATTTGGACGTTTGATTAATTTAACATTTTTTTATTGACCTCCTCCTTTCTTTACTATCCAGGATGTTTGATTACGATCATTATAAAATCATAATGAGGTTGGTTCATTGTAGCTTAATAAAACCGTTTAACACTAAACATTAAATCGTTCAATATTTAACGTGTTTAAATTTACATTTTTAATAAAGACTATGCTGAATAAAGTAAAAAAGTATTGTTAAAACATTCAATCTTAAACACATCATGAATCATTAAGCACCTAGAATTTCATGCCGATACTTCGTTATTTACAATTTCTAATTTTAAACAATCCTATCTTATCATCGTTTTTTAATAATGACAATAATGATGTTGAAGTTGATATGAGAGATTTACATCAACATGTTGACAACACAATTGAATACATGGGACCATCAAAGAATATAGAAGAAGAGGATCACATCTTAGATGAGGAAGTGATTGATGTACTTAACATAGAAGATTTAGAAAGTTGTGATGAATCTAATGATGATGATATTGGTGCTTTAAGGAAAAGTGAGACATGGTATTGAGACATGGTATGCAAGTGATGATGGCAGTGTTATTAGGACAGATTTTTATGTCGGTCAAACTTTTAGTAAGAGGGATGAAGTTAAGGATATGATAAAGAGACTTGGTATTGAGTCACAAAAGGAGTTAAAGATGGTTAAAAATGACAAAGTGAGAGCGATAACAATTTATATTGGTAAATGTCTACAATTAAAATCTTCTGTTGGACCTAGTGGACCCACAGTAAATGGCCAAATGGACTGAATCCAATGCTCATGGACCGAATCCAATTAAAAACTAACATTAATGCTTTCCATGTCATGTAAAAACTGCTTTTCCTGCAAAGTTTTTTTTGCTTTTCTAATAGGTCGAATCGTTGTAGATACTTGGTTTTTGTTTTTTTTGCTCTAAGCACATACTTACCATGTGACCTCGATATAATAGGTCAAATCTTTGAAGCCTATTCTTTTGTGTTTTTTGTGTTGTGTTTTTTAATGGAAAGTACAACACCAGTCCTATTTTTGTGTATATAAATAGCCACTCGACGGAGTTATACTTTAGTGCACATGTATTCAACAACTATACTATGGAAGGTGGAACTAATAGTTACTTCACCACAAGTTTGAAAAACATATCATTAAGCATGGTAGATTGGTAAGTTTCAAGCTTAATAGAAATTGAATGCATAATTCAATCCCTGTAAATTTTGTGTATACTATCCATGCTTATTTTATGTAGACTATCCTTACTTGTTTTGTGAGGATGCACTCCTTTAACAACTACAAGTCTACAACAGATGCATTATTAAAGTTGGTGAATGGGGTTTCCAATTCAAGTTGAAAGTTCACAAAGACAACTGAAGACCAAGACACTTTGATCATGTTACCATCAATTGTGACTTTCAAGGTAAGGAGGATGTGAAACAATTAGTTCTATCTCCATGTTGTGGCTTCTGTTAGTTAATGTCCTTTGATTGTTGTTGTTTATGTTGTAATATATTCTTCTTCATTAGCTTGTAAGATACTATATTTGTAATATAATTATGTTCTTTAACTAAATCTGTCATGTAACAACCCTTTAACCAAAAAAGACAATAGTAGAAGCATAACCAAACAACCTTCATATCATCAAACAAATAACAGAGCATTGGAAGCATAACCAAAATAGCCTTTATATCATCAAACAAAAAACAGAACAGTGGAAACAAAAAACAGGTAAAATAACATTTCACATTACACGATTGAAACAAAAACCAATGTAAGCCCTATATTTCTTCTATTTTCAAGAAAGTACATAAAACCACAAAGAACAACCAAGTTAGTATCATGTAGATCTTCAACCTTCGAATGGTGACTTCCTTTTCCTTCAATGATGCTTCTAGCTTGTTCTTGGATTTCAAAAGTCCTGGTATGATCTCCATTGATCTTGCACACATGACGGGATCAACCCATCGAATGAACTTGCAGTTTGACCCATTACCGGACAACTATAAAGTCTCCTACCTAGATTACTTGAAGTCCATAAAAAAGAGATAAATCAAGGTGTTTTGGTGTGGAGGTGGACCCTAGGTGTAGTAAATTACTTTCTTACGCATCATGTGCTACTTACATGACTGACTTAACAACCAAAGAAGACGAAGTGTATGACATGAAAGAGAGGAAGTTGATTTTGGAGGGAAAACGTTGATTGAAATGTCTCTGTAACTATAAATTAACTTCTTGTCCATCGTGGCATCATGTGCTACTCACATGATTGATTTAACAGCCAAAGAAGACGAACGCTTGGGTTATAGACCATAGACGTGATAAAACTCAAACGTTAGTGACCATTGATGTAAATAATGAAGCATATGAACGATCGGTGTAATAAGTGGAAAACCACATGGACAATTGATGTAACTTTCTCATAGTATTACCACTCCACTTTATGAAATTGGGAAAATGATATACTTAAGTTTGGTTATGTTACTAGGAGATGTTAACACTTAGTAGTATATATACCTTATGTTGTAAAAAATTTCTTTTTATATACACTACTTTAGATATACTGTTTAAGAGAATGTTTATTTTAGCTTATTAAAAATTTATTTTTCAGACTTATTTTTTATAAATTAATTTTTTACACATTATTTTCTATCCTTTAAAATTATTATGATCGTAATAAGAAAATAAATTGATTTTATTAAAATAAATCGAAAAAGAACAAGCTTAGTAATTCCTTTGTGTGTATGGCCAACCAAACACCCCCTAAATAGGGGGAAAATGGCACTTATTAGGAGTTGAGTAACGAACTACACTCACCATCTTCCTTGTGTGTCTCGTCTTTGATCAATGGGAGGAAGAGGGTAAGCTGTTGGTTTCACAAGTTTGACATGTAGCGGACTACTTGGAGTAAAAGCTCCCACTTCAAGTTCTTAATTTCAACACCCCTTTTTTGTTACTCATCTGCTTTCTATTCCCCAATCATCACTCCACTGCAGTCTTATATTTACCTTTGCAACAGACAATTTTTTATGATCGATTCTAACATTTTATATTTTTTAAAAATAAAGTTCGAACTTTATACTGTTCTTCACGATCTTCATCCTGTACTTCGCCTAGGTTTCAAGTTGCCCCAATAATTTTCTTGTTCTTTATTCCTTTTCTTTTCACCTTTTTCGCTAGAATCTTGCTCAACCTCGGTATATATTCATTTATTCAAGATCTTCCCTTTTATTGTTTTCGTTATTGTTGTCAGCAGCTGGTCAGTATTCCGAGAATTTCGTAAGTCATAAATCTTCTTTACCATTGACAGCAATTCTCGTTTGACGATTGAGCTCAGCTGTGAATCGGTCTTTTTGATGATCTGTGAATTCATCAGCTTCATTGGTTTCTGCGGATTTTTTGCATAGCGTAAGGTCAGCCTTTTGACTCCCAGAAACATTATCTCTTATCCTACACACTGACGTCATAAATTGACAAATCTATCTGGAAGATTCTTGGTTAACTTTATAATTATCAATGTTGTAGTGGTTGAGCCCTTTTAATTTTTGTCTGTGTTGGTAGACGTTGAGATCAATAATGGCTTATTGACCATAAAGATTATCCTTTTACTTCTGAATGTATAGATGAGCACTAAGCAATTGTTCTACAAAGAGTCTAATTCAATTGATGGTAAGGAGTTTATGTTGCTGTAACTTGGGTGTCACCTAATCTTATCCGTTCGATTTTACGCAGTTTTTGTCATCATATTTCTGTAAAGATGTTATCTAATCTAAGCTTTAGCTTGTGTAAGTGCTTTGAATTTTTTTCAAGAAAATGGTGTCTTTTTAGACTTCTTAAATTGATCTAGTGTATGACTTTTGTGATATTACTAAGAATGATATGGCTTGCAGAAAACAACTTATAAGCCAATTCTATACAACATTTTGTGGTATGGGTTGGCTAACTAAAATTTTGAAAGGGTCCAGCACCAGCTCCAACCATAGAGTCTTGGAAGGGCGGTACCATGAGAGAGATGAAAATGAAGGAATGTGGGAGGAGCCTCCTAATACAGTGGTACTTTGACACTAACTTTACATGTTAACTAATATATATTACTTAAGGGGTGTTTGGCTTGGAGGTGATTATGTTGATATGAAATAATCAGAATAAGATAACCAGTTATAATTAAATAGACTGTAAAAGATGGTGTTTGGATACGTGCTTCTGCTGTCTTCAAAGTTGTGATAATCAGCTATCTTAGTCTTTCACATGTTTGTAATATTTACAGAATGGAAGGTAAATTGGGAGCTAACTAATGAAGTAGTTTTGTTGTACTTACTCCTAGAAACTGATAATGTGACCCTTAATTAATCGAAGAATTAGAATCGGTTTCACTATTTTCTGGTACTTAAAAACGCAATAATCAAATAATCACTTGCATAGTGCAATGCCAAACACTACTGAATATATACTGTGTTAATTGTTTGTTATTTGCCTAATATTGCATTTAATTTCTCTAATTTATGTAGGATGAATCGTCAGACTTTGATTATGAAGAAATCGATCGAGCTATTGCACTTTCACTAGTTGAAGAAGATGAGAGAAGTGCACTTTCCTATGTAGAAGATGATAAGAAAAGTGCACGTACCAGTGTAGAAGAAGAAGAAGCAGAAGGTTCTGTTTCCTCTATAGAAGATCAGAAAGATGCAGTTCCATCTTCTGAAGAAGAAGATCATAAAGGAAAAAAAGTAATTGGTAGGTTGTATTCGCTATCAGTTGTCTTCATGAGAAACTTCTTTTTCATTTTATTTTTCATATAGTTTTAGCATATACTTAAGTGAGAATAATTATAATCAGATGATGATTCTGATCATTTGGAAGAAGATGAAGAGCTTGCCAAGGCTATCCAGTTAAGCTTAAACATGGACTCTCCGCCACGAAATAATTATGGGAACATATTTCCTCGTTTGCCTAACTTCTTACGAGGTGTACAGAGGTAGATATTCTTTTAATACACACTTTCTTACTATCCAAAAGTTGGATAAGTTTAAATTCAGCCCCTTACTATATTATTACGTGAATTTATTACACAAAGAAGTAACAAATAATTGAATCATTTAATCCCACCTGAAATCGTAGGATATGTGCTGGTTGCAACGGTGTAATTGGTCATGGGCGGTTTTTGAGTTGCATGGGAGGTGTTTGGCATCCAGATTGTTTTCGTTGTCATGCTTGCAATTTACCAATATCTGATTATGAGGTCCAATTCTACCCCAAGTCAAACTTATCATTAACAAGGTGTTCCTATATTCCTTCTGAATTTTGAAACCATAGTTGATAGTTGCTTTAGAAAGGGTCAGATTTTAAAACAAGACACTGGATTTGGATTCAGAATACAGATTACTCTCCCATGAAAATTGCAACATTTCGTAGAAAATTTTTATGTTAAAATTACTTTCTGACCTATATATTGATGTTACTGATTGGGGTCCACAAGATCCCTTTACTATTGAACCTTTTCCTTGACTTTGTCTGAAGTCAAACATTTCAATTCTCATGGGATGGAGAGTCATTGTTTTCATAAATATTTTATGTGCCTGATATCAACGGTTAGTTTGACTCTGACTTTTCTGCTCGTTTTCATAGTTCTCAATGTCTGAAAACCGTCCATTCCACAAATTATGCTATAAAGAGCATCACCACCCAAAATGTGATGTTTGCAAGAACTTTGTAAGTTTCTGCTTGTATGAGTCATCACTATGTTGATGTGCCTACTTTATTCTTGAGAATCTTAAGAATGAACCTTTAGATAAAACTTTTTTTATTAAATGTATGCAGATTCCAACAAATGTAGGTGGTCTGATAGAGTACCGGGCACATCCTTTCTGGCTACAAAAGTACTGCCCTGCCCATGAACGTGACGGGACTCCTCGATGTTGCAGCTGTGAAAGAATGGAACCAAGAGACTCGAAATATTTGTCGCTAGATGATGGTCGAAAGCTTTGCCTCGAGTGTCTTGACTCTGCAATAATGGATACTCATGAATGTCAACCCCTCTATCTTGAAATTCAGGAATTTTATGAAGGATTAAATATGAAAATTGAGCAACAAGTTCCATTGCTATTGGTTGAGAGACAGGCACTAAATGAAGCCATGGAAGGAGAAAAACACGTAAGCCTAGTTGCAATGGGATAGGGAGGGCCCTTGGATGGTTGATTGATTCAATTATTAAAACTAGAGTTAATCTTTCATTGATGGCAGGGTCATCATCACATGGCTGAAACTAGAGGTCTTTGCCTTTCTGAAGAACAAACCATCAGCACAGTATGAATATTAATTTTTTACATTCAGTAGTGAAAATGTTCTGTTTCTTTATATTCTACATTAAATACCTATTACTGAAAATACCAGATAATACGGAGGCCGAGGGTTGGGGCAGGACGGATAATGGACATGTTTACAGAGCCGTATAAGCTAATTCGTAGATGTGAAGTGACAGCCATTCTCATTTTGTATAGTCTTCCTAGGTTAATATTCATCTTTTTATGTCATATAATAGTAGAGAGTTATGCTTGTTATATACAATCAAAGACGTAAAATCTTCATATATTCAGGTTATTAACTGGTTCAATTCTGGCTCATGAGATGATGCATGCATGGCTCCGTCTAAAAGGTTCTTACTTTCTTTCCACCCTCCACCATCTCTATCTTTTCCATATTTCTTGTAGAATAAATGGAGTTTAAAGCAGAAATTTCCCTCTTGTCATAATAAACAGGATACTCTAATTTGCCTCCTGATGTTGAAGAAGGAATCTGTCAAGTTCTTGCTCATATGTGGTTGGACTCTGAGATCCTGGCTGGTTCAAGTGGTAATAGTGTTGCTTCATCATCTTCATCTACTCCTGCACCTGCACCTGCATCATCAAAAAAAGGCAAAAGGTCCCAGTTTGAGAAGCAGCTTGGTGAGTTTTTTAAACATCAAATCGAGTCAGATACATCTGCAGCTTATGGAGATGGATTCAGAGAAGGAAATAAGGCCGTGCTAAAGTACGGTCTCAGAAGCACTCTTGATCATATTCGACTTACTGGAAGATTTCCTTGCTAATTTACTTGACGATCATCGAGTTTTGAGAGTTAGAAGAGCAAAAGATTAAATAAACAACTGTTTCTATGAATGTTGCACCATATTTGGACAGAAGCGTTACAAGATTTTCGGTTTATGCTTTCTACAACTGTCGATATATAGGGAAAAATGAAGTATGATATACAAAAACATGTTCTTTTTCATTAATACAAAAACTTAGCTATGCCCTTTTTATAAATCATCCTACTGTTTACTGCTTTAGTAAATATCAATCCTAATGCTTTTGAATTTACTGAATGATCTTTTTGTTTTCCCCCCAGGTGAATTTAGATATCAACATCAAGGTTCTTTTCAAAATTCTTTTGCAATGTAATTATATTCCTGCCTTGTCTTTTTCTGGTTATCTTGTTTCAAAGAAGTTAGAATTTAATGCTTTTAAACTAGACAACTTTTGGCTAATATGTTGCAGCTAACATCATCTCCTGCCGGCTCAACTTGGTATTATTATTTGCCTACATGAATATATTATACAGTTATATGGTGTTATCTTAGTTAATAAATAATATGGACTCACTTTTATATTAAGGATTGACAGCTACAGAATACCAAGCAACTCCCATGGTCCTAGCACATAATACAGAACTTAATTTAGATTACATTAATTCACCTGTGAATTAAGCTGATCAGCATGGAAATCCCATTTCTTCTATTGCTAGGTCTTTTTGTGTTCTTGATTTTCCCAGATAACATCTCTGCAACACCTGCAGACACAAACTTCTCGTGTTCTGCTGAATCGCCTCCTTCATGTCAAACCTACCTCACGTATCGTGCCAGGTCACCTTACATGGATCTTGGGAATATCTCTGATCTCTTTGGTATCAGCCGTTTGAGTATAGCAGAAGCTAGCAATCTCACTTCAGAAAATGAAGAAATACTTTATGATCAACTTTTGCTGATACCCGTTACCTGCAGCTGCAACGGGAATCATTATTTCTCTAACGTCACCTATGCAATCATAAAAGGTGATAGCTTTTATCATGTTGCCTCTGCTGTGTTTCAGAATCTGACCAATTTTCAGATTGTTGAAGACATGAACCCAGCTCTAATTCCAACCAATTTAACAGTTGGTGAACAAGTGGTTTTCCCGTTGTTCTGTAAGTGTCCTACACAGTTAGAGACTAAACATAGAGCTACATATCTTATTACTTACATCTGGCAACCAGAAGATGAGATCTTGTCTGTGAGCTCAATGTTTGATACAAGCTCTTATGATGTTGTTAATGAGAACAATTTTCGTAATTTTACCGCTGCTGTGTGTCTTCCGGTCCTTATACCAGTTTCTAAATTGCCAATCTTCCCCCCACCTCACAATCTCTCTTCATCTAGAAGAACAAAATCTAGAAAGTTTAAAATGATTTTTATTGTTTTAGGAGTTTTTGGATCCTTAATTCTTTTTCTTACATCGTGGTTTCTAATTTACAAATATCGTTCACGTAAAACCAAGAGAATCTTGGCTCGTAACGAGTCTTCCTTTGAGTTCACTGATCTTCTTTATATGAAAAAAGCTTCAAAACTTGAAGCTGTTGTGCCCACAAAGAACCATCAAGATAAGTTGCTTCCAGGTGTTTCAGGCTACCTGAGCAAACCAATCATGTATGACAGAAAAGAGATCATGGAGGCAACCATGAATCTTAATGAGCGATACAGAATTGGAGGGTCAGTTTACAAGGCGGTGATTAATAGTCAGCTTCTAGCTGTGAAGAAATCCAGAGATGCAACTGAAGAGCTCAAGATTTTGCAGAGAGTAAACCACACGAATCTGGTGAAATTGATGGGAATCTCGTCCGATTTTGATGGGAGTTGTTTTCTGGTTTATGAGTATGTTGACAATGGATCACTTGATAAATGGTTGTTTCCAAGACCTTTATCTTCTTCTTCTTCAGGACCTGCTGTTAAAGTCAACCTCTCTTGGTCTCAAAGATTAAATGTTGCACTAGATATAGCTAACGGTCTCCAATATATGCATGAACACAGTCAACCGAGCATTGCACACAGAGACCTCAGAACAAGTAATATACTTCTAGATTCCACTTTCAAGGCCAAAATTGGAAATTTTGCTGCTGCAAGACCTGCAATAAGCTCCATAATGTTAAAAGTTGATGTTTTTGCATTCGGGGTTATTCTCCTCGAGTTGCTTTCAGGAAAGAAAGCCATGGAAACTAGAGATGATGGAGAGATTTGTATGTCATGGAAGGAAATAAGGAAAATAATAGAAGTTGAAGAGACAAGAGAAGAAAATTTGAGGTTGTGGATGGATCCAACGCTGGGAAGCTTTTACCCCATTGATGCTGCTTTAAATATGGCAGCATTAGCTAGAGCTTGCACGTCAGAGAAATCTGCAGATAGGCCTGGAATGACAGAATTAGTGTTTAATTTATCTGTTCTTGTTCAATCGTCTTCTGAAACGTATGAAGCATCTTGGACTTCTTCTGGTTTAGAGCCGGAGGATGCTCATATCATCAGTCCCATTGTAGCACGTTAAAACATGCAAAATACCTGTGTATCTTGGTCCCTTTGTGATTTCTCATAACAAATTACCAAAAAAGTTGAAAGATGACAGAGGCAGATATAGCCATATAGGTAGAACTCTTGTAAATTATGTTGTAATCATGTTTCTTGAATATGCTTTCGGTCAAAGTATAACGTAGTAGCTTTTATATAATAAATCTTGCAGTGTACCCTATAAACATGAAGACTCTATAACAACTAAAATACACAACAAAGCATTTTATAAATCATCTCCCCTGAACTGAAATGGTTACAGACACTTCTCTAGCTTGTGAGGTGGTTAGAATTCTAGAAAGTGCTTGCGAAACCTCATTCATATCTGGTCGGGCTGATGGGTCTTTATTGAGACAAGCATCGATCAATTTGAGCAAAGACATAGCGAGTTCTCGAGGATAATTCCCTTGGAGACGTGGATCAATGAAATTGGTCAACTCTTCATTACTGTCCACATCTTCCTCCTCAAGAACCTCATCCAAAATCTCACATAAGTTCTTGTTAACCTTCTCGTGCAGATCAGAAACATGTTTTCCTGTTACTATTTCAAGCATCAGAACTCCAAGTCCATAAACATCAAGCTTTGTGGAAATCAAACCGTTTTCCAAATACTCAGGAGACATGTACCCTCTATTTCCAACAATGTGTCGGGTCAGTGCAAACTGACCATCATGCCCTTCAGCAGATCTTGCCAGATCAAAATTTGTTATCTTGGCTCTGAAATTCATATCAATTAGGATATTGTTGCTCTCTAGATTCTTGTAGACATATGGAGGAGTGGTATAGCTGTGGAGATAATCAAGTCCGTTTGCCACATCTAAACTAATTTGTATTCTCTGCATCCAGTTTAACAATTTGTTGCTGCTTAGTCCATTAGAATAGATCCAATCACTTAAGGGCCCGTTGACAGCAAACTCATATACAAGGTACCAATGGCCATCGTTGAAACAAACACCTGATAGGCGAACGAGATTATGATGGTGAATAGTGTTAAGTAACTGAATCTCCTTCGACAGATCACCACTCGTTTTCTTGATGGCAGCAAAGTCCCCATTGATGGTACCACGGTAAACAGACCCTTTAATCAAACAATCAGGACTGAAATCTTGTGTGGCTGACTTAAGTTCTTCAAATTTGTATACTTTGAGGGATTGAGCTATGTTACTTAAGCTCTCCATGAATTCCGAGTCTTCATCAACATCCAGCTTCTTATCCCCTGGTTTCTTGACCGCTACAAAGCTCTGAGAAGCGGAAGAAACCATAGGTGGAGTCAATTGCTTTCTCTTCGAAAAGCAAAACCAGAAAACACACAACCCAATGGCACATGTGGCAGCAACCCCTCCTAGGACTCCCACAAGCATGTATACCCATTTATGATCATTAGTGGAGGAGCCGGGTGCTAGTGGTGTTGATGATGGTGGTGGTGATGTTGTTGGTGGAGGTGGTGGCGCAATGGTTTGAGATCTTGACGGTGGATCAGAAAGTGGAACTAAAAGTGTGGTAAAGGGGTAAATGGTATAATCTTGTTCTGATAACTCATTGGCTTGAAGAGTCAGCCCTGTGTCAACCCCAAATATAGCACTTATGCCTGAAACAGTTTGTCCCCAAGTGATCAAATAAGATAGTAAATACCTAACACCAGCAGCAGCTTGTTTTTGAGTTGGACAAGCACATCTTAATGGCACAGTGAGCCTTGAACCTGTATAAATATCACTAGTAAGATTGCTTCTTTCGGTCTGAATAGCATGACAAGTTGACAGTCCTTCGAAAGTGTTGTTTGCAATCAAGAAAGGGGTGTCTTGGGACTGGATAACATAAGTTGCATTGGCTTGATAGAACTGACCAAGACACGAACACCTGGTGGGCACGAGCACGGTTTCACCACTTGCGAAGGTGAAATTTTCGGAAACAGAGTTGAGTTGTGAAAGCTGAGTTGCGTTTGCATTCAAGAGATTTGAGATGGAAGTAACGGTATTATAAGGGGTTTGAGATCGAAAGGTGAGATAAGCTTGGCAGGTCCGATTAACACCATTACACGAGTAACCAAGAACAGAAGTTGAAGCATTTCTGACGCCACAGGCTGTATTAAACTTCCTGATATATGGCTGCTGGGCTTGGATCAAAATCTGAGGACAAATCAAGATGATACAGCAAACCAAGAAGAATGGCAGGGACGCCATGTTTTAGGTTAGAAAACAGGAGTTGATTAAATGGCAAGAAAAGGGTACGTTGAGTTAAGACTTTCAGTCACATGTATGGAGTTGACTTAGGTGGATGAAGAAAGCAGCAGCAGGGAGGATGATGATGATAAAGATTGAAGATAATATTGTTTAGTTAGGAGTAGGTAATTAAGAATTTGAATCGAAAGAGTCATGGAGGGAAGGTATATGATGAGAGATCAATTGATGAAGTGATATGAGTAAATTATTTAATGGAATTTATGGTTGGGATGTCTGTTGTTTGGGTCAACGAGAACCGAAAACTTGTGGCGAAGGTTAAATAGTCAAACTGACAGGACAATTGCAATTTCCATGAAAATGGGGAAGGTTGAAATGTTGGAGAAAACACGCTATTCAATAATCAGTATCTATATATATATATTATATTTTTTCAACGGCAATAAGAGACACCTAAGGGAGAGCTTCGACTTGATCATCATCTACCTAAAAAATTAACTAAAATTTTATTAAAATTAAAAAAGAGAAGGATCTATTCAATAATCAATATATATATAGGGGAGGTTTTATTCGAGAACCGTTGTTAGCGCGAGAACCACCAGAACCAATCTTAGTCGTTCCTTAGATATGGGAAGTTTATGGATGGAGGGATAGAGTGTGGCGGGGTGCATGTAAGGAATTCATAGGTTGGCAATGACATTGAAGTAGGAGAAATTTGACAGCTCAGATTGGTTATCGCGATTATCGTACTAAAAATGATTCTCAAATGAACTTCCTCGTATATATATAGAGATAGTGTAATCACTTAATCTTAAAGTAGTAGGTAAGCAGCAGTCGGGCTCTCATATTTCTGGAATGGTTTTCTTAAGATGTATAAACGCTCCACCACAAATATAATGATATCAATTAAATGATTGATAAAGAAGGAAGAATGAGGTCCCACAACTTGGCGGCTAAGGTTATTTTTAAGGTTAATATCTTCTTATGTTGTGATCAAACATTATATATCATCTTTCCTTATAAATAAAATAGTGAGTCTCTTATTTTAATTCAAAAAATAGTCCCTTTGTATATCTCATTCTCATGTTTATAAGGGAAAATTATAAGTCAAGTTTAACTACAACTTGAAAAGATCTTTTCTAAGGGGCCAAATTGGATATATATACATTTAGTAGGGTTAAACAATTTGAAGTCCTTATTCTTCTACCCCTTCCTATCATTAAAATGTGGAATTTACTAATTTTGATACATATCTTGATTTTGTGATTAGGATGATGAATAGAAATATAAAATAGAAAGATATAATATTTCTCTTGCTTTATAATTATATATTTATAAATATGGATCTTCGTACGTATTCATTTGCCAAATATGTAAAAAAAAGTAAAGAAAACAATTGTTCATACTCGACCTTATGACCAATCTTAACATTAGGGCCGACAATAAATTGGTTGACATGAAACCTGATCTGAATCTGAAATGAGTCAAAAGTAGGCCGACACTAAAAATGTGGGTCGGGAAAAAGTCAACCCGACAACCCAAAAGTAACCCGTATAACTCCATTTAAGAGAAAAATTCAAACGAGAATTATTATTCACACAAGAACTACGAGAACGGTCTATAACATCATTAATGACTCATTAATAAAATTTGTCATTTATATATTTACACAACCATAAATTACTTCTGAGTGGTCCGTCATTGATGATGACACCTGCTTTTTCCAATATATCCGTAATTAATGAGCTAGGAATGAGTCATTAATAAACTATTAGTAAATTATTAATGAACCACCAAAAATAGTTAGTCATTAATTAATTTTAATCAAAGGCCAAAATTTATTCTCATAGTTTTTATACAAAAAAAACTTATCTCATGTAAACCCTCCTATATGATGTGAAAGACTTACTAACATATATAGTAAAGAAGTTGTTACTCTTTAATTTCTATTAAGAAATGATTCATTCTAATACCAAGGAAATATCACGAATAATGCACATTCCTTCTTCCTTTTTTCGGACACCTCACACCGGGTATGTTTGACGTTAGTAATTGAAACTGAAACTTTTAAAAGCTAAAACTTTTATTTAAAGTTTAGTCTGGATTTTTTATATGTATAAGGTATTTTGACAAAGTGGCTTTAGCTATAGCTTAAATGCTAAAAGCTCCAACTATTAAAAGATCCGAAAACCTCCTAGCTAAACACACCCAAGGTATATCATAAGAACTCAAAAAGATCAATCTCCAAGCAAGAATAGGTTATCAACAGAAATAGTTGTAGACATTAATTTATAATGTGTTACTAAGAAAAATTATTTCAAAATACTCATCCAAAACGCCTCTGAAAGTTAAGTATTCAACAAGTTTGTTTTGGACCCGCACGTTACAACGGGTTCTAGGTTTATACAAACCTCTACATGCTCTAGTAAGCCAGGTCATTAAGTTTATCGGGGAATAGAATCAAGGGCCACTAGACCCATATGACTTCCATTGAGAACTAAAAACAATAGGAGAACAGAAAACATCTTTCTTGACCATCAAACACTCGTCTGCTCACAGACAACACTTTTCTAGGAATCAACGTGCGTGTGAAATATCTTAAACGTAAACTTCAACCGAAGCACAAAATTAAGATTCGTTACAAGAAAAGGAAAGCTAACATACAAACGGGGAATATTGGACATGTTTGAGAAGGAGAAAGAGGATATAGAAGCAAGTTAAGGACACATGCAGTTAGGAAAAAAAAAAAAAAGAGTAAAAAAGTTAAGTACGAGCAAGAGTTGAACTCAAGACGTATATGTTATGGTATGAGCTACCTGCCACCGGCCCAAGAGGGCTTCAGCTTTTTTAGTATTTACACAACAAATATGAATAATAAATTTACAAAACTACTTTCCTTAAAAATGTTAAATAGTATAATTCTTTGGTCCTTCCAAGCTAACAAACACAGTTCAGTATTGCCAACAAAAGAGCTTCATATCCAAGATATGAAGCAATCCACATTACCAATGAGTATCTTTTTATCTACAGCCCATAAATATGCACATCCACAACTAAAAACAATACACCAACAGTTCACAGTTGTATGTATGCTGGGCTACAGTACAACAATTTTATCAACCGAGAACACATGTTTTATCTTATCTTCCCAAGCTAACATTTTTTTCCGTCTCTTTCTAAACCTCTATTTAAATTAGCAGTACCTTCAAATGAAGCTTAAAGTCTATTCAGCCAATAACATGAATCATCTAGGAGTCGATCTTCTTGGAGTTGCTTGAATCGGGTACTGCATAATACATCAAGCACAAAATTTCATAAATCGTTCAAACTAATCACAAATCTTGAAGGAACACACACAGAGACAGACAGACATATACACACACAATCAAATTTCATCAATCGTCTAGCAATTAAAATAAATCAATGGTTAATCATAGGGGAGGATTCATTAATGGCTCATTAATAACTCGTTAATGACTCAATGATAGAGATATTTTCAGAAAATCAAGCCTCTTTATCCACCCGTATACAATTCACAGTTGGATATAAATGACCAAAATACCCTTATTAATGAGCATTAATGGTGGTTATCTATGGTTCCACATTAAGAACGATTCTCAAATGAACTTCTTCTATATATGTGTGTGTGCACGCGAGCACGTGCATGTACGAGCGCCCACATACACACATAGTTAGTTAGTTAGGGTGGAAGTTTACCTGCATGTCATATAGCGAGCTTTGTGCCATGATCCTAACAAATTCTTGTTTCTTAACTTGGAAAGTGTACTTGACATGTGATAAGATAGTCTCCTCTCTCTGTACTTCTTCCACCATTGTTTCCCTTTTCCATTTCAGTTCCTTCATCTTCTTTTCAATATCAACCAAGTTCTCGGGTAGATAAGAGCTTATTCCAAATCTAACATCCATCTCTTTCCTAAATCAATCATATAAATCAAAGATAAACTTCAACAGCATTACATCAAGGGTCAATAGGGGTTTAACCATCAAAGTTTAAGTCCAGTTTCGGTTTAACCATCAAAGTTTTTATTATACGATTTTACCATAAAATTATGAATTTGTTATGATTTAAACCTCAAAGTTTTTTTAAATGGTTTAAACCTTGAAGTTTTTGTAGGAAACTTAATCCCTTGAGTTATGTATCGTTTTTTATTTGACCCACTTTACTTGAGTATACATGTTAGTTCTTTTAGAAACTTAACAAAACTTAAGAGGTTAAATCATTTTCTAGCAAAAATTTAAGTGTTAAATCATTTGGAAAAAAAATCTTTAAAGTTTAAACCAAAAAGAAGGTGTAACTTTGAGGATTAAATCATAACAAATTCAAATTTTATGGTAAAACCGTTTAGAAAAAAACTTTGATGTATAAACCGAAACTGAACTCAAACTTTGATGTTAAACCATTATTGACCTTATATCAAAGCAACATTGATGTTAGGAAAAAGAAATTGATTTTCACAGGCTTCATTGTCATCACACTTTTTTAAATAAGTTATGTAACTGATGAGAAACATATATTAATAATTGCGGATTCATAATACGGAAAAGTGGAAACATTGCAAGCTTTTGGGAAAAACACTTCTGAATCATTCCGTCTTAAAACACATCTTGAATCATTAAGCACCTAGTATACCTTAATACCTCTTTTAAAAAATTATATCTTAATTCTTTAATAAATCATCATGAAGGTTAAAATGGTCATTTTCATCATTCAGTTCATTCAGATTACTTATCAAACAACTTCTCACATTTAGAGCAATCCCATCCAAAGCCTTTGAATGATTCAGGCCATTGAATCATACGGGGCTTGATCATTTCGTTTTATCAAACAGCCCCTTGTAGATATGATACTTTAGTATATTAGGCACAAATTTAGGTTTGGCCGAACATGCCAAATTAGCAACATCCTATCCTAAATAATAGGCTCATTGTATGCCTAAAAAAAAGAACTAAGATGGGACATTTTTGTATGTTGTTAAAAGATTGTTGAAAACCTGACACGTTATGTAAACAAATTTAAAAAGTTTATATTATATTAGTGTTGCAATGTCATTAAACGCCTAAACGAGGACAATGTGAATGTGAAAATGTGATAAGCAGTGACAATATCAGATATCTTACCGAGTGCCAAAAACGATAACACCATCGCTCCTTATTATTCCACCATCAAGCGATACGGCTCCATGGGATAAAAAAGGGAGGGCCTGAAGCATGTATTGTCTTGTTTTGTAAACTTGCAACTTCGAGAAGAGAGTATAGAAAAGAGTCTCTCTAAGCCCATGTCCACCACTTGTAATAGAGAACAAATGTGGAACATCAAGATGGATCATATTTACAGCAAAACCAAGAAATCCTTGTGGAGATTCGCCATTTGGCAACTTCGGTTTCAAAAGAGCAAGCCTCTTTTGAGGGTCATCAGGAATAAGCTTACCAACATATGGTCTGGACAGAAAAGAAGACGTATAAAATCAGAAACATATATCAATACCTGCACCAAAATTACATGAAAAGGAACACAAACCTCAAATTTTCAAGACAGATTACATTAAACCGTCCATCTATGCTCCTTCTGATTGAAGCTGCAACCCCATGAACTCCACAGCTTTTATTAACAGAGCCCTCTTTGTCACAAGTTTCCAGAGCTTCAACACCATTATATGTCAAGCAAACTAACGCTAACATAGTATCTACCCCAAGGTACTCTGATAGAATCCTGTTCTTAATAAAACCTTGAAATTAATGACTACTGATATGATCTTTCCTATTTCAGTTTATTCAAAGAAAAAAAAAGTAAATCATAATGGGATGCGGGTGTTTGGATATGCAATTAGAAAGCAATAATCTGATCAACCTACTTCTACTAATCATTATTTGTCTTCAGGGGTCATATAATCTGTTTAGATAGTCAATGCAATACAAGCTGCAACAAAACTCAATATCAATAGGTAAAGTAAGATGCATTATCTATCCTCAATTTACCCAAATCTAATTATATATAATTTGAAATTCTCAAACACTCTACACCATCAAAAACTGGTATATAACTCGAAGCACAAGCAACTATAAACATTATTTCCTGCACCATGTTTTATTATAGCCGTTTATTTTATTCCTGGTACTCAAAATTAGGGGTGTTAGTGAGCCGAGCAACTCAAGTTTGACTAGTTAAAAGCTAGTCACGAACCGAGCTTGAGCCTAACTTGGAGCTCTAATAAATAAATGGCTGAGTCCGAGCTTGATTAGTCTCTTGAGCCTAAACAAGCCTACTTATTATAAAACTATAACTACACACACACACACACATATATATATAGACAAAAGTTCATGCGAGAACCGTTGTTAGCGCGAGAACCGCGAGAACCAATCTAAGCCGTCCAATTCCCCCTCCTTCAATGTCATTGCCCACCCATGAATTCCTCACATGCACCCTGCCACACCCTATCTCTCCACGCTCTCCATCCATGATATTTCCCATATCCAAGGAATGGCTGAGATTGGTTCTCGCGGTTCTCGCACTAACAACGGTTCTCGCATGAACCCTCCCCTATATATATATATATAGGCGACGGTTCATACGAGAATTGTTTTTCGTATGAGAACCACGAAAACCAATCTTGGCCATTTATTAAAATAAATCAATGGCTAATAATTGTAAAGGCTCATTAATGGCTCGTTAACAACGCATTAATGAGGGATATTTTGAGAAAATTAAGCCTCACTCAATAAAGACAGATCACCCGGACGCAATTCACAATTGAGTAGATACATAGATGACGAAAATACCCCTATAATGGGTCATTAATGATGTTACAAACAGTTCTCGTTTGAGCTTTTCCCTATAAAATACATATATATTTGCAATTGTAATAAAAAAGTTAAATAATAAAGTATTACATATATATTATGTATACATAAATGATCAAATAATAAGATATAAAAAAAACTAGCCAAATCCGAGACAAGTTTGAGCCTATGAAATTTCTCACAAGCTGAGCACGAGTTTTAGACAAACCGCTCAAAATGAGCCAAGCTTAAGCGTAATTTACACCCTACTCATAATCACAAAATCAATGTCAAAAAGCACGTCAAAACACCCCTTAGAAAATTAATGACCAAGATATAAAAATACATACACAGGATATAGCATATCTCAACTACTATGTTTTACCCCCACCCCCCTCCCCCCCAAAAAAAGAAAAGGTAACTTGCCTCCTATGATGATTCCCCAAAAATAAAATAAAAATCACAAGTATATGTTAATTACTTCAAAAATATTGGATTTTGGGTATATGCGTGCAAAAATGTTCAGTAGGAAAATGCATATAAAAACTAAAGATATAACGTAGATAACCTGCTAAGGTTGTCATCATTAACTTTTCCAAGAGCAGCAACAACACCTAGGACATCATTAATAGAAGAAGCTGGATCAGCAGCATGAGTGCCACTATACTTGAGTTGGCATACAATGGAAGCAGCTGATTTCTCATGGTGTCGTGTTATATTATCAATTACTGCCTGCTGACTCAGCTTGCGGGAGAGATCACCCTCGTCACTGTCATCTTCTTCTCTCATATGTGCACTTGATAAATGATTCTTTCCAAGAATCACTAAGAAGAGATTGCATGACATGAGAAACAAATTTCAGGTACATGATATTAATATATATATATATATGATAAATAACACTGTACCTTCCGTATCTGTAATCTGGTCATCTAAGCTGCTTATACAAGTCTTCAAATGTATGATATTTTCTTCATGAAGTTTTATATTCTGTCCTAGCGAAAGCAGTTCATCCTCAAGTTTCTGCAAATATTAACAAGCAGCAGCATAGGTCTAACTGCTACTAGAAGGTACATCAACATATCTAACAAATATATAAGAACAAACAGCTGGACAAATTGCTACAGCTGCAGAGAGCTTTAACAACCTTTGAGGAACGAATAAGGGATTCTGCCTGAGACATTGTGCTGTTTGCCGCTCCATCCGTAGCAACATAAGATGGGTCGTTCTGACCAACATAGTTGATTGCTGATGGGACTTGTACGTTTAACAGCTGTGCATGTAACGGCATCTGAAAGTAGAAAGCAATCTTTGTGAAATTATATATGTTCAATATAAATGTGGATGGCCGGATCAGAGAAGACCAGAAGCCATGAAACATTCGACCGGCTATGAATGGGTGTTCAACAGTTCGGTGTTCAACTGAACCGCAACCTTTAAAAATATAAAACCGAATTTTAATTCTGTTCGGTTTTCAGTTTTAACCATATAAACCAAATTCGAAAAAACCTTCATTTATGCCTCACATTCAAGCCCCAAAAGTCCAAAACTTGATAAATTAAAAATTCGATGGGATGAAGTGATGAACAAATCATATAATCCACATCTACAGAGGCTTACAATCTATGGCAAACAGCCCAAAAGTCCAAAGCTACAATCAAGGGATGTACATTGTAATCGAAGGTTTACCAAGGTTCAAGTAGTCACCTTACAAGTTAAAAGGCGAAGGCTTACAATCAAAGGCTGTAATCAATGAGATGTAATATTCCTTCTTAAGTGATGAGGTGTCGTGAGGTGCCGAGGATCAGAGGTGTAATCGATCGACTGCTAGCTTGGTGCCTTGCTTGGTCTACGATTCTAATCGTCTTCCACAGCCGACACCGTGAGACGCGAAAGACAAACGGGGAATTGGGATTCGGGGTAACGAGGTTTTGGGAAATTTCTAAAATTCAAACCTAAATAACTTAAAAAATGTTCAATAAGTACATACTATTTTTATAGTTTTATTTTTGTTTCGGATTGAATTTTATAATTTTTGGTGGAGTGGTATTTTCGTAGTTAATATGTGATGTTTTTTTATAATTACATATGATGAGAAATGTTCAATATAGTCTATACTTATTGCATAGTCCTGAGAGACTAATCTTAGCCCTTGGATCAGCCCCATCAATGATCCAGATTGAATTTTAAAAATTTGGGCGGAGTGACATTTCCGTAATTAACATGTAATGATTTTACTATCACATGTGATTGTATAGTAAATCACATGTGATTTTATATTAAATCACATGTGATTAAATATTAAAATTTAGGACTATGTTTTTTATATAGACTATATTGACACAACTCTACATATGATTGTATATTAAATCACATCTAATTAAAAATTAAAAGTTTTCTTTTTTCTTTTTCCTTTTTTCCTTTTCTTCTATCTTTCTCTTTCTTAATTAATATGTTGTAGGTTAGAGATGGTTGGAAGCGAGAGATTATTTAGATGTTGATGTTGATGTGTCAGTGGGTTATCGAGGGTAAGTGAGTTTGGATGTTGATGGTCTTAAATTTTTACCCTTCTTTTTATCTAAATTAATTTGCATCCACCCAATATTTAATCATTTTACTCACCTAATTTATTTTAACTTTTTATTTATTTAACATATAATTTCTCACTAACACACTCTCTCACACAAACACAATTATCCACATTACATAATTTCCAAAATCATATTAACTTTTTTATCCTTATTTATAAATATTAATCTTTTTTTCTTATTTAAATGTTTTATAGAATTAATTTAAAATTAATAAAATAGTTGATACAAATATAAGTAAGTTGTTAAAAAACAGACACATAGCAGAAAACTTTTTCGTGACATTAAATCATGCGAATAACATATCATTACATTTTTAAAAACGACATGTTGCAAAACAGAAACTATTATCATCGCAGCATTGCGCGAGTATTATGCTAGTATAATGTTTTATGGACATATATTTTCTACTTAATAACATATTATTTTGTAATTCTTGAATCAGATTTTTAATTTGGGGTTTTTTTTACTATGAACGGCGAAGTGCGACGGTGAAATACGTTCGCCAGCGGCGATGTGCGAACACCGTGCGACGACCGGTGACCGGTGACAGACGATATGCGAACATCGAATGTGAGCGAGGCAAAAGCATGGGAAGAAGTCGCCAGTTTTTGTTGGTGTCGACATACCCATTACTCCATTAGGGTTTACTGAAATTGAAAGAGTGAAAGGGAAACGTGGGGTTAGTGGGGAATCAAGGAGAGAGAATTTTTTTTTCTTTTTTTAGAAACTTCCTATTTTACCCTTCTGACTAAATGTACACGTGGCATCCTCACAATTCTTCTTACTCTTTTTACCCTAATTCTCTTTTTATTTTATCCTGATTATATATATATATATCTCTCAATGGGATGAAGGAAAAAAAGCAAAAAAAAACCTCAACGTGAGTCTAGACCAGCTTGACCCCTCACTCTCAAATTAAGGGGGTGGGGGCGATGGTGTTCCATGCTTTCACACACCAACTAGCTCCCCACCGGTTGGATGCGCCCAATCTTAAAACATACCTTTTATACAACGGGTATTTTAGTTATTTTGATATTTGGTTTACTTCTCCAACATGTATTAACTATATCGCAAACATTAATGTGTGTATTTATCTTTTAAAAATGTTATTGTGTGTTTTAAAGTTTGAAAAAAATGTGTTATCATGTGTATTAAACTTTCTATTGTATGTACTAAACTTATACTTTTTTCTTCTTTATGTAATCAAAATACGTATAATAAAAACAAATAAAAAGTTTAATACACACAATAACATTTTTAGAAGGTAGATACACACGTTAACATTTAGGGTATAATTTAATATATTTTGGAGAAATAAACCCTTAAATATTTTAATAATTTATGTGATATACAAGTGTACATTGTACGTAACCTAAGCGTTGTTAAAATAAAGAGAGTGGTTTCCTTTTCCATCCCTAACACCTCAATGTTCACGTTATATTTTCTCTTGTTGAGCCCTTTCATCTTTCTACTTCATCCCAGTAATCCAATTTGGTGTAAGAGAAAAAAAAGAACATTAAAAGACTCACGCCATCTTTCATCGGGCTACCTATCCTGACGGCTTCATTTTTGCTAGACTTGATATGCACCAGGGTGGTGTGCCTGGTGAAGACTTCACACCAATCACCCCGACCTTACTCATAGGCTCACACATTCCATTCACTTTTAACAACGCACATCATTTTTCTTTTTATAAATAGTCATTCTGGTTTATAACTTTACATGTCATTATATGTAGAGTTAAGCAGCACACCATTAGTTCTTTATGGGATAGAAAAATAACCACTTACATTCTCTAAGTTTAAAAACACATGAAAATTCTTTATTTACAAAACAATTGTTTGATTTAAGTTCTTTTCTTTCTAAGAGGCGAAACGGAATAACTTGGTTGAAGCGTAATGATCATACGTTTGCAATGCATTGTCTATCCCATAACGGGTCCAATTCTTCTAGCATTTACATGAAGCCGATGACTATTTATCGTCATTACATAGACACCAAAGAATAGTTCGACCCAATGCTTTATTTATGTCCCCGTTGATACTGATTCTACATTAGAAGTATATTGATTAATTCCTAATAATTTACTAGTAATACTTTTGTCTGTCGATACTACACACCTAATTTCATCCATAAATCAATTCGATTCTCTATGAGTTCTAGTCTCAAGACCACTAGTTCTTACTATTCCTATAATATTCTCATTATTTTTGTTAAACACCCTCATGTAGTCTGCATGTGAGCATAAAATGGCTATTCACACATACAAATCAATCATTGTTACGTATTTATATTATGTTTAAATTTTACGATAAAAGTTAATGAGTACCGAACAAATCAAAATGGTTGAGATAGAGTCTTCTTTTTTTGGTTTGAAAAAAAACGGAGTTTAGTCTTTATAATTCCGACATTATTTAGAGGTCGTGGATCAAGATATGATGCCAACAAGTGTAAATCAAAATGGGCTTCTAAAAAAGGAGTTGAACCTTAAATTGGGTTAGGCCAGACTAATACAAATAACAATTTAAAATTTTAATATGTAACTTTAACCAAATCATTACCACAAAAATGTAATTAAGTCTTTAAAATAGAGCATTCTTTTCTTGTGAAAGACATAGGTCTTCATTCTTTTAAAACATTTTTTTGTTTTAGTAGATTATTTGAAAAAGTCAAGCCATGTGCTCATATAAACGGCCTAACCATTTATATGATCTTTTTCTATATTTTCTTCAATTATTCAAGATGTTTGCATTTAACGGAGATTGAACCAGTGTCTTATCCGAGATTTTTCAAACAATTAATTTAATTATGCATACGGAATGGTACAAGTGGTGGAGGGGTGTCTGTAGTGGTCCCATGCATCTCTACTACAGTGCATCGTGGAGAAAAGCAAAAGTGATCTCTACTCCAAAATATGAAGGAGGTTGTGTTGGGGTCCACATTTAATTTTTGTTTTTTTTTTCTTTATCAATCAACCTCCCTTATTTTCTTCTTTATTTCTTATTTTTAATTTTTAGTATTTATTAATTAGTTATTATGTGAGTGTTAAAATTTAACTTACAATGCAATAGATGAAAGGATTACAAATACTTGATTCCAAACTATATTAATTTAACATTAAAAAAAAAAAGAAGTTGTACCACGTACGTGGCAATGGCAAGGGGGGAAGGTGATCACTCCCTCGTGCCCCCATCCTAGTCAAAGGGTCATCTTCACTTGTTTACTGTCATTGTCTTCTGATTCACTTTCACTTTTACACATCGACTCTGACACTTGGATACAACGAGCAAAATTACAAGCTAAATATGATCCCTTACTTCCTGAATTGGGCATACATACTTTAACCTCTTTCTCCTTCATTTTCTTTAAACAATACACAAAGCACTCCATTCTTCTTCCATTCATGAAAACGCTTCTGCTATCGTATCCTATTTTTAATTCCAGACCACCCCACATCATAACAGATAAGTCCTCGCTGAAATTGGGGTTTAATCGTCGGCAATGGAGGTTTTCTTATTGTTGTAAGAATATAAAGACAGGTAAGTTAATTAAGTTAAGGGTGTCTAGTAAGAACACTGAAGAAGACGGCTTTTCTACTCTTGAAGATGAAGGAAAGAGTCAACTTTTATTGGGTGCTGCAAAAGATTCATCTGGTTCAGTTTCTGGGTATCAACTGATTCCTCATTCTGGTATGTTGATTTTGCTAACTCTATTGATTTCGTCCAACATATGATATAGATGACATTGCTTGTTATATAGAATATGTAATTAGCAGTTTGCTCTCTTGAAGCTTCATATCCATGTCAATCAACTCTGTAGGTTACAAGGTAACCCTTATGAGTTTTGACCGCTCTAATCAGATATGCTTTGTAGCAGAGCTGACCATGATTCTGATTTATGGTCATTTATGGCCATAGTAATCTGATTTGAATAATCAGAATAATTTGCGACTGTCTACATCTTACCTGATTTAGCATATGTAAAATTCCCTACGATGCGTAACTTCAATAACCTGCTTATCTAATCTGCAAGTTGCAATGATCACATTGAGAACGCACATCTATGGTGAAAACAGACTAGTAGCGGACCGCGGGCACGACTTTACTACATTTTCTAATCTTAAAATCCGCGTGATAAGCTTGGAATACACCAACTTAGCTACATATGCGGTTGTTTATAGCCTACTTTAAAAGAATAAACCGATAGTTGACATTTGCCATAACAATTATTGACATTTGCCATTTATGTTCTGTAAAACGTACTAAGCTACCTGCTTTGAATCAAATCAAATTTGACAAAGAATAATTGTTAAAGTGTCCTTTGTATGTGATCCTATACGTTCATGCATTATTAGCTGTGCCTTGGACATACATAGTTAATACAAAATTCTCCACCAGAGCAAATCTTAAAAGCTTGTCGTTTCTATGATAATATTAGCTGATTATCCGATAACCAAGTTGGTGTCCTGTGATGCATAATTGTATAATATTTAATTGTGAATGATGAAAACTCCCAGGTGACATCGAAGTTGGCAACTCTCATGCTAAAGAGGAAGTGAGTGTAGATGATGAATTAGCAGAAGGAAGAGTAACAAAAGTGACATATAACATAGTTTTTGTTACTTCTGAAGCATCACCATACTCAAAGACGGGAGGCTTAGGAGATGTTTGTGGTTCATTGCCCATTGCACTTGCAGCACGTGGACATCGTGTTATGGTTGTCTCTCCAAGATATTTGCATGGTGGCCCAACGGATAACAAGTTTGCTGGTGCTACTAATCTTGATTGCCGAACTAAGGTTTACTGCTCTGTTGGGGTCCAGGAGGTTGATTTCTTTCATGAGTACAGAGAAGGTGTTGATTGGGTATGAAGATTTCTAAGATATTAATTTATCTTGTACTTATATCATGGTGACTTCATAGGGAATTTAGGTTTGATTTTTACTAAGATGTGTCAATGCCTATGTTTGTTGGTTGTTTTTGTCAGGTGTTTGTGGACCACCCTTCCTATCATCGTCCTGGAAATCCTTACGGTGACATTTATGGTGCTTTTGGCGATAACCAGGTGTACTATTTGAGGAAATTGATGGCATAACTAGTTATATCAAGCAATAATAACATCTTCTCTCATCTTGTCTCTTGTTTAATTGAGCAGTTTCGTTTCACGTTACTTTGTCACGCTGCGTGTGAGGCTCCTTTAGTGCTTCCATTAGGAGGATTTACATATGGAGAAAAATGTTTGTTTCTTGCTAATGATTGGCATGCCGGGCTCGTGCCAGTGTATGTGATCAACTCACTGTTTTTTGTTCATGTATGTCATACTTTGCATGCATCTTGCTTGTGATCAAGAAAACTAGTATTCCTTATTTTAGGTGGTGTTGATATATGATAATAAAACTTTTGAGGCGCGAATTTAGTTGTTATACGACATGTTATAGGAGACTGTGTTTGGATGTGCTTCTGCTTCTTCAAGTTGCAATAATCAGTTTTTATTCTTTGTATCAGACTATTGGCAGCAAAGTATCGTCCACATGGAATCTATAAGGATGCTCGGAGTATCATTGTGATTCATAATCTTGCACACCAGGTAAAATTCTTTTTCCCTGTTGTTTCCTTTTCGGCCCCATTAAATGTAAATCCAAACATTAATTTCAGATAAACCAAAGGAAATATTTCTTTTGCCATGTGGAAGTTAATTTTAATCAAGAACATGGTTTTTGGAAATTATTCAACTAAGTCCCATATGTATTAAAGATTCCATTGAGTCTTATGAACTCAGATCTACTTGGGATTGTATATAACTTTGTGATTGTATTTAACTGTATACATAATATGATAGGGAGTTGAGCCTGCAGCAACTTATGGTAACTTGGGATTGCCTTGGGAGTGGTATGGAGCTTTGGAATGGGTATTTCCTACTTGGGCAAGGACACATGCTCTTGACACCGGTCAAGCTGTTAATATTTTAAAAGGTGCAATTGTAACTGCTGATCGAATATTGACCGTTAGCGAGGTAACAAATATCTCCATTTTCTTCAATATATTTTTTTGGTTATCACAACCGCAGCTCTCTCTGGAAGCAGTCTTTCTACCCGCGGGTAGGGTATAACCAACTACATCTTACCTCCCTTGTACCCCGCTTAGGCGGGATTGGTTACGGTTGTTTTTGTTTTATGGTTATCACATGGTTGATTGAATGTTGGAATTGCAACATTTGGCGTTTAACCAAGAATACAGATTTATGTTACTTCTCCTCTGATTGTGTTTCTGTTTGAAAGTTTTCTCAAACATCTACTAACAAATATATAATGTCTTAATGATTGCTTTTCGTTCAGGGATATTCTTGGGAAATAACAACCCCAGAAGGTGGATATGGTCTAAATGAGCTACTGACTAGCCGAAAATATGTTGTGAATGGTATGTAGTAGTATTGTGGTTTGAAGTGTATGTTCTATTTCACTTATAAAGATTGTGAGAAGTTAATAGACAGATTGTTTTACTTCGATGATACTTACATGGTTATGCAGGGATCACGAATGGCATAGATGTTGCTGAATGGGATCCATCCTCTGATGAGCATCTCTCTTCACATTACACAGCTGATGACCTTTCAGGAAAGGTGGTTATTGCATTTTTCTTGGTGTATAAACTTTTGTCCATACGATATTTAAATTAAATGAGTTCAATGATCTGTTTTATAAACTGCAGATCGAGTGCAAGATTGCTCTGCAAAAGGAATTAGGTCTTCCAATTCGGCCAGATTGCCCGTTGGTAGATCTCCATTGGTGGCTGGATTTCAGTGAAACAACTTCCCTTTTGCTATTAAGCAAGTTAAATCTGACTTTTTAATGTGATAGGTTGGATTTATTGGGAGGTTGGATTACCAAAAAGGCGTCGATATTATACTCTCTGCCACTCCAGCATTGCTACAAGATGATGTTCAATTTGTAAGCAACTAAAAAGGATGAATCTTATACTGTGAGAACCATTGTTGGACGAATAATGATTATCATTATTTTTTATTTTTTTAAGGTTATGCTTGGATCTGGAGAGAAACAGTATGAAGAGTGGATGAGAGCAACCGAAGCAGCATTTGCAAACAAATTTCGAGGATGGGTTGGGTTTAACGTTTCTATCTCCCATAAGATAACTGCAGGGTAAATCACGCCATAATGCATAATATTATAGCATACATTCCACCATGTTCATTTTCTGATATATCTTTTCAGATACCCATTAAATATGCAGTTGTGATATCCTATTGATGCCCTCAAGATTCGAACCATGTGGTCTAAATCAACTATATGCAATGAGATATGGAACCGTGCCGGTTGTCCATGGAACTGGAGGACTTAGAGTGAGTTAAAAATCAAGATTCTGTGCATGTTCAATTTCATTGGTATAGATCGCAAAAAAATTAGTTGACCGACCCTTTTACATTCCAGGACACTGTCAAGATTTTCAATCCATATGCTGAAGAAGGTAAAGGTGAAGGTACCGGGTATGTATTTTTCCACGTCATAAGTTATTTCTAGGTTTACATCCTACTTGGAACTAGGAAATGCATTCATGAAGAACCACAGGTTAAGAGTCTTGATTTTCTCTGCAACATTTTAACAGATGGGTCTTCTCACCATTGACAAGAGAATGCATGTTGGATGTAAGTTGCATCCCAACTTGAAATCATTATTCCATAACTTATTCAAAATTTGGCTCTTTGGCATTTTCGCTTATTGTGCGTTAGTATTGCTTTAAAAATCTATACTTTAACGATGAAAGTAAAGAAAATCAGCTTCCATGAAAGTTAAAGTTGAAAATGATGGATGTTGCAGGCACTAAGGGTTGCTATAAGGACGTACAGGGAGCACAAGACAACATGGGAAGGGCTGATGAGAAGAGGGATGGAGAGAGAATGTTCATGGGATAACGCTGCCGTCCAGTATGAGCAAGTTTTTAAATGGGCTTTCATGGATCCTCCTTATGCCACCTGATTAATCAACATACTCTGAAACAATTACCCACTCTTGCGGGTCAAACATTGGTGTCATCTGGCTGCAGGCCCCTTCAGGTTGGATACATCAAGAAGCAGTATGAGATGCATAATCATGTATGAATTGAAGAAATTGTGTGATAAATTCTTTCTACTGTTTATTTTGTTTACCATTCGACATATAAATAAGCTCACTGTGAGTCTCTAACATACATAAATTTCTATTCTTCTTTTGCTCTTATTTATCTTGCTAAAGACATGTTTAATGATGTGTTGTGCTCAGTTCCTATAATACCTGCTCTTGCTTTTCCTTTATTGCAGAAAGCAATTCCTCCTCTTTCTTCAGCATTTCCATTAAATCAAGAGCCTGCAATATGTTTTTTAATCACAGAATGATTGAAACTGATGATGAAAAAAGAAGGGATTAATTGAGTAGAAAAGTATGGACACCAACCTTGCAGATAGCCATTGAGATTGTAGTAAGCCACGCCTACAAATTTACAAAAGGAAAATGAATCAAGTGATTTAAGTCAGTCCTAAAGAAAATGCATAAATTATATGTAGCATTTAAGTAATCTGTCATTCCATTCTTCAGATAGCATACATAAACTATTCTAATGACAGAAGTTACTGACCTGGTCACGTTAGTGTTAAAATCATGTGTGAACTTCCATATCACAAGTAAGTTTCTATTAGGACAACTAAAATTTATGATCCCTAATCGGTCAAAAGTAAATTAAGTTAATGCTTAAAAGTCTAGATTTCCTCTCCCCATACAAACTTGGCTTTTAGTGGTGAGTTATACACCTGGGCTTATGACATGATACGAGCCTAGTATGAGATATGTTCATATCATGAAACAAGTAGAACTATATAAAATTAACTGAGAAAACTTTTGACCTTCTTCTGAATCTTGGAAGGGATAATAACATATCAAATGTCAGATTAACAATAGAGATTATCAAATATATGTTCCCAAATGATATTAACAAATAAAGTATATCAAGATAGAAACTTGTTTGTTCTTATCACAATAACAAACAATAATAAACCGATTTTATTATTATTACCGAGTTATTGCCAACCTTGAATGATCCTCATCGATCAATCAGAAAAGAAAGGTTGAAGAAGAGTGTCTCGTTCTCGGACTATGAAAATACAATACACAAAAGTAAAAAACCAACCTGAAATCATTGATCTTTAGCAAGTAATACGAAGAACCGCACGGAATATCTTCTGTCCTTAAAGGTAAGACGCATCATTTACAGATAGGTCTTCATTAGAAAGCATTTTCAATCTATTTGCTGCAGACAGGAGCGCTAGTGGACACGGGTAGGGAGCAGGCGAAGCGTGTCGTTCGTAATGATACCCCTACTAGACCCCACCATTTAATTTAAATCATATGGGGGAAATCCCTTATAAACCCACCAAATTTGTATTGGACACAAAAACTTGACAACTACGAAACCTCATAAATTCCAACAGCTTTTGGCCAAGAAAGCACAGGGTGCAATGGAAAAACCGAAGATGGCGATTCAACATACTTGCAACTAAGAAAACAAGATCAATGACAATTGAAGCCTAAATCTGACGCTTAAAGAAAAGTTATAATAATAATGAACTGGTTGACTCGTTTAGAAAATGTAGCAACAATGATAATTAGCAAATGAACATAATAGCTCAGATTACGAGTTCACGTTAATCTTGCAAAGATCATTTCATTTATCTTACCAAAGAGACAACATATCGGTGGGATACTGGTCTTTATAGACAAAGTATGGACTGACCATCGCCAGTTCCAGGTTGATAGTTGGACACTTGGAGCCGTAGGCTTTTAAGAGCTATTTGGGTCTATGACTGTAGAAGATGGGCCGGCCCAATATTAATCAGATTATCTCGAATTTTGGTCTAAAAAGATAAGTTGAAATTGGAAATGGAGGCGTGTTGTGTGCCGGCGGTGCGATTTCCGGCAGCTTCTCTCCGGTATCGGCTCGATCCAGTATCGGAAACCTGGTCAATCGGAAGACCTTCAAAGTTACGATTTTGTTCGGCAGCGTCTTCGGAACTAAGTAATTTGGGCAATGGATATAATCAGGGAACTCAGAATCGGATGTTTATACTCGGCATGGGTTACGTTGGGGAATTTATTGCTCAACACCTCATGAATCAAGGATGGTAGGTTCTAAACGATTTTTAGGAGTTAATCCTAGCTATTAGCTCGAAGCTTTGTAATTTGCTGCTGGTTGTTGTACTTTGAATTGAGCAGGGTTGTATCTGGAACTTGTACAAGCGTTGCCAAACAAGAAAATTTGAAAAGATTGGGATTCGATGTTCATCTTTTTGATGCTAATGATCCTAAGTTAGTTTTCTTGTTCCTACTATTTCTCTTGTTAATTCGTATACATTCTGTTAATCGTCATGTAACAATATGATCTCATAGATTTTGTTGCTGTTCATACTTTAGCAGCAATTTAACTCAAAAACAGGGCATTTTTTTATCATCTTGTGATAAAATCTAGAATCTGAAATTTGAAATGGAAATTAATGGGTAATTTAGCTCAAAACCAAATTTCCACACTACACTAGCTCAGAGATCAGTTATATATATACAGAGAAAAAGCATTTTACTGTAACACGCTTGCTTAATCAGTACTAATTTGGATGAGATTTTGAAATATGGATAAAAGTAGATTCTGGTATGGACTAAGAAAGTTTCCAAACCATGTTATTGCAGTATTGATTCTCCCAAACCCGAAACAATTGCAAGGTATTTCTTTTTCAATAATACATACCTAGTTTGAATAGAATTTGAATATTGTTCAGGCATGAGGTCCTTAATATTATGAACCATCATACACACCTTCTTGTTTCCATCCCTCCCTGCAAAGATATTGGTGATCCGGTAAACTTTATCTAAACTTGTATCCCGTTTTGTGTAATAAGTTGTATGATTGTTGAAACTGACATTTTTGCCTCATGATTTTGTGGTTTTTTGCTTCTTTCATGTAGATGCTTCAACATGCTGAACTTTTAAGAAGGAAATTAAACAATGACCGTCTTCAATGGCTGTGTTATCTATCTACAACAGGTTTGTATAATTTATTCTTCTTTACTTGGTCATTGAGACCGTGATGTGTAGGTTATATTCACTTGAGTTTTATAGGTTTCACCTTTATCTGTTAATGCAAATAGTGTGGTGATGTAGGTGTTTATGGTCTACATAAACTTTTGAAATATTTTTTATCTGTAGGTGTTTATGGTGATTGTGGTGGTGCATGGGTGGATGAAAAGTAAGTTCAATTTATCTTCACTCTTGACTAGCATTACAAACTAAAATATTGATTATTATCTATGTATGCTGCAGTTATCAACCAAGTTTCCCAAGTGAATCGGCTAAACTGAGGTTGGCTGCTGAGGAGGGATGGTTAAGTTTAGGACATGATATTGGGCTAGCAGCACATATATTTCGACTTGGAGGCATCTATGGTCCTGGCAGAAGGTTGTCATAGATGCATTATGATGCTAGTTTATAATTTCTTACAAGTTGATTCCTTTTCATTAGTCTAACAAACCGTGTCGTTTACAGTGCTATTGATACCATTATTAAAGGGGGGCCTTTATCAGATGTCCAAAGAGGAAGATCTTTCAAGAAATACACAGCACGTGTTCATGTTGCTGATATCTGCAATGCTTTGAATGCTTGCATTACTAAACCATATCCAGGGTATGTTTTACTGCATAAGGTGACCTTTAATTCATTTTGCTTTAAAGATGCTATAGTCTTTCTACAATCTATCTTATATTTTCAGAAGAATTTACAACATTGTGGATGATGACCCTGCGCCACGAACACAGGTATTTTCATTTGCGCATAAGCTGATCAGTGAGAAATGGGCGACTCAGATCAAACAAGTTGCATCTCCAGCTACTAATGAAGATTTTACTAGAGAGGGAAGTTTAAGGAGAGAGAAAAGAGTGGTAAATGCACGCATGAAGAAAGAACTTGGGGTGAGGTTGATTCATCCCAGTTACAGGTCTGGGTTGCAGAGCATTTGCGACCAAATGCATGATTACCCCCCCTCAAGTTCATGTTAACAATCTCCATCTGGTCACTAGAATCAACCAATCTATTTGATTTTGTTCATTATTCATCTAAACCTCTAAAGGGCGACCAAGATCCACGTAGATGTTAAGTTACTACTAAGAAATAAGTTTACAATGAATCTTCTTAAACTACACATGGCAAACAAAGAAAAACATAAATAGCAAGGCGAAATAAATACTTACGGGGTGTTTGTATTGAGGATTTGGGTTCTGAGGAACCCATAAAAATGGGTATTCAACTATTCATCACTTCACTTCGTAGTTTTATTTCAGATATTTCTTTTCCTATCTTGATTTTCTCTATCGTTCTTTCGTCTCTACTGGTGTGTATCATGACTTATTTTTCACTATGTATGTTGATGTTTTCCTTCATCTGTGCTCCTCTTTGTGTAAATTGAATTATTTATATTCCATGTTTTGATTTGAATCTTTTGTTGCCATCAAGATGTTACTGTAATTTATATTCTATGATTTATAGTTGCATACTTGCATCAAATGTTAATCCATCAAAATCTACTTTAATTTTTTTATCAAATAATTTATTAAACAAACAAAACTGTTTAAAAAAATAACCTAAGGGAAATTCTGCCATTTATCATATAAATAATCCAAATCCTTTGACTGATTTACAAAACAAACAGGATTTCAGAAATGTAAATGCTGACAGATTTTGTCAACCAACCACTATACAGGATACAAATCCCGTGAAAAAGAATCCTTGGACATAATGCAAATCCCATCCCCCTTAGAATTTGTGACTCTAACTTGTCAAAAGTTCCAATAATATAGGTTGGCACTAAATCCTAGAACAAAATTGAGCATATAAAATCATGTTTCAAATGCTGGCTCTGTTTTTCTTCTTCTTTTGTGTTTATTTATGCTTGTTTTCAGTCACCTCTATATTTCTTTAGTCAAAGTTTGTTTCTTCACACTAATTATTTTCA
Organism: Pulicaria dysenterica; assembly: GCA_947179395.2. Taxonomy (NCBI): domain Eukaryota; kingdom Viridiplantae; phylum Streptophyta; class Magnoliopsida; order Asterales; family Asteraceae; genus Pulicaria; species Pulicaria dysenterica. The sequence continues at coordinate 56,686,036 of OX359295.1, forward strand.
AGATAGAGATTGGATATTCAACTTGTGCTCCATTATTCGTAAGGATATTAGGGTGAATTATAATATAATTGTAAGACTGTGAATGTTATTATTATCATTATTATTTTTTTGCCATTCTTAATGTTACATGGACAACCTTGGATTTCTGTTCCTCTAAGTGTTCTTGAATAAAAAAATATGAGGTTTTTAGCGTTTTATTAATGCTTTCACATACCTTAACAATTTGTCAATGTATATATTAAACAAGTAAACATCACGATCCTTTGTCTAACAGATGAGATTGAAGAAGCAAAAGCGTCACCGCAGAAGTGTTAGATTCTATACAACATGTTATGGTTCCAGACCACCCTTTAAGATCTTGTGTGATGGGACATTTATACACCATCTTCTTATTAATCGTATCACTCCAGCTGATATCGCCCTCTCTAACATTCTAGGTGCTCCGGTCAAAATGTTCACCATCAGGTTAGATGCATTTACTTTTACCATGTTTTGACACCTTTACTGCCATTTGAAAACTTTTAAGCTTATATGCTTTTTAACTACATTGGTAATTTATCTGCTAGATGTGTTCTTGCGGAGTTAAAAGGTCTTGGTGAGGCCTACTCTGATTCTCTTAATGTCGCTCGTGATCTTGTACCTGCAAGGTGAGTATCATACCATCTGAAGATATAAAGGAAAATACTACTCAACATCATGTACACAGCATATACAAGATACCATCAAAGTTCTGTACTCACTTCAAATGCTACGTGGACTGTAACAGCTTCTAGTTATTTAGTTAGCAAGTTAGTTAGTTGGTTAAATCCCTGTATATATATTTCTTCTCTTCTGTACAGTTCTTTAGTTCAATCAATATACAACTTTCCTTCTACTTATCTGTTTCTCTCTAAAGTTCTTCATGGTATCAGAGCTGAAACCAGGCTCGATCCAAATTATATTCGAGATTTACACTGTTCTTCAATTCATCTTTCAGATCTTCAAACTTCTCTGAACTTTCTGCTCAGATCTGATTACGATTTCTGCTTAGAAATTTCTCCTGTCTCTTTTCTCGAAGATCGTAAAATGGATGACACAAACTCGTCAAATCATCCATTGTATTTGCATCAAAACGACAATCCAGGCTTGATCTTAATTTCTAAGAAACTTACTGGTACAGAGAATTACAACTCATGGAAAAGGTCTATGATGATAGCTCTCAATGCCAAGAACAAACTAAAGATCATAACAAAGGAATTCAAGGAACCAGAGATCGGATCATCAGATAGAGCTCTGTGGGAGAGGAATAATGACATGATTATTTCCTGGATTTTAAACACAGTTACTGATCAAATTAGTAACAGTCTCACATATGTGAATTCAGCTTCAGAATTATGGTTGGAGTTACAAGAACACTACTCTCAAATTGATGGTCATAGGATCTATCAATTAGCAAATGATATCTCACAACTCAAGCAACAGAACTGTACAATCGAGGTATACTATCACAAACTTAAAGGTTTTTGGGATGAATTAGATGCACTAGAAACTCCTTATATCTGTACCTGTACTTGTGTTTGTGAAAATGGAAAAATAAATGGAGAAAGAGAACAAAGAAAAAGGCTATTGCAATTTTTGATGGGATTAGATGATAGCTACTCAAGCATAAGAGGACAAATCCTTCTCATGCAACCTTTACCTAGTCCTGCAAAGGCCTATGGTATGGTCAAACAAGAGGAAAAGCAAAGAGAAGGAATCTTACCCAAGCCCCACATGCCTACTGCCATGTCCTTTTCATCGAATACCACTAATGCCTCTTTCAAACAATTCACACCAAAGTCAATGACTGGACAAAACAGTAGAAAGAAAACCAACTTCAAGAAAGGAATCTTTTGCAACTATTGTAAAAAGGAAGGTCATACTAAAGAGGAGTGCTATAAAATTGTTGGATACCCCCAAGGTCATCCTCTGCATGGCAAAATCCCATCAAAATTCAATGCACCAAAACCAATAAAGCTGTTAATATGGTTTTTGGTACAAATGAGGTTCCTACATCTCCTATTGAAACCACAAACACAGATTCGGCAGTCTTTGCAAGAATGGATATGTTTCAAAACCAACTGAATCAAATGATGATGCTGATGCAAAACAACCAAGCTAAATTTGAAACAGGAGCGGGTATACATTCTTTTCTTGCTTCTTTCATTTCAAATCTTAAATATGCATGGATTGTAGATAGTGGTGCTACTGATCACATTTCCATTTCTTTATCTCATATGCATAATCTCAAAAATCACCACACACCTATTCTTGTTTCTCTACCCAATGGTCACAATGTCACAGTTACTGTCACTGGTTCAGTCACATTTAACAAGTGTTTCACCATTCACAATGTTTTCTATATTCCTTCCTTCACTTACAATCTCATATCTGTAAGTAAACTTACCAAGGCTGCTCAATGTTCAGTGTTATTCACCAATTCTTTATGCACTTTTCAGGGCAACAACAAGAAGATTGCCCTTGGCAAACTTCATGATGGACTTTACATCTTTCATCCAGAAACCACCATTCCTCCATCAACTAAAGTCAAATCTCCTTCAACTGTTTTGTCATTGTCGAATATTTCTAATGTTTGCCATATTAGATTTGGCCATTCTTCTTTCAGTACTCTTAGAAAAATAAAATCTCTTTCTTCTGTTCTACCATGTAATGCAGAAAATAAATGTTCCATTTGCTTAATGTCAAAACAACATGCGCTTTCATTTCCATTAAGTGATTCTCAAGCTGTTAATGCTTTTGATCTTGTTCACATGGATCTTTGGGGACCATATAAAACACCAACTCTGAACCAATGCAAATACTTTCTCACTATTGTTGATGATTTCTCGAGAACAACTTGGGTTTATTTACTTCCAAGCAAACACCATGTTTTCTCTACATTCAAAACTTTCCATTCTTATGTCATTAATCACTTTCAAACAAATATCAAAACTATTAGAAGTGATAATGGCACAGAATTCATTAATTCTAACATGAATGAATTCTTTCAATCTCATGGTATAATTCACCAAACAAGTTGTCCTTACACCCCACAACAAAATGGAAGAGTTGAAATCAAACACAAACATTTACTGCAACTCACCAGAGCTATACAATTTCAAGCTCACTTTCCAACTTCTTTTTGGGGTTACTCTCTTTTGGCAGCTACTTATCTTTTAAATAGATTACCCTCTCATGCTTTAAATGACAAGAGTCCTTATGAAATATTATTCAAAAGACCCCCTGACATTTCTCATCTAAGGACAATTGGATGTGAGGCATTTGTCCACACTCACACGTCAGATAAACTTGCTTCAAGATCTCTGCAAACAATCCTCATAGGATATCCTCCACATCAAAAAGGATATCTCCTTTATGATAATAAAACAAAGAAAACCTTGGTGAGTAGACATGTCCACTTTAATGAAACCACCTTTCCATTCTCTCACCAACTTTCTGTTTCCATTCAGTCTTTGCCAACTCATTCTACACCTACTTCCTTAGACTCACTTGTCTTCATTCCACCACCAACTGTACCAACACCTACCACAAGTACCTCCTTGAGACCCACACCCACTCCACCAATTTCCAACACACCTTCTAATGGTCCCACAAACACTCAAACTTCCTCTTCTTCTCGGTCACAAAATCCATCTCATCCTTTGTCCCCACCTAGTCTCACATCTCACCCTACACCTATGTCACCATCCGTCCATACTCAATCTCACTCCACTTCTACTCACACCACTTCATCTCACTCTTCACAACCTACCTCATCTTCAATTCCTCCTTCTACCCAATCTCCAACCATCCTTCCCACTAGAGTTTCAACTCGTCCAAAGCAAATCCCCACCAAATTCAATGACTACTATCACAACCTTTCTCACTCCTCTACACATTCTGTTACTTCCAAAAATCACCACTCTCATTTCACTAACACATCTAATATTCATTCTGCCACTTCACAAACTTTACTTCACTCACTTGACAAACATGTAGAACCACATAACTACAACCAAGCATCTAAAGACCAAAAATGGATAGATGCAATGCAAAAGGAAATACAAGCTCTTGAATCTAATGATACTTGGGAGTTAACATCTTTACCTGCAGGAAAACAACCCGTTGGTTGCAAATGGGTTTTCAGAATTAAATACAAATCTGATGGTAGCATTGAAAGATTCAAAGCAAGGTTGGTTGCAAAGGGTTTTACCCAAAAGGAAGGCATTGATTTCAATGAAACCTTTGCTCCAGTGGCAAAGATGGTCACTGTTAGAACTTTCCTCACTATAGCTGTTCACAACAACTGGTTCATTGAACAGCTGGATGTAAATAATGCCTTCCTTCATGGAGATCTTGATGAAGAGGTTTATATGACCATACCACCAGGCTACAAACATTCGCTTCCTCCAAACACTGTTTGTAAACTGAAGAAGTCCCTGTATGGTTTAAAACAAGCCAACAGAAACTGGTTCAATAAATTGAGCACATTTCTTCTACAACTAGGATTCCATCAAAGCTATGCAGATACTTCTCTCTTCACGTATTAAAATGGTACTACTTTCATGGCTTTTCTCATCTATGTAGATGACATTCTCATTACCGGGAATGACTCAAACATGCTCAAAATGATCAAATCCAATCTTGATCAAACCTTCAGCATCAAAGATTTGGGACCTCTTCATTATTATTTGGGTATTGAAATTCTCAGAAACTCTACTGGCTTAGTCATGTCTCAAAGAAAATATGCTATTGAGCTTCTAAAACATGCTGACCTTCTTGATGCTAAACCAACAACTACACCTTTAGAAGCAAATCATTCTCTCCATAAAGATAAAGGTGAATTACTCCCAGACCCAACTCTTTATCGAACCTTAGTTGGAAAATTACTGTATCTCACCATTACAAGACCAGATTTATCCTTTGCTGCACAAGTTCTAAGTCAATTTTCTCAATCTCCAAGACAACCACATCTCAATGCTCTCCATAGAGTTCTTCGTTATATCAAATTGAGTCCTGGCCAGGGTATCTCTATACCATCTCATAATAGTCTTCATTTAAGTGCCTACTGTGACAGTGATTGGGCCAATTGTCCCACATCCAGAAAATCAATTACTGGCTATTGTATTTTCCTTGGATCCTCACCAATCTCGTGGCTTTCTAAGAAACAATCTGTAGTTTCAAGATCTTCTACAGAAGCTGAATATAGAGCCATGGCTGACTGTACATGTGAACTCTCTTGGCTGCTTAGTCTTCTCAAAGACTTTAAAATTACAGTTTCTACACCACTCCTAATCTTGTGTGACAATGTCTCAACCATTGCTTTAGCCTCAAACCCGGTTCAACATGCAAGAACAAAGCATATCGAAATTGATTGTCATTTTGTGAGGGACAAAATTAAGGATGGCATGATCAAACCTGTTTTTACATCATCCAAAACACTAACAGCTGACATTTTTACCAAAGGCTTACCTAAATCCTTACATGAAAATTGTTTGTCCAAGTTGAACATTTGTGATCCTTACACAATGTCAACTTGCGGGGGGAGTGAAGATATAAAGGAAAATACTACTCAACATCATGTACACAGCATATACAAGATACCATCAAAGTTCTGTACTCACTTCAAATGCTACGTGGACTGTAACAGCTTCTAGTTATTTAGTTAGCAAGTTAGTTAGTTGGTTAAATCCCTGTATATATATTTCTTCTCTTCTGTACAGTTCTTTAGTTCAATCAATATACAACTTTCCTTCTACTTTTCTGTTTCTCTCTAAAGTTCTTCACCATCTTTTCAACTTGCAAATTCAGAGCATTTCTTTGTTGCTAGTCAAGATGCCGACTTGCGCAAAAAGTTTCAGGAGGTATATATGTGTTTCCATTTGTTTTGTTTTTATTACTGTTATTAAATTATATATGTGTTTTCATTTATTTTGCTTAATACTGTTATAAATTATATATGTGTTTTCTTTATCTTTTGAGCTTGTTTGTTTTGTGGATTCAGATACCAGCTGTGCCTGCAGTATATGCACTGCGAAATGCTTTATTTCTTGAGCCCCCATCTAAGTCTCAGTTGCAGTTTGCTAAATCTGCTGAAGAAGAACGCTTACACATGAGTGAGTTGGAGATGAAAATGCTCCATAAGAAGAAAAAGAGAAGTTCAGAGGAGCCAGGGGATTCCTCTCAAGAAGATGAAGTTGTGCCAGATAGAATCATTGAAGATGTGAAGAAAAACACTGCTAATAGGAGAATGGACGTAAAAGATAAAGCACATTTTTAAGAGAAAAAAAAAGCTAAGGTTTGGTCTTTCACCATGTTGCTTCCTTAGTTCCTTGTCCGTGTGCCTAACCTATGTTCTATTCCAAAATGTTCTTCGACTATTAACTATGTTTTTAGTTTGTCATTCTTGCTCAAGTGCTTGTCATGTGACTCATGAGTATTTTTTATTTAATGGATTATTGCTCATTTTGTGGGGTCTTTTTCCAGGGTCCAAATCCGCTCTCTTGTAAAAAGAAGAAAAAAGAGAACCACAAGCCTGCTGCGACAAAGGTACGTCTCTTTTGTGTTTCTAAACGTTTTATTCTTTAGTGTTCAACATGTTTGTGTTTTTATTCCCATAGGAAGGTGATGAGAGTGGTGAAACAATAAGGAGCAGGAGCAAGAAAAGGAAGAGGTCTCGTAAGCAAAAGAAGCCGGCTAGTGCAACCGACTAAACAAAATAATATTGGTATATGTTTTATCTACTATGTCCTGTTTATATTACAATAGAATATTAGTGAAACAGCGATCTTGATGATTGCCTTTATTCACAGTCTAGAGATGTTATGACATGCAGAAAGAGGATCTTGGTATGTTGGAACACTCTTCCCTCTATGAGGTTAAGGGTTCAAGTCGCGTCATGGATAAGTGTAGAGTAGATGTGTGTGTATGTCTGCCATTAAAAAAGAAGTTGGGTAGAAGTTGAGAACCATATATGAACATGATTACATGATTCTGTAGAGCTTAGGCTGAATTTTTGTGATATTATCAGCACTTGGCATAGTTGGTTAGTTTCTTTTAGATGCAGAGTTTGTAGTTCTTCTGTTATTGAAGTTAATATACCAACGGTTTTTTCACATCTCTCTTGTTTATCACATCTTATTGCCAAGGAAATATTTGGCTATTATTGCAAAGTCGAAGAAGTCCAGCTAAAAAACAAATTTACCAATAAATTTGCATTATGGATAGTGTTTAAATTTCAAAACTATTATTAAACTTCACTTTTGAAAAGCAACATTTTTTAAGCAATGAGATTCATTATAAAAATCGCCAATGCTCTTTATATTAACAGCACCAATACTCTTACAGCAATACAAAAGAAAAAAAGAACAATGTACTAATTTCATGTCCTAAAATATTAAAGTTAAAAAACAATAAGAATATTGTTTTTGTATCATTCATTTCTAATTTTTGAATACATATTTACTACTTTCAAACTAGGAAAACGAAGAAGTCATTCAACTGAGAATGAATAAGAAAATGAGATGACACGATTATCTTGATGCATGTTCAAAATTAATTTTCTTTCTATTTTATTTTTACGAACATAATAATTAGAAGAAGTAATACATTTTTGAAGGAGGTCAACTAAGATACTTGGACTAAATAAAACAACACAAACTGTTCATCATTAGATTGTTATGAAAGATATGGTTATTCGTTTCCATTAAAGAAAGACATGCTACAAAAGTGTGTTTGCAACCCAGCAAACACATTTGGGTGTGTATCAACTCTTTTGGTGAATACCATACGCTGATTAGTATGATTATTATTGAAACATTTTGTATATAATTTATATTTACTTTTCAGAAGTATATTTTAATACTTCACCATTCTTAAAGTATAACTTATTTTCTTTTTATAATAAATCTAATTTATTATATAAACTTTAATTATATTGAGAAATTAATAAAAACATAAAAATAATACATAAAATTTAAAATAAAATACACTCTATTTCCTTTGTTTATCGAGTGAGTTAATTGGGTTAACCGACATTATGTTCAGTAGTGGTGAGCATGGGTCGGTTTTGACCCCAACCGAACCGAAACCGATATATCAGTTATATAATTTTTTAAACTGTTGGGTTATCGGTTTCTAATGAGGTGGTTAACTGTTAATGATAGCGAATCGGTTTCGTTATCGGTTTTATTGGTTAACCATTATATTTATCTGGGCCAATTGATTGGGTTTCAATATTTCGAAATTGGGCCATGAAACTGGTTCATATTTTTTATTGTTTTATACTTTACATTTTACATTAGCCTTTAAATTGGGCCAAACAATATTACATAATGGGCCTAATAAGACACATCTTTATTCTCTAGTCTTTCACCAATTCATAACTTGTAAATTCATTTTTTATTAACACATCTCACCAAAACTCAAACACATTAACTGATTGACACATTATTTACTTGAATAATACATAGTCATCAGACCAAGAAGGTCAAGAACAACTTACTTTTGAGTAGCCAACAGCGTGTAGTAGCCAGTAGTGCGTAGTGCAGTCTGTACTCAAGTTGTCGAACCAAGAAGGTGAAGAACAGTCGAATTACTTTTGAGTAGCACCTAGGGTTTTCTCAAAGACTCAAACTATCGAACAAGGATGGGGGCTGGGGTCTAGGGGTCTCGATTCTCAAACTGTCAAAGTAGCCGGTGACAGGGTTCTCCTTTGGTGCAGTCAGTGGAAGTCGGGACTCGAGAGTCAGGAGAGCGATGAAGAATCATCACTAGCCCAAACAGAATATTCTAGAATGTCCTAGAATACTCTTGAATGTCCTAGAATACTATAGAATGTCCTAGACTATTCAAGAATACCGTGAAAGACCCTAGAAGATTATGGAACATTCTAGAAGATCGTGGAAGACGTTGGAACGTCCTAGAGTTATCTAGAATATGGTAGAACATTCTAGAATCATATAAAATGTTGTAATAGATATAGATTATGGTAGAATGTTCTAGAATAATCACAAATATATCTAGTGTGTAGGAAGATCTAGAATCTTCCAAAGAGGAGGTGGAGAACACCTATAAATAGGCATGAAGATCATTTGCTCAATACAACTAAACAACCAACATAAGAATCCAGACACAATACAAGAAAGCATAAGTGTAGTAGTATCTAAAGAATGTGTACGTTCTTCTTATAGTGGTCTTAATAAAAGAAGTGTTTGTTGTTGCCAAAGAAGAGTCATACTCAACAAGAGATAGCGATAGCAAGAGGGCGAGAGGCATAGAGGCGATAACCGGTCCAAGTATGAAGAAGGACAAAAGAAATTGTGAAAGTGAATGGTTCAAGAAAGATCTGGGTTTTGGCTAAAATCTAAGTTAAAACTTTTCTACTTTCTTAATTATTATTATTTTTTGACTTTTTAATAAATGAATATATAAAATAATAATTAATAAATCCTTAGTGGTTCGGTTTGATATCGGTTCAGTTAGAGGTAACAAACCGAAACCGACCCACTAACTATCGGTTAATGAAATTTTAAAAACCGAACCGTCGGTTTTCATTTGGTTCGATTTTCATGGTTCGGTTTTATCGGTTACGGTTTGGTTTTTCGGTTAAGACGCTCATTCCTAATGTTCGTAGCGGGTCCAGTATACCCGAATAACCCGTTTAAATTTTCTTTTCTTTTTTGACAAATATTTAAGTCATTTGTTAAAAACTTAAGTTGTAATTATTTAAAAAAAATGTTTGTTTTTTTAATCTATCATTTTTATATAGGGTGGAAGGGTTGGTGAGAAATGAATGTTTAAAATGCAAGAGTTGTGACACTAATATGAATAAGATGGAGATCCTTGGGAGTTCATGAAAGTCATTTAGTTTGAACTGTGTAATTAGGTTTCATTGGAGTGGTGTATTGGGTTGATCAAAGTGTTTGAGATACAACAAGAAAGTAATTATTTCTGTAGATTTGGAATTTAAAGAGATACCCCAACCAGATGACAATCTGTTATATGATGGAATTTAAAGTAACTATAGATCGCTTTCTCTAAAACATGGGTGATGAAAGACTATGGTGTAAAACAATCTTGGAAACTATTACCATATGATTGTGAGATGGAGTATGATGTTGCAGCCATTGAGTTCAATCCCTACAAGAATCATGCCTTCTATCGACATGATGATAATATACGCTTGGCCTGCAAAGGAGACTATATTGCTGCCCCTTTATGTGTGCAGACACTTGTGTCTCCACATCTTAGTAAGAGGAGTTTAAAGCAGAAACTAAGGAACGATAAGGTGGGTACTAATCATATTTCAGGTCCTTTCTTAATTTAGACTATAGATTTACCTGAGTGGCTCAATGTGTATGATACTTGTTCTATATCTCTAATAGTTACTCGTATTTAACCATTTCTTTCCTTGTTATAATGTTATACACTTATACATGATGAGTCTTTTTTCCAACTGATATGGTGTGACTTTACATACTCCTTTACAATATTGGTCCTTTATTGTATTTTTGACTTTGAGGTACAGTTTTATAAGTGTCTTTTTCTTACTAAAGTTTGTCTTTATCATTGAGTTTAGTTCATCAAGCGACTAACACTAATTTTGGTTTCCAGGGCCCAAATCCGCTCTCCTGTAAGAAGATAAAAAAACGAGAATCGGAAACCTGTTGCCAAAAAGGTGAATTACTATTATTATATTTTCCTTAACTCGAACCTTCTATTTGGCATTTCTGGTTATGCTTTATGATCTTCGTGTAGATTCTGAGGAAGGAAATTGTTACAACTGCTTCTGTTAACACACAAGTAACTTTTTAATGTTTATAATTGCTTGCCTTGGGAGCATTATTTGTGGTTATATGATTCAAATCCTATGCAATCTTTCAACTCCATCTGTATTTATTTTACATAAGTATTCAGAAATGTTACATGCTAATTTCCCATATGCTTTAGCATCTTATTGCATGCCTTGATTCCTTTTACTTTTTAGATTTAGCATAGTTGATAGCAATGTGTACAGTAACTTAATAATGCATGAAACAAGTTGTCCCCAATACGTTTTTTTAGGGTTGTTTTACTGTACTGTTTTGCAATTGCCAAGAAAATATACGTACGTGATTCCTGTTACTATTAGTTAATCACTGGATATTAAAATTCTATCCATGCTATCACCTTAATTTCACAAAACCAACCCTCCTAAATTCCTCCGTTGAGTACAATCACCCACTAATTATCAAACAATATTATGAAGTTACTCAAATTACTCTATGTGGAAAACATGAACCGGGTAATATGGAGAGACAATATTATGAAATTACTTCAAAAGAAATTCAAATTCAAACCTTATTTGGAAAAAATGTGGTATGAATGGGCATACCATAGATAGGTGATTTGAAGATATAGAGGATTTCCAAAATCCAATTTACTAATTTGAGTTGCAAACATATTTTCCATTTCAGGTTCAGTTGGACCTGAACCTTCTGATTTATCGGACATTTTGGCAATAGATTTCTTTGCAGACAACGACTAAGAACACATAAACAAATACAAATACTATCAATAAACCAACATACAAATGCAAATACTACCAGCGATCATGAACACATGTACAAATGCTATCAATAAACCAACATACAGCATCTAAAACACAAGGAGTGTGTCTTAGAACCATTTAAAACACAAAACTACATTTAAAAAACACAAAAGATCCTTGCCTATAGTCCAAGTGTTTCACACAGCGGGCGGTTAACTTCTGTCCGACACAGAAGCTCGCTGGGAAAGGTACTTGCTACTGAACAAGGTAAGTAAGATCAACTTACGGCGCAAAGAGCCGAACTAGATCTAAGAAGTTCACAAATTTTCAATGTTGATCTTGAGAACCAGCCTTCGATTAATATTTGATTAATCCCGCTTCCGCCGTTGAAATCCCCAATGGTTTGCGACGCAGCCGTAGAGACAACACTAACTACACCCCGGAACCACAGTTCACGCGCAATCTAGATTATTCAAGGTACGATAACAATTTCAATCGCGTAATCGTCGGTTGACAGGGAAGAACAACATTTGCTGGAAGAAAACTACCACACCAAAACCCCAATGGATTAATTGATGCATCTTGAAAAAAAACTTCGAATGGTTGGATCCAACAAACACCCCAAATCTCCAATCGATAGACGAACTAACCTAACAGCTCTGATACCATGTTCGAAAACATGATTCAAGAACAGACCTAAGATTTATTAACAGATAGCTAACCAATTCTTGAACTCAAACTTACAATCTAAACCTGCATGTATGAAGTATCTCGAAGAAGAAAGCAAGTCTCAACAAAACTACTACAAAAGAAAACAAAAAAGAAACTACTTCATTCAAGTTTCATTTTTTCATATGTTCCACTCCAGCCCCTGCAGCAATATCCACTTCAACCCTTCAAGATACCAACATCTTTCCACTTTAACCCACACACACCTACAGAGACAAAAAAAACCCACACTAAGAAACTTGGAACAATACCATCCCATACTTAAGATTATACTCTCAACATGAACATGTAATTATTTAATAACTTATACCTTAACAAAATTATAAATTAAAAATAATGTTGTTACAAAACTTACGTACGTCCCTCTAAAGTAAGAAGACTAAAGAGATGTACTACAAGATCCTATCGATCACCACCAAATTGGAAATGTACGTTGCCAAGCCATTACCGTAATAAGATCATAAAATGGATATATTACTAACGAAAATTATGCTACAAACAACAATAGTTTCTCTTGTGAGAATATGCTTCGTTTTAATGTTTTATAACCAAATCTTCCAAGATAAAAAATATACGTGTGCTCATGTATATGGTTGATAAATAAATAATATTTCATTATCTGGATATATATGCGCACAAGTTTCTCATGCACATGCAATGGCATTTCACTCAGCAATGACAGTATCACAGCAAGAGGATGTGCTTAATTAGAAAAGGGTACTACCCAAGGCAAATGAAAGAAATTTTGAGCCACACAATTGATTCATGTAAGTGACAACAGGATGACAAGATTGGATTATGGGACCACTGGCATCTTGTCAACTGAAGAGTGCAAGCTTTTATTAGAATAACAAGATTGTATTATGAATGAATGCAACATCTGACTAACATACACCAATGGGATACTAACAACCCCCCTACCCAAAAAAGGATGCTGGGAATAGGAGAAAGATGGATGCAAAAAAACAGTTTTTTTTAAATGACTTAGATGCTTCCCATATTTGAATCATAAAGCATTTTCATCCAACCTCCGTAATACCAGTACCTCATAGTAGAAAAAAAGGATGTTAAAAAATGACATTGATGCTTCCCACATTTGAATCATAAAGCATTTTCATCCAACCTCCGTAATACCAGTACATCATAGTAGCAAAAAAGGATGTTATTGGAATCAGGAACACAAAAGAAGCAAGTTTTCTAGTTTATCATTCTTTATACCTTTTATTGAATGTCTTCCGAAACCTCTTCCCCAATTGCTTGATCTTCAGCCTTTTTCGCCCTTTGCAACTTTCTTGACCAGTTCCTTTTCCTTTTACGCCAGACAGGGCCCTCTCTCACCAGCAAAAAGAAAACCCGCGTAAGGGCAATTTATAATAACACTTTCACAAAAGGTATAAAACTTACTCCTTGCTCAATTGCAATCATCCTTTGTTCTATGGACGGCTTCTTAAGAAGTAGTTTTTGGTTGTGGACAAGTATAATCGGGAGAGCCCCTCTCTGAAAAGAAAGCTAATTGATTATAAAACGTAATATAAATTTGAATAAGAAAAAAAAAGAAAAAAAAGAAGGTTTTCAGTTCTCTTACCCGAATAAACCTTCCCGCCTGCCTGATCCAGTTCAGCTGTTGCAAATATATACCTACAAATGTTGAGCTCTCCAATTACCCTTTCAACACATTCGCTACTGTCGATCACTCCATCCCAAGATGGACACATAAAGTGGTGTCCATGGAAATACCATGGCTTGGAACTGAAATCGGGGCCTCATTCCCACTTATGAACCTATTAAAGAAAAAATCTAAATTAAACTGATTTGGATTACAAACAAACTAAGGGGGCGCTTGGTTAATTAGAGGGGAATTGCAATGAGCATTCCCTAGTATTATCAATACCATTGATATTGTTTGGTTAATATAGGTAATCATTATATACACATATGTATGTATATGTGTGTGTTATGTAGGGGTGGCAGTGGTGATGATTTTGCGACAAGTTATGATGGTGTAGTGGTTGTGGCGGTGGTGGCGGCAACAATGACGACGGTGGCGGTCGGTGGTGGTAGCGATAGTGGTGGTGGTGTTGATTGTTGATGTGTTACGATGGTGTAGTGGTTGGTGATGGTGGTGGCAGCAGCGGCAGTTGGCGGTGGCGGTGGCAGCGACGATGACGAAAACAACGGTGACAATAGTTAGTGGTGGTAGCGGTGGCGATGGTGGCGGATGGTGATGATGCTAGAGGGTGGTTGTAGCGTCATTGGAGTTGGTGTTGATAGTTTATGTGTTACAATGGTATAGTGGTTGCTGCCGGTGGCGACGATGACTGCGGTGGCAGCGGTTGGTGGTGGAGTCGGTAGTGGCGGTGACGGTTGGTGGTGGTGCTAGAAGGTGGTGGTAGCGATATTGGTGGTGGTGTTGATACGTGTTACGATGGTGTAGTGGCTGCTGCCAGTGGCGGCGGCCACGACAACGAAGGAGGTAGTTGGTGATGGTGGTGGCGGCAGCGGTGGTGGCGGCAGCGATTGTGGCAGTTGGTGGTGGTGCTAGAGGGTGGTGGTAGCAATATTGGTTGTGGTGTTGATAGTTGACTTGTTACGATGATGTAGTGGTTGCCGCGGGCGGTGGTGGTGGCAGTAGCGGCGGCGACGATGACGGCAACGGTAGTTGGTGGTGGTGTCATTGGGTAGTGGCAACGATATTAGTGGTGGTCAATGATGGTGTCGGTGATCCGTGGCGGCATAAGTACCTGATTCCATTACCTCCAATTTACTGGGGAATGCTTCATTACCCAATAATGGGTAATGGTTGATTATATTTCACCTAAACAAGCAACATCAATGATTAATTGATTACCATTCACATTCCTTACTCTTTAAAACCCCCAACCAAACACCCCTAAATATAATTAAGGAATAGCTAATCTGACCTAGTAGTAAAAAACTTAACACTCCCACCAAGTAGTTTCTCCACAAACTTCGTCATGTCCTCAAGTCCCTGTGTTGATAACTGCCTAAAAAAGCTCTCATCACCTATTATTTTGTATGGTGGGCCAAAACCGTGGCATTGTTTGTAGAAGGACAGGTTACGCCGCGCCCTTTTTACCCTGTGCTTGTCCAACTAAAACAAGTACCATAAAAATTAGCCGATCACAATTTTTTTTCAAGGTAAAAAATAAATAGAGTAAAACTCAAACCAAATACAAAACAAGGCAACCTCCAACTCATTTTCACGAGAAGCAAAAAACATAACATGGAGAGCCTTAGCAAAACCAAACAGTACCTAAGCCCAAACAGTATCCAAGCCACAAGCCCAAACAATACCCAAGCTCATACAGAATATCAGCTAGGGTTTATTAACTACTTTGAATTTGAAAAAACATAACTTGTAGACCCTTAATTAAACCAAATAGTACCCAAGCTCATACATAATATCAATTAGGGTTCATTAACTACTTTGAATATGAAAAAACATAACTTGTAGACCCTTAATTAAACCAAATAGTACCCAAGCCCAAACAATATCCAAGCCACAAGCCCAAGCTGTAATGCCCCAAGATTTAAAAAGTTCCTTATTATGTGTTTACTTTAACTTAAATGTTAAGTACTAAGTATGATTAGCAAGTTGCCATTGTGTTTATGTGTTGTATGTGCTTATTATTAATTGAGGGACTTAAAGCGTTAAGTTATAGAAGTTATAGTGCAGGGACCTTTGGCTCATTTTGTGAAAGTTGATATATATGTATTTGGATGAGCTTTGACTTTGCTAGTCAAAGTTTTCATTTTCAATATTTGATACACACTCACGTACACACATAACCACAAGCTTATTTTTTATTTTGGTTGAGAAATATTGAAGTTTGAAACCCAATTCGTTGCAATAGAGATCAGATTGTGCAGGTAATTGTTATTTGTAAGATTCTTGAAGTTTTTGAGGTTATATAGATGATTCTTGGTTGAATCATAGATTGGTTGATGTTTTGCGTCAAAATACATGTTAGAAAGTGGGTATTAATGTTAAAAGATGTACTTGAACATTTGAATGTGGATCTAAGTTGATTAAATGCAGGAAAGTCGGATTTACAGGTTCTGTTCGAGAACAGAGCTGTAGTCTGCTATACCGACTGTTCCTACGGCCGAAGGGAATATTCCCTACGGGCGTAGGAAGGTATTTAGAGTTTTTGTTTGTTTTGTCTCCTGCAGCCGTAGGAGAGGGTTCCTGTGGGCGTAGGACAGTTTTTCATGAGTTACCGTCTAAGGACGAAGGAAATGAGCCTACGGGCGTAGTGCACATAGCCTACAACCGTAGGAAGTTTAGAATAACTTCTACGGGCGTAGGGATGGTTCCCTGCGGCCGTAGTGAGGGAAATCCTGCGGGCGTATGGTACTTCCTCTGCGGCCGTAGGAAGTAGTTTTTAGCTGAGCTTTTGCTAGTCAGTCAGAATCATTGCAGCAACGGTTAGAAGTTAATGAGGTACTTGTTTATTGCTTGTAGGAAATAAGAGACTGACATCCTTGTGATAGAAGTATAATCTTAACTGCTGCTAAGGTGAGTGTACTTACCTTTAATCAGATTAGCATATGTACGTGCACTAAATGAATAGTATATCAATTGTATGTTTGATATGTGAAGTTAAAGGCTACTGTTCAGAGGTTCAGTAGCACTATGTTATAGTCTTTGATATGATTAGTATGCAACTATGCATAAAGTGAATAATTTGATATCTGTGTTTTGATATGTGATATGTTTGTGCACAAATATAGCAGGTACATGGCTTAGAGAAGCCTTGTACAAAGAAAAACGGATACTTGTATCCAGTCAAGTAAAAGGGGTATATTGAGATCCTTATACCCAAGTAAAGTGTTAGGGGTTTGGTTATACGCGAGGTGTGATCATACCCCGGGACAATTTAACAATGTGATTGTTTTGCAGACTATAAATGAGATGTGAGACATCCTGAGAAGAGATACTCATGCTATATGTGTTTATTAGTTCAGTAGTATGCTCACTAAGCAAAAGCTTACGTTTTAGTATGTTGTGCATGCAGGTAACCAGTTTCCAGCAAGGGTAAGGCCCCGGTGCTCCGCAGAGTTGGATAGCTCCCAGTTTTTGAAAAGAGTACTTTTAACACTGCTTTTTATAAAATTGTTAGCATTGAAGTGTTGTAGCTAGTTTTCCGCAAACCCTGTTCTTTTAAAAGTGCTAATTAAAAGTAATAGAGTTTTAAAAGCTATTTTAGAAAAGTGGTGTTACACCCAAGCAATACCCAAGCCCATACAGAATATTAACTAGGGTTCATTAACTCCTTTAAATCTGAAAAAACATAACATGGAGGCCTTTAACAAAAGCAAACAGTACCCACGCCCAAACAGTATTCAAGCCACAAGCCCAAACAATACCCAAGCCTATACAGATTGCAAAATATCATTATCAACTAGGGTTCATTAACTCCTTTTAATCTGAAAATTGTTTCCAATCCAACCCCCACCATTTGAACTTTGAAGCATTTAAGAGCAAAACCAGAAACAAAATCTTTTTCAAGGGTTTCAAGAGGAACTTCATTGACAATAAGCTAATGACAATAAGTGCATAAGGAAATCACGGAAAATAAGCTAATGATCGATGAAATAGATTAATAAGAAACTGTAACCATCTTCTTCTCATAGAGATTTGTTTTATTTAACTCCCAACAACAAACAAATTGTCTGTAAATTTTGGTATCGGTAAATAATGGCTTTTCAGGAGAAAAAAAAAGAATAATCTACTAAACAAAAGAACCAATTCAGAGTAATTAGCGTGAGCAATAATAACATGGAAATTTGCAAACCGGTCAAATAAAACCTAATGTGTTAATTTTGATAAACAGAATATCAAACAGTTGATCATAAACTTGAACAGAGAATATCAACTAGGGTTTGTACTCATCGAACATTAATTTGTAACCTAGTTAATGGAGTTCGCACATTAAATCATTCCCAAACAGTTGATCATAAACTTGCAAAGAGAATATCAACTAGGATTTGTTACTCATCGCACGTTAATCTGTAATCTAGTTAATGGAGTTCGCACATTAAATCATTCCCAAACAGTTGATAATAAACTTGAAAAGAGAATATCAACTATGATTTGTTACTCATCGCACATTAATCTGTAACCTAATTAATGGAGTTCGCCCATTAAATCATAGTTGATCAACTTGAAAAGAGAATATCAACTATGATTTGTTACTCATCGCACATTAATCTATAACATAATTAATGGAGTTCGCACATTAAATCATTCCCAAATAGTTGATCATAAACTTGAAAAGGAAATGCAGAGAATAACCACCGTACCGGGAGGGGAGCGCCATGATTTTTTTCTTGAGCAGATGATCGTTTGAAAGAAATCAAGAGGGTAATTATTATTGCAACTAAATATACTTATTTAATTGTAGAACAATTACACATATAGTCCCTCGTATATATGATATTAGTGTGCAGTTCGAAAGTAAAGTGACAGCTCCGGCAGGGGGATAGTGAGAGTAAAATTCAAAAACAGAGATAAGTTATAAAGTGTTGTTAAAAGAGAGAAAGTGGTTTTGTATATGATTTTTATCCTATAAATTAAAAGTTAGATCAACTATTCTCATAAAAACTATTAAAAAGAAACTCTCCAACTCTAAGGTTCTTTCGGTTCCTTGGCAATCATTTTATTTCCCTCCTTAAGATAACTCGAAAACAAAGTGTTTTGAAATTAAATCATCCTCGAGGATTACTTTGTGCATCCCATCGATTCTCCACTTTGTCAAGCTATTCAAGTAATTAACTCTATAATTAAGAAACCTAAATACCCATCCATGTCTCTCCCTCTCTCTTGGCATCAAACAAGAAGAAAGAAAACTGAGTTTTTGTTTTTGATGTGTTTGACTGAGGCTAAGATCACTCAAGTTTGGGATTTGATCATTAGTTACAGTTTTCGGGCTAGTGGAAGTATTTGTTTGTAACTTTACGGGTGAACTATATCATAAGAAATCCAGATAATTTATCTAAACCTTCTTGTAGTTTATTTGGTATTCTTGAGGTATTATATTACACTAGATATGTGGATTAGTTAAAAAGATTTTATTAAAACCAAGTTTTTGCTTCGGCTGGTTAAATCTGCTTATATATATAAAGTTCTAAACCTTAATTATATTGTTTGATCGGAAATTAATTAACAAGGCACAAACTTCATTGTTTAATTAGGCTCCTTATGCCCAACAATACACACACACACACACACACACACACACACACACACACACACATATATATATATATATAGACAAAAGTTCATGCGAGAACCGTTGTTAGCGCGAGAACCGCGAGATCCAATCTAAGCCGTCCAATTCCCTCTCCTTCAATGTCATTGCCCACCCATGAATTCCTCACATGCACCCTGCCACACCCTATCCCTCCACGCTCTCCATCCATGATACTTCCCATATCCAAGGAACGGATGAGATTGGTTCTCGCGGTTCTCGCATGAACCCTCCCCTATATATATATATATATATATATATATATATATATATATATATATATATATATAGGCAAAAGTTCAAACGAGAACTGTTTTTCGTACGAGAACTGCGAGAACCAATCTGAGACGTCCAATTCCCCCTCCTTTAATGTCATTGCCCACCCATGAATTTCTCACATGCACCCTGCCACACTTGATCCCCTCCACGCTCTCCATCCATGAACTTCCCATATCCAAGGAACGACTGAGATTGAATCTCGCAGTTCTCGTACGAAAAATAGTTCTCGTTTGAACTCTCCCATATATATATATATATATAGGAGAGGGTTCATGCGAGAACCGTTGTTAGTGCGAGAACCGCGAGAACCAATCTTAGTCGTTCCTTGGATATGGGAAGTATCATGGATGGAGAGCGTGGAGGGATAGGGTGTGGCAGGGTGCATGTGAGGAATTCATGGGTGGGCAATGACATTGAAGGAGGGGGAATTGGACGGCTTAGATTGGTTCTCGCGGTTCTCGCGCTAACAACGGTTCTCGCATGAACTTTTGTCTATATATATATATATATATATATATATATATATATATATATATATATATATATATATATATAGACAAAAGTTCATGCGAGAACCGCGAGAACCAATCTAAGCCGTCCAATTCCCCCTCCTTCAATGTCATTGCCCACCCATGAATTCCTCACATGCACCCTGCCACACCCTATCCCTCCACGCTCTCCATCCATGATACTTCCCATATTCAAGGAACGGCTGAGATTGGTTTTCGCGGTTCTCGCACTAATAACGGTTCTCGCATGAACCCTCCCCTATATATATATATATATATATATATATATATATATATATATATATATATATATATATATATATATATATATATATATATATGTGTGTGTGTGTGTGTTACGTTTGTTCCTTTTTTTAATTCTTATTTTTTCGAGTTTTATAATTATTTTGATATTTTTATCGATAATTATTATAACAGACGTCCAAATTACATAGATATTTCATATATTAAATATAATATCTTACAAGTAACAACTATAACTTATCTTTGTATTCGAGTTTTATTTAACAAAATACATGGAATGGAATTACTGGTTAGTAAATGAGAATTTGATATAGTTTATATTTTTTTAACTTTTTGCATTCAGCAGCCTTTTTTTTCTCGTTGAATTTTAGGGTGATCATTGTTTGGATAGATTCAAATTATCCAACCGAAAACATTAGATTTTGGCTAGGATATTTTTGGATATATGAATTGGATTAGAACTAAATAACTACTATGGATTTTGGATTAGTTTTAATTATTATAATATAAACCGAATAAAAATACACACATCAAATACATAGCTTTATTTTGAGTAATAAGTATCGACTTGTGAGCAATAGTAAATTGGTAATATAATAAAAGGCTAAATTGCATGAAAAATAACAAACTTTGTCTTACTATCGTTGTATATAATGAGAATTAAGACAAAGTTAATTGTATTTTCATGCATTTTGACCCTTTTTGTAAGCATCAACTTTTGTGATATTTTTGTAAACTTAATTCTGGATAACTCTAACAATCACTTTGGTGGTTCATTCGATGTCCTCTTGCCACTATAGATGGGGTCAAAGTAACAAATCTTGGAGGCTTGTATTAAGGATTGGCCAGATGATTGTTTAAAAAACGGTTATGAATAACACCAGTTATACTGTGGATATCTCGAATCCTCGAAAAACCTAAATCCCCTTTGGAAAAATAAAATTTGGAAAGCTCTATTTTAATGAAAAGTTACACAATTATACATAAGAGCATTTATCTTAGTTTATAACAAGTGATCGTTGATTTTTTCAGTTTGCTAATCTAAACTTGAACTCTATAATCTTAGTTATATATGTATTAAATCTTTTTCTTAGAATACGGCGACCATTGAGTATCTAGCTTAAAGCGAAAAACTCAAAACATATAATTATATAAAGTTGTGTTTAATAAAGTTTATATAAAAAACATAGTTCTGAAAATTTAATATTCAATCACATTTGATTTAGTATACAATCACATGTGTTTGTAAAAACATAACATATTAACTACGAAAATATCACTCCGGCTAAAATTTTAAAATTGAGTTAATTACACAAATGATCCCTGTGGTTTACCAAATTTCCCATGGATGGTCCCTAAACTTCAAAAATTACACTCACAGTCTCCGTGGTTGTCAATTTGTATCAATGTTAGTCTAATTTTAACACCTCCGTCTAAATTGACGTTAACCCCCATATTTATGAGGTATTATTGTCTTTTTACCGTTAAATAAATTAAAATTAATTAATAAAACCCCCCACCCCACTTGACACCACCAGACCCACTTATTCCTGCATACACACACCTCTCTCTCTCTCTCTCTCTCTCTCTCTCTCTCTCTTCATCTCAACACCCGACCACCATCACCATCAGACCACCGCCGACTGTTGTTCCACTATCGTCACCGGAACGCCGTCGTCACACCACCACAGTCGCCATCACATCTCTCTTTTTAATTTTTATTGTTTAAGTTTTATATTTTATATAAATAATTATTCTTCATCTTATTTTGTAGTGTTGATATAAAATATGACAAGTGATGGCAATAACATCTCTAATGTGACTTCACCATTTTTTACCGATCGAGTATAATACTTTCAATGATTTTAATATTTTTATGCACTTAACATTACATATGTTTTATTAAAGAGTATTTACATTACAGGTGTTTGTGTCTCTTGAAAAGTTGATGGAATGGGTGCAAAATATATATAGCATTATCAATTGGTAATATCATCGTAATAAAGAATATCAAAGAAAAAGAAAGGTGTGGTGTCTTACGTCACACTTATTTGTGACCGCGTTATAGAATACAAGTTTCAAGAAACAAGTAAAAAATCAAGCACCAAAAAGACCAATTGTCAATTCCAATTGGTAGGATCCTATTTAAAACAACATGGTGGGTACACCTTGAGGGTGAAAGAATGTTGCACCGCGTGACATATTATCGACATTGAAGGAGCAAGACGAGAATCACTAAGTTTCTCACAATCTCCCGCACCACCACAACACTAGATGGTTATGCCTACAACAAGAGTCCTGATTGCCAATAGTTTTGGAGTGATCCTCCATTTTTAACCACCCATGGTGAAATTACCTTTTTTCCTCTTTGGAAAGGTCCGGAACTGATTCAGGGCCATCAAACTATTACGATTTCACACGTATATGAAATTCACTATGTGATGGTACAATTAGAAGGAGATTACACAATGCCTACCATTTCGTCTTATTGGATCCGTCACAAAACCCCAACTGCAACTGGATGAGAATCAATGTATATGTCACGTTTGGAATGTTATAGAGAACTGAAGCCTAGTGTTCCGAAAACCCATTCTATAGATAAAGAAAAGTATGCTTGAATAATGTTTTTTTATAATTTTAATATTATTGGTAATGTTAATCAATTATGTTTTGCAATGCTTCAAAACGTTTATTACAAAATGTTTATTTAGTTATTATGAAAATATTTATTACATTTATGAAAAAAAGAATCTAACTATATAAAAATAAATTTAGAAAGTTTACTTGTATTAATTATCTTATTTAAAATAGTAGTTATAATTTGAAATGAAACAAATATAATTAAGAATGGTGTTTTTTTAGCAAATTGGGGTTGTTTATTTAGTCAGCCCCTTAAAGATCAGGGCCGGCCCTGGGCCTGGGCCATAGGGGCAGCCGCCCAAAGCCCCCCAAAATTAAGGGTCCACTTCATATATTAAGTCCATATATATATATATATATATATATAATTGAGTTCAAGTAAAAAATAAGTTAAAGTACAAAATGTAAGGTGAAATCTGGAGACGACACGTGTCACAATTGGTTAAAGGGTATTTTAGGTAAATTTGTAATTAATTTATCTTTCTTCCATGAAATTAGGCCACTCACTATCCCTTCCAATTTTATTCATCTTGTTCCCGTCTCTCCATCCATTCATCCACGATTAGGGTTTTGCAGCCGCCAAAAGCAACTGCAGCGTTTTCCGGCGGCTTTGGGCATGGAGATGAACATGGATCGATAGGGATTCATGAGAGGATCACTGCTATCATATTGGATTCGTCAAATAATGCTCCGAAAAAAGATTTCATGGGTAAAAACTTTCTGTTCGGTGCAAACAGTCTCCAAATCGGGACTTAAACCTTCGAATTCGCGATATCCAAGAGGTATTACGGTTGATTATGAGCGTCCTAATGATGTTGATCATGTTACTAAGGTCCCCGTGGTGTAAAATAACAGTAATTTTGTTGTTCTTTCTGCCGATTTTGGTGGGTTCTCGATCGTTTCTACACACCCGCAAGGGTTGTTGCTACGCCTCCCTCAAGTCCGTCACCTGCAACCGCCGCCTCCTTCACGTTTGCCGACCACCACCGCAAACGAGAGACCTACATACGATTTCTGATTTCTTCTCCTGTGCATCGGCGATAGTTATAATGTGAGGCGAAATGATTGTGCATCGCCGACAACCACCGCCTCTGCACCAACCACCACCGCCGCCGCACCACCAACGCCGCCGTCAACGGGTGACTTCTTTTTCTGTGCATCAGATTTAGCCAAAGTATGCATATTTTTTTTTGTGAATCAGGTTGTAGTCTGTGAATCAAAATGTGTAATTTGTGAATCAAAAAATGTAAACTGTGAATCAAAAGGTGTAATCTGTGAATCAAAAGGTGTATTTCTATGAATCAAAAGGTGAATTTTCTGTGCATCAAATACTTGTATTTTGTGCATTAAATGGTGTACCTGTGCATCAGCCTGTGACGGGAACAAATGTGGGAGGTGGTAGTTGTTCAGGCTTCTTTTTTAAATTTACCATATTAACCTTTTTGATTTTTTTAATTCCGAAAATTTGGGTTAATTGATAACTTTTTTTGTTTGACTTTTGAAGTGATTCTGTGGTCTAGATTTCTCATTACATTTAGTACCATAACTTTCTTTTTACTGGATCCCTACTCTCTCTCTCTCTCTCTCTCTCTATATATATATATATATATATATATATATATATAGGGGAGGGTTCCATCGAGAACCACAAAAAATACGAGAACTGCGAGAACTGAACTCTATTTTTTTAAAACTAAAATATATACCAAACGGAAAGATATTAAATTATGAAAATTATACCAAATTAACGACAAAAATATGCTCTTTAATATGACATCCATATTGCTATATTTTTTTCAATAAAAAAAATTCGTTACATATATGTAACATACCTCATAGTACTGATTACAAATATGTTAAGTACTGATTACATATATGTAACATACCTTATAGTGATAGAAAAAAAACCCGGCAAAAACGAATTTTTTTTGTTGAAAAAAATATAGCAATATGAATGTCATGTTAAAGAGCATATTTGGTATAATTTTCATAATTTAATATCTTGGCGTTTGGTAGATATTTTACGGTTTAGATCGGTTCTCGCAGTTCTCGCATTTTTTTTTGTTCTCGATGGAACTTCCTCTCTCTCTCTCTCTATATATATATATGTGTGTGTGTGTGTGTGTGTGTGTGTGTGTGTGTGTTGTAAGTCCAGGAAAAAACCATCCAGGCCCATAGCTAGCAGCCCAAACACGCAAGGAAAAAACAACGGAGGCCTCTGATTCCTGAACATACGCGCGAGAAGAAGAAATGACGGGGGAAATCGGAAATCAAGCCTGGTCTCTCTCGAGAACTGTAATCGTCGATCGAGTATTCGTTGAAGTGTCGCTCATTGATTGTTTATTCGTCTGTTCTCATCGACGCCCTCTGCACTCACGCCTTCTGCCCTTACGCATTGACAACGCATCGTCTGTTTATTTACTTTTGTTCCTCAATCGACCGATCTGACTGTCATCTGCAAGACTGCCGACGTTGCTAACCTATGACACATGTGAAAACCCTAAATCCCTACTCTGATAAATTGTTGTTTCCTATTTGGATGAACCCTAAATCCCTAATTCGACTTACAGACTCTAGTCACTCGATTACCTTAGTAAGGTTCTCACAAAATCTCAAATTCTCACATTCTCAGTTTATTAATCTTTAATTCTTTATGTTTGTTAATTTGTTTCTTAATTATTCTTTGTTTGTTAATTTTAGTGTGTGGACTGTGGTGGTAGTCTGAATCAGAATCTCAATGCTTGAATCTTGATAAGTCATAAGTCATAATAGAAACAGAAACAGGAATTCATAATTGGGTCTAAATCAGAATCCGAAATAGAATCCTTCAAGATCAGGTTTATTACATCCTATTCTTTAAGTTATAGCTTTCTTTAAGATCTTTAATCCTTCATTCGTGAATCTGTCATTACTTTTATTTCATTAGTGAATCTGTCATTACTCTCATTTTATTAGTGAATCTGCCATAGTGCCATTACTCGTATATGACATAATTTTTGTGATTTAATGTTCTCATTTTCTGCGTGAATCTGTGATTAAGTGATTGAGTAATTGACTTCAATTTGTTAGGACTTGTGTCTTAGCTGATATCATGCCTCCTAAAAATTTGTTGTAATCTTTATTTAGTGATATATACGTAATATGCTCTATATAATTAATACATTATGTGGAAAAAAAAAGTTTTGTCTAGGAGGGCCCTTTTTAAAGTTTTCACCCAGAGCCCATAAAATGGTTGGACCGGCCCTGTTAAAGATATTGTAAAATATTTTAACAACTAATTATATATAAATATTTCATTATAAACTTTCTACACTTAATAATATATTAACTTAATTATTAGAAAATACATATGAACTTATAAATTTGAATAACCTATAATCTAAATTCATAAAAAATTATGAAATTCAAATGACTTAACAATTAAAATGGACAAGTTGTCGAACAAAACTATTCGCTGCGGCAGCAGCATTAACGCGGGTACTATGGTATTACATACGGATCAAAAAATAAAATTTAAGAAAAAAAAATACCGCACGTTTGCCCCATCCTTCATGATCAGGTATGCATGAATATGGATCACTTTTATGTCTTCATTCTCTCTCTCTCTCTCTCTTCTTAGAGTTTTTATGACTACGCTTTAAGGCACGATTGCATCACCAACTAGGCAAATATTTTTTAGGCAACTATATTAACATTAGAAGTCTTTTATCTACCGCGGTATCAATGTATAATTCAAGATGTTTAGATTAAAACTTCAAGTTTCTTGTAAACATAAGGTATTACCTTTCAAACCGAGTTTGACCCTTGGTGTAGGAAACCTAGGCATTAACATTTCAAAACTACATCGTGTTTAATTATTTATAGATCGCATTTCCCTAAATTATTGTTTTAGTATATATCTTGTTATTGGATTACAAATTAACTATATTTAAAGTTATACTTATTTTTAGAATCGGACACAAGCTTCCACTTCTCATCTCACATATGTTGTTTATGAGTATTTGGAAACTGAACCTGGTCATCATATAGGCCACCTACATCGATGCACACATACTCACTACATCATGTTGTCATTTTGTCCTTATCCATTCCACTTTTTAGGTTTTTCTAAGTTTGCATAATATAATTTGTCTTTTATAATGTATTATAAAAAAATAATTGTTTGGATCATTATAAATTAAATCTAGCATCTTGCTAGATTTTAATTAATATATTTTTGGAATTCTAATCGGGGTGATAGTTATGTCGAAGTTTCTTGTCTAGTCGATCTCTCTTTCTTCGCTGTTAAAAAAAAATATTAAATTGATGTATGAGAATAATAGATAATGAAATGATATGGGTATAAAAGGCCTACTTGTTATGTATAACAAAAACTTATTACGCATAAAATGCTCGGGTGGATCTGATACTCAATGTTTTAACTTTTAAGGTACATGGTCATAGTTGGCGATGGGTTGGATCTCAAATAGCTTAAAAGCCGGATTTATAACTACTTACACATTTTTATTCAAATAACTCCTACAATAAAAATAAAATTGAATAATTATGTGTTGTTTTACACATTATTTAGATGAGAAAGAGAAACTTAAATATGGCTATCAATTAGATGTTGATTTATTAAATTTAACGGTCACAATTTCACCCGATGCATTTTATGGTTGTCGCAATTTATAGTTAGGTAATGAATAAAATAAAGGTCCAAATAGAAACAATCCAATCAAATCAAATAAAGGACTAGATTTAAGTTTCTCATTTTCACTTAAATAACCATTCCTATTTGTCTTTTCTATAAAAATTAATATATATATTTGGATTTAAAAAAAGTGAATATAACATCCTTTAAATGGAGTGGGAAAGGTGTTGGCTTCTTATCTTCTAGGCCTTGAGTTTGAATCTTGCTCATGGATTTTTAGATGGAAGCTCTAGTTCAAGTTTTAATATCTTTAATATTAATATTGATATTATATTAAACTAGTTTATTGACCCGTGCATGCACGAGTATTTTGAAAATGTATTTGACATATTAAAATTTTCAAATAAAAATAATGCAGTAAATGAAATATCACATTTGTGATGAGAATATATTAATCTCAAAAAAGTGTCATATTACATTACAATAAAATTTATACCAAAACGTAGATACAAATGAGACGGTCGTAAATATATAATTATTTTTTCTCTAAACAAAATATATCACAAGTTACTAAACATAATTTATTAACAACTTATAATTAATTAAATTAGTATACAATTTTTATAAAACCACCTCACATTTTCTTAAAACCCCCTCATATGTTTTATAAACCCCCCCCCCCCCCACAATTTTCATCCAGTCCCCTCCTAATAGATTTAAAATTAAATTCAAATTACTCACATCCACGATTTTAATCTTTCCAAATTGTTCTGAGAATTGAATAATTTTGAAATTAAAGCTTGTGATTGATTAATTAAGACTCAATTTATGGTTATTTTTAGAAAATTTGCATGTCTTATATATAGATAGATAGATATATTATTTTTAAATGGTATTAGTTTTTTTATTTCTAACATATTATATATATATATATATATATATATATATATATATATATATATATATATATATATATATAGGGGAGGGTTCATGCGAGAACCGTTGTTAGTGCGAGAACCGCGAGAACCAATCTCAGCCGTTCCTTGGATATGGGAAGTTTCATGGATGGTGAACGTGGAGGGATAGAGTGTGGCAGGGTGCATGTGAGGAATTCATGGGTGGGCAATGACATTGAAGGAAGGGGAATTGGACGGCTCAGATTGGTTCTCGCGGTTCTCGCACTAAGAATGGTTATCGCATGAACTTTTTCCTATATATATATATATATATATATATATATATATATATATATATATATATATATATATCATTTAAGTCTACTTTCGGGTGTAAATATCATATTACTTTAAAGCATACATTAAAAAGTATATTTGAAAGGGGTTGGTTAAAAATAAGTATTTAATAGTTCTTTCTCATTTTCCGATATTTACAAAGATAATCTATTATAATGGGTGTACCTTACAATCGATAAATAATTTCTTTCTAATTTTTAGATATTTACAAAGATAACCTATTTATAATGGGCGTACCTTACAATTGATAATTAAGTTTTTATTATAAATTTGAATGTTACGTTTACCATGCTAGGAAATAATTAAACCTGGATATATTTAAATTCGAACTATATGGTGTGAACACGCTATGAATTATATAACTAAAAGTTCATCACCTACCAGATTTTAAACTATCTGTGTTTAAATGTTAGTTTTTATATTATCTATTTTAAACTGGCCGTGCATTGAGCAGGACCAGGTCAATATGTTAACCTTTTATTTATATTAAAATATATAAGTAATTAACCTAAGCTAAAAGCAATCTAATAGTAATTTTTATCCCATTGTGAAACGCGGGTGTATAAAACTTGTTACAATTATTGATTAGATGAGTTACACTAGCTAACTTCTTCATTATATTGGTGTGAAATATATGTAAAAGTATAACTAATATGTTTATGCATGAAGTGAAGGGTTTTGTTATATTAGGGTGAAAACACAACTCGGACACAGTCAGACAAGTGAAACCCTTAGTACGGTTTGGGTAGTCAACTGTGACCCAAAAAATTATAATCTTCGTAAGTGTACTGCTTCGGTATTATGTGAAATGATATGTGATCATGGATGAATGTATTGATGTGTACATGCCTAGTGTGGTGTGTAAGTTTTGTGTGATCGTTACGCTTACTGTTGTTGTTACTGATTTTTCAAAACAGGACCGCGGGAAGGCTCTAGTGTTGTAAAGGCAACTCATAAGTCAAACATTTTTGGTTGTTTTTCCTAGGTTATCTATATTTGATGATTTAAGAACAATGTTTAATTTGTACGTAACTACTTTTGTTTAGGGTCACGTATTTCAAAAGACATGTAGTTTCGGGGGCGGGAACTTATCATGGTTTTAATAGTAATGATATGAATGTGTATCTCACTCTGATAACTTTGAAAATTTAATCTGGGACGTTAAAATACATGATATCACATGGAACACAATTGCGTTTTAGTTTAGGGGAATCGAAGATGCATTTTGAATATATCCCAATCAAATAATTTGTAAATTCTAGTCTGTTGATCACAATGATATAGACTTGAATAATGTAATTACCATTTGTCATAAAATAATGTTACACTGATTAGAAGAAGAAATAGAAATAATAAGAACAAAACTCCTTGATAATGGAGGATCCTAGGACATCAGAGTCATTCATAGATTCACAAGAATTTTGGTTTATAGCAGTTATAATATAAAAGTTTCATCTAATTGTTTTTTATGAAGAAGTTATGGAATTAATGGTAGTCAAGTTGTGCATTGTAGATCCACACGACCACGTGGTCATGATCACACGACCATTGTTTTATTTGACCACTAATCCAATCTCACACTCATAACACACGATAAAGTATTATGTGTTATTTCGTGGATATAAACAGATTTCTGTCGTTAAAAACACAAACTTTAACTTAAAAGATCAGTATGCGTAAAACACTTTTTTGTATTTACATTTGTACTGTTCATTATCATAAACGTTGTCTTTATAGCTAGCGGCTAAAAAAATAGAGGGTTGGATCGTAAAGCCACGTGGTATACTGCTACTGATCTGCTATTACAAAGTCCACAGACATCAGACACCACTGCATCAATCGTTGTTCTTCAGATAAATACCGAATCACGTTTCCATTAGAGACCACCTTCAAATTCAATTCAAGATCACATACACGCATAAACACACTACGTACAGACATGAAGTTTTTGTTGTGGAATTATAGCAGCAGCAGCATCATGAGTGATTCATTATCCTACTGTGTTAAGGAGAAGAAGCCATGTATTGGGTGGTGGGTTCAAGAGTATTTCAAAGATTGTCTCTGCAATGCCAATGACCAAGTTTCATTTGGTTTAGGAATCATAAGCCTTGTTTGTTGGGGTGTAGCTGAAATCCCTCAGATCATCACCAACTTCCGTACCAAATCCAGCCATGGCGTCTCCCTCATCTTCCTCCTAACGTGGATTGCGGGGTACGTGTTTGTGTTTATGTCTGTGAGAAAAAAATTTCGCATTCTTTTATCATTTTTCAAGATTTTAGAAATCGAATTCATTTGTAATATTGTGCAGGGATATCTTTAATCTTGTGGGCTGTCTTCTTGAACCTGCAACTGTGAGTCTTTTTCACCTGTTTTAGTTTCAGATATTTTTCTTAGAATTTATAGAATAATCTAATCTTTCCTGTATATACGTTGTGGATGCAGTTGCCAACTCAATACTACACTGCATTGGTACCATGACACTCCTCCGAATTTTCTTTTTCGGTTGCTTTTAGTTATCTAGTTTTTTGTTATATGCTTTCTTTTACAATGTTGAACTGGATCTGATATTTTAATTTGAGGAAACTATAAATCAAAAACAGCTTTACACAACAAGCACTGTGATCTTGGTTTTGCAAAGCTTGTACTATGACCACATCTATGTATGGTTCAAATCCGGGAAATCTGATGCTAGTAGTCTAGAGGTAAATCTTCACACCTTGATTCTGCAAGTAAATTCAATTTCTAATAGTCTAGGCCACTTAATATTAATATTAGCAATCATGTTTATTAGGTGGAAGAAGCCAAGAAACCTCTCAAACCAAAAATCGCAAATTCACAAAGTCGTGCCATCAGAGCAACCCCGTCTCACCGCCAGGACTATTATTTCACGTCTGTCTTTATGTTTATCTACTCTATTATATTATTCCTTCATGTTTATCTACTCTACTAAATGTTTGATATTATATGTCAATATAGCAACCTGTTAAGATGTATAAAAACTGTTAAGATGTATATAGCAACCTGTTAAGATGTATAAAACCTGGTGAAATTATGTTTGCAGGTCAGCAAGATCATTGGCCGGAAGTTCAACACCACCTTATCTTTGGACAACAAAAAGCGGTCCAGCCTCAGCTATGGCTATTGATGATGATGATGATTCTTCAGAAGATGAGTCATATGTTAGGATACCAAAGACTGCTTCTCAACCTAGGCCAATTCCACGCTCTGTAAGCCTATTTCGATCTTGATTTCTTGGCAAATGAAACCTTTGTGTTTTGATGCAAAATTTGTAAATAACAAAAAGGCCCCTGCGATAGACTGTTGAAAACAATTAAATCTGAAACTTCTGGTTGTATACATAATTTGAATGGAATTTAGTATATGGGTGGTTTATGTCAGGTTGGTTATGGAGCATTTTTGGCTACTTCACTCAATTTGCCTTTACACACCAAGGGTTTGGTGCAAGAGTATGCTTACAAAAACTTACTGCAAGTATGATCATTTCCCATTTAATCTGTGCTGCATAAAAAGTTACGATCTTGTATTTTTTATTTCGTGGCTAATCAAATTATTTAGTTGCAGAATAATGGTGGAAATCAAACAGTTTATGGCCAATGGTTAGGGTGGATGATGGCGGCTATATACATGGGCGGTCGGATTCCTCAAATTGCGTTAAATGTAAGTCACGATTCTTCATTTAATCATGTCAATATATGATTCCTGTTCATATCAGAAGTAACACAAAAGTTGTAATTCTTTCCAGATAAAAAGAGGCAGTGTTGAGGTAAGTCTCTTGCTCATTTCATGATTAATATAATGACCAAAAACAATTGAAAATTTTATTTTGACCTGACAACTTACATTCAGGGTTTGAATCCTCTCATGTTCATTTTCGCTCTAGTTGCCAATGCAACTTATGTTGGAAGGTGATCAATTTCTCTCTCTAGATCTCTCTCTCTCTCTCACACACACACTGAAATTTGCTAAAACCATTATGATTTGACTGCAGCATACTTGCAAGAAGCACAGAATGGGAGAAAATTAAGGCAAACATGCCTTGGTTGCTTGATGCTGTAGTTTGTGTGGCACTTGATGCTTTTGTATCCTTTTTCAACTGATTATGTGTTGATCCTCTTGTATTAAAAGTTATCCTACTTATCATTGTGTCTGATTACCTTAACAAATATATTCATTACAGATCATAATGCAGTATGTATACTACAGATACTTCCTGAAGCGAGTTCGTAACAGTGATGATGAAAGTCATAGTGACTACTAGCATGCAAAGAACACTTGTGCATTGAAAACTGAATTTGGACATGAACAAAAGCTTTCTGGTCTATAAATTTGAAGAATGCTTCTGTTGGATTTTAACAGTCAGCCATTATTCCTTGTAATTGTCTTACTCAATTTGTACATGGGAAGCAAAGTTGTATCTGGGGAGGTTAGGACTATGTGGATTATATATATGAATCAATTGTATTGTCAGCCATCTCGCTCTCTTTCTTTCTCTCTTCATATCTCTTCATATAAACCAATAAAGGTTTTAAACTTATAATAGTATTACACTATTTTAATATTTGAAAATTTGACTTATATCGTTTCGGTATTTTGATATTTGGCTACTTAGTAATTGGTACTTCACCACTTCGTACTTTAGTATTTTAGATTGGCTTTATAATTGTATTTAGTAATTTAGTATTTTGATTTTATTTCTGGTATATAATGACATTATTTCTTATTACTTGGTAAAGGTGTGGTAAATCACTTGTTTACTGTATTCGGTTATTAATGCTTATTTAATACCTTTTTTTATTAATATTTAACATTTATAATTTTTTTAAACAACCTGTGTATCACACGGACATCTAATCTAGTATTTTTTAAATAAGTTGAATAAAAATTTAAAACTCAAATTAAATGGAAACAAACACCGAATTCGAAGCTCAAATCAAACATTGAATTTAAATTTTTTGAATCAAAACGAAAATCATGTCGAGATTTGTAATAAAACAAACATGACTCAAACCATGCACACAAATAAATGAATCAACGCAAAATTGACACAAACAACATACTCAATAATACTTTTCCGATCCGAATTGCTAGCCACACTTGATCCAATCCCTCTTGATTTTGTTACTTTTTTAGATTATGATATTAGAAAAAACTTATCACTCGTTGTCTTGATTTTATATATTTTTTGTATTTTGATATTAAAAGGATTTAGTAAAGGGCACAAGGGAGATGGAGAAACTTTTTATTTCATTACACTAGCATCAATTACTTATGACATCAAACACCTACTTAATCACACACTCACACGATTACACTCACTCATCAACTTAATTAGTATGTAGAAAAAGCTCAATTTGTTGTGGGAGCACCATCACTTTAGCCGGCTTATGCCCATGATCATAGTGACATCATGCCGACTCACATAACTCATAACAAACATCCTCCCCCCACCCTACCCCGCCCCACCCAAACCCACCCCACATTATGATCATAGTGACATCATGCCAGCTCACGTAACTCATAACCAACATCCTCCCCCACCCCACCCTACCCCACTCCAAAGTTTTACTCCTCTTTTACCAAATCCTACCGTCTGTAAATAGAAAACCGTCTAAGGTTAAAATTATCTTTCAAAATAATATAATATTTGATTTACATTCTGCTGTTTCGTTTTGTGTCTAATATTTAGTTTAATCACCTCCAAAAGTTCCATTCCATGCTTCTAATCTTCATGGAAATTTTTTCAAATTAAATGACAAGACGGGTGGAAAACAAACATGAAATTTCTATTTCTTTCTCCATGTTTAGTTTACAGAGTGCCGCTTCTTAATCTAAAATGAGCTCAATAGGAATAAAGACAATTGTCCAAAGGGTTTCGAATAAAATTTCTATTTCTTCTGATATTTCAAAATATGTTCACGTGAATGACTTTTTAGCCCCTTCACCAACAAATGAAGTTTCACTTGGCCACGCCTCTTGATGTGGGTAACAAGCCTTCCTCAACTCCTTGTATTTTTCCACATCAAACCCTTCACGTTTCATCAACTTCTTCTGTTTTGCAGTAAACCTGGCTTGAAAGAACCCTTCAAACGAAGGTTCTTTGGCCGTCCTCAAGAAAAACGTGTATCCAGCCATGAAATACATGGATGTAACATAAAAGCAAATGGGCTCCATCACGTCCCATGACAGTTCCCAAAATGTGAGCCTCATAAACCCTGCTGTCTGGACCAATAGGTATGCCAGACCGCCCCATAGCTCTCGTCGAACCATTTTTATCGCCTTGCTGTCGATGCTCGACTTCCACCGCTCCATCTCCTCCAATTCTTTCACTGCCTGGTTGTCTGTCGCCGGCAAATTTGTGGGCAGCAAGCCACGGATGGCTTTCACCACCTGTAATACGAAATTGTTGGTAAAACAAGACTCACCTAACTTCACATTTTGATACCAACTTTTTGGACTCTTTGTAAAACTTGACCCCACTTGGACCTACCCATTTCACCCAAATCAACTATGAACACCCAATAAAAGATTGAAAAAAGAAAACAAAAGAATAAAGAGTAAAAGTAATAACCAACTTGCCCACCAAAAGAGCACAAAAACTCACAAACACACAAAATCAAAATTGTCTTTTCTTGCACCCACCAAACTATGAGCCCCAATTGATCACACCCAATATTTGAAATATTAGTCAAACCCCACCAATTTTCCATAGCAAATTTCAAGAACAGATTTTCTTTTACGCCAGGTTGCAGTATTTGCTTAGCAAATTGCACATCTGTTCAAAAAGAAGTTGCACATTTGTCTGGATTTGTCAAATCCGAGAAAGGGTAACAAATTATTAACTCAAGCAATCTTCTTCGATCTGATTCTGATGAACTATTTTTCTAAATGAGAGTATTTGTGCTTGAATTAAAATATTAGAACTGAAATAGAAATCTTTTTTTCTCTTTGAAAAAACTCCTTTTGAGTAGTCGCCATGTTTAATCTGGCAAGGAAAAAAAGTTTTTATTTTTTCCGGGGAGGAAGATGAATCAAAGTAGTCTCTAGGTCAGTCTCCACCTCAAACAAACGTGCGAAATAACACGTTTTTAGATCTGGTTTCTCATTCTTCCCTGTGGAGAAAAAACATCACACAATAATACAAAAGAACCCATCAGATTTCGGTCTATCTTTAATGGAAATAATAAAAACGTTATTAAAACTGCAAACCCTAAAGCCCCGATTGCCTAGAATTCAATTCTGTAAAATAAACGAAGTGATATGAAAAAGGAAGCAATTTCTATGAATTATTAATTGGAAGTAATCAAATTATGTTGGAATGAGAAGCCAACCTGTTCAGGCTTGAGGAAGACAACGTCTCCTAACACGATCACGGAACCTGAATCGTCAAGCGCTTTCGCTAGATCTAAACCTTGATCTCTGCTCGAACATCCTTCCAAACAGATCTCGATGAATTCATCATACGAAACTTGATTCTTGTGACTGCTTTTCAACTTCGATTTCAACGTCTCGATTTGCGATACCCTAAATATCTTCTTAGCGTGCGCCACCGTCAATTCCGATCTGTCCGCCGGAGGAGAGAGTACGTCGAGACATATCCGGCCCCTGGTAATGTCCATCTCTTTTAGCCTCTCTAA
This sequence comes from Pulicaria dysenterica, assembly GCA_947179395.2. Classification (NCBI taxonomy): domain Eukaryota; kingdom Viridiplantae; phylum Streptophyta; class Magnoliopsida; order Asterales; family Asteraceae; genus Pulicaria; species Pulicaria dysenterica. The sequence goes on from OX359295.1 coordinate 56,722,820, forward strand.
CATGCTCTCACCTCTCGATCGGAGAGCGTCCGGCATGGCGGAGGACGGGTGGTGGTACGCCGGTTGCCGCTGGAGAAACCTCCGTAAAATCGTCTCGTCTCCCGGATCTGGTGCCACCTTGTCGGGATTAGATGGCATTAAGAGCTGAGCGGCGGCGGCGGCGGGAGAAGAGGGAGAAACGCGGCAATTACGTAATGTTTGGTTGGAGAACTTGTTGCAGATGTTTAACATCCGGTGAACTAGGGTTTGCTTGAACGCCATTGATGAGAATGAAACAGGAGTTTTGATTTGGTGAAAAGAGAGGAAAACGATTGATCTTTTATTGTGAAAAGATTAATGTGTAAATTGTTTGGATTATGGTAGCCGTTCACTGCTCCTTAAATATAGGAGCTTTAATCTGGATCGTATAATAGATAAGATCCATTTTGTATTATAATCAACAATACTGTATCCTTCTAATAAATAAATAATTTATTAATTCAAAAAATTATTTTGCTATTTGCTTTTCAAGATAAAAATAAAGAATATTTTTTCGCATTTATATAATTTGTCATTAATCACAAAAAAATGTGTAAGAAACTATGGTCTACGTGTTGATGTCTAATGTCATTATTCTTGAATTTTTTTAGTATTTAATAATTTTTTAATATTTTTTTATTAATGTTTAATATTTATTATTATTTTTAATTAATTAATATATTACATGAATATTTGCTTTAGTTAATTAATAAATTTGAATATTTCTTAAAATGATAATTTAAATTAGCTAATAAAAGTAGTATACTTGTATTTTGAAACACGGTTACAATTTACTATTTCTGTATAATAATTTTTTTTGAACAGCAAGTAAAAGAACCTCTAGAAATAGAGCTTCGTTTCGATCATCACCCCGTCCTAAAGACCCGAAAATATTATTAAGACAAAAAATAATGAAGTTGCATTTATATACTCGTGATTAAATCATGAATTTCACAGCTGTGAGGACCAGAAAAAAACCCAAAGAATCGGAATGACGTGGACTTCAAAACCCGAAGGTTTCTGGGAAACCCAAGCGTGTCGCCACGTATATATATTAACCACGAAGTCACGAAGATACTAAATTTCACCTTTTCCCCCTTATGTTATGTATATATGCTAAACGAATCCCCAGACAATTTTTCATTTATGAATAATAACCATTGTTTATTAATTTCAATTTATACCACAACCTGGCGTAACTTAAACCAACTATTATGATAATTTACGATTCTGTGATGATGTATAGATACATTGATACATGCCTAGGATTGGAATCTCTCCGATGGAATTACAAGCTTCAAAGCTTTGAGTAGAGGGAACTATTTATATTGGTGTATGTTTAGGGGTGAGCTTGGGACTCGGTAGACCAGAAAAAACCGACAAATCGGACCGCACTGGACCGAGACCGCTCAGGGTCGGGCTTGGTCGGTCCGGTCTTCGGTCCTTGTTTTTTATAGATTTCGGGTTTCGGTCTGGTCCGCTTCGGGCCGGTTTTGTTTGATACAATGTATAAAACAACTAAAAGACCGAAAAAACCAATGAACCGAACCAAACCGGACCAAAACCGGTCCGGACCGGGACTAGTCAGTCCAGTTTTCGGTCCTAGTTTTCTCTATATTTTGGGTTTCGGTCCGGTCCGGTCTTTTCAGTCCAGTCCGGTTTTTGAACCGATCTCACCCCTATGTATGTTTTCATTTTAGCATACATATAGGAAGTAATACCTCATGTTTTAGTTATATATTCGTAGTTGTATTAGTTGTTATTTTTTTTATAAGAAAAAAATTACTATCAAATTGTTAGTCCACTATTTATCTTATATTTGGAGATTGATCATCTTGAATCGGCCCATCAAATTTATATTATGTAAAAGAATTTATATTTTAGAAGATTCTAAAATTTTAAAAGAAAATTAGGCATAGGAGTAACTATGTAAATGAGAGAAATGCTTAATTTGCAAATTCTTTGTAATCTTTTATTTAAATTCTTCCTGTATGTACGAGGATTTTATAGAATTGAAAATACAAATCATGTAGATTTCCACAAAATCCGCAAAACAAAAGCCCGTAGGGTTTTGTTTTAAAATTATAAACAATAACTTTCTAAATTATTTAAATTTAGATTATACTATCTACTATATTATTGTCAATTATATTTGTATTTAAACTTTAATATCTATAGAATGATTTGCTCAAAAAATATCTATGAAGTGATGATGATATAACGGATATTGTATTTTTGCTTTAAAAAATAACGGATACTCTATTTTATAGCTTATAAACATATCATAGATAAAGATTTTATCGATAAACATAAATAATGATTTTCCTTTCATAAATATAACCTTAAGTTAGAATTTAAAATGACTATAAATTTTAAAACAATAAAATTAAGATTTGGGTTAACTATAATATTTTGAAATAATATAACCGTTGATTATAATATTTGTAAATTAAGATAAACAAACACAATATTTTTAGATTTTAGAATGTCGTATATAAAATTTCTTATAAAAATCAAAATTGGATTTTATTTTTACAAAAATTAATGATACAGATTTGATAATTAAATTTTTATATAAATCAATAAATAAGATTACTTAATAAATTTATTCACGTTAGTATTTACTAGAGTTAGAATATGCATATATTATTATATATAATATAATAACAATAACAATTTGGAGGAATAATGAACAGTACTCTTACAAATTGTTATTATATATAATTTGAATCAACAATTATTATAAAATGTTTGTTGCCTGTAATAGTAAATGACATGTGCTTTGAACCCTTAGAGGGCGTTTGGTTCAAGTATTGTTTTGGTGGGATTGGGATTCAAGACGGGATTTGCATTTGGTGGGATTTGTATTTGGTAGGATTTAGAATCCATTCCTATGTTTGTTTCAAATTTGTTACAAGGGATTTCCACCACCACTTGCAACCTCCATTGTCACACCACCACCTGCAACCTCCATTGTCACCACCTCACCGCCACCACTAAACCACCTCACCGCCGCTAGGGTTTGACAAAGACCCTTCACCGCCACCATTAAACCACCTCACCGTCGTTCTCTGTCACCTGCAACAACCACACCACGGCGGCGAAGAAGAGAACGACGTTTTCTGTCACCTGCAACAACCTCATCGTCGTTTTCTTCGAACCACACCACGACGTTTGGCGGCGAAGAAGAGAACGACGAACCAGATCTGCAAACGGTGGCTAGGGTTTTCTTCGAACCACACCACGACGAACGACGGAGAAGAAGAGAACGACGAACCAGATCTCCGCAGGTCACGAAGAGAACGACGACGGCTAGGGTTTTTTCCGGTTTCTGGATGGCGACGAAGGGTTTGACGGCTAGGGTTTTTTCCGGTTTCTGGATGGCGACGAAGGGTTTGACGGCTAGGGTTTTTTCCGGTTTCTGGATGGCGACGAAGGGTTTGACGGCTAGGGTTTCCGTTTCCGCCGGTTTCCGTTTCCGTTTGACGGCTAGGGTTTCCGTTTCCGCCGGTTTCCGTTTCCGTTTGACGGCTAGGGTTTCCGTTTCCGCCGGTTTCTGGACGTCGACGAAGGGTGTTCGACGGAAGTAATGACGGCGACGGCGGTGGTTCGCCGGAATTTCAGCCGGACGGTCACCGGAGGAAATACCTCATATGAGGGTTTTCAAAATACCAAGAGGGGTGGAGGGATTGATAAACCCTTCACTTGAGGTATTTCCTTGATTCCTGAGATTTTGAATCCTACCTCAAATTTTCAAACCAAACACATCATTTGGGGGGATTTAAAATCTCATTCCCATCAAATCCTCCCAATTACCCCCAACCAAACGCCCCCTTAGTGTAAAGTTTCAAACATGTTGAAGGAATTTTGCTTTCTATTATTTTGTTTCAATGCCCATTCTCACTTCCCTATTTTCACTACTGCTTTTTTCTACAAAGCTGAGTTGAGATTCCTTTTAATTTGCCTTTTTCATTATATTACTGTTTTACTAAAACCAATACTTTTATAGCATGTATACAAAATTATTAATTTTATATTCTATTTGTTTTTCTCTTATAAATTTTAACATTATAAATATAAATATACATTTATAATTACCTATATTTTATTTTAATTCAATATACATCTTATTGTAATACAATATTTATTTAATATGAGCTTTTTGATTAGTTTTATATTATTTATTAGCGAGATGACATATATTTAATGTTTCCTCCTACTTATTCTTATACTCAAAATATCAACACAACTTTCAAAATCAACAAAAGAGATGAGAAAATAAAATTAGTTTAGATAGATAAAATATCATTTTACTATTACCTCCTACTTATTCTCTTACTCACAAAATCAATACAAGTGTTAAAATTATCTTGTGGTGAATAAGATGATGAATTAGAAAAAAGTAGTATGAAGGCATATCAGTTTTCTATTATTATTTATTTCCCGTTACAAACCTCGTTTATATCCAAAATACGAGGTAGGAAACTGAATATTCGCTAATATGGGGTTGATAATGTAATTTGGCTAAATTGTTGGGGGTGAAAGTAAAGAGTCGTGGAATATGAGAGGGTGGGGCCAATATTCGAAAGAACAAAGAAGTGGCGAGAAGCAATTAGTATGATAGACACGACCTAGTAAAATCTGTTCTGGATACAGCCTGCCACCCTTATCAGCCTTTTTTATCTATATTATTACATATATAACTTATTCGTAGTGTGTATTATATTTTCTATTGTATTTATTAAACTTATATATTTTTTTTATGTAATCAAAATATATACAATAAAAATAAATTAAACGTTTGATACATATAATAGAAAATTTTAAATTTTGATACACAAATTAACAAAACGTGACAAACTAAATTCTTTTTCTAACTAGTTGAGCTGCGTTCGAACTTGATTAGACTCAAGCTCGGTTCTTTTAACTTAAGAGAACTCGAACACCTCGAACTCCTTTGATTTTATGTTTAAAGCGCAAGCTCAATTTATGAGAGTTTACACATGCTCGAACTTGGTTCGATCATTTATTATATTTTTTGATCTTTATAATTTAATTAGTTATATATATATAGGGTAATGTTCTATAAAGAACATCTCTTAAACATATAACATAAAGAACCACTTTGGTGATTACACATGGTATTGTGACTAAGGTAAAACTGGAAAAGAGAAAAAAAGTCATCCACACGCCTATCCTCCAGCCCCCTCCAGCAACCATTAAAAAAAACCACACTTAACTTTAAATGATCATAACTCATTCGTTTTTAAAAATTTTAGCAACAAAATTATATTATTAGATTTAGTTTTTCATCATCTTTTAAACAAAATCATACTTAATATATTTCTGAAACTCTTTTTTCAAAATACAAAATGCAAAAGATGCATTTTCTTCTAGGTTTCAATTCAAAATGCGAAATGCAAAAAATCGAAAATACAATATATTGAAGACGCAAGTCATGCAGATGCTTCCAAAATGAAAATTATAAAAATACAAAATGAAAACCCAAAATGATTCAATGAAAATGCAGCCCAAAATGCATATTACATATTTAAACCCAAAATGCAAAATCCACACACAACGTTACAATGCAGCCCAAAATACAAAATTACATATTCAAAATTTGCATTTTTAAAATAAATTTAGAAAATATGGGAAGATTGGTCTTGATTGAAAGATGATTAAAAAAACTAGAAGATTGATATAAATTTTTGCTTAAATTCACAAAACTTAAATAGTTATGACAATTTAAAGTTTTAAGGGTAATTTTTTGAGTTAAAATGGGGGATGAGCTTCACATGGGTTTTTTGGGGATGGGGGATTTTCCATGTTTGGCCTTTTACTTGTTAATTAATATATGATATTTACAATGTTGTCATATTTAAATTCCATCCATTGATTTTGATCATCCAATGGTCTAGATTAGTTATTTGGGTTCTTTGTTTAAAACATTGTTCTTTATTCATCCATTTTCATTATATGTATATATATAAATATAGTGATGGTTAATGCGATAAGTGTTTTTATTGCGAGAAGTGCAAAAAGCAATTTCAACCATTGGTTGGATTTTGATCTTGTTGTTCACATTATTCATAGTTAATATTATTATCTAATTCAAAAGGGCAAATTAGTACACAAACATATTTTCTATTTCCTTTCCTTAATTGATTTTTCTCTCTCTAATTAATCTTTTTTTCAGATTTTTTGAATTTACCTTTGAATTTATTTTGGTACGATGTTCACTACTAAATGCAACTTACAATCTACAAATTTCTCATTATGTATACAACATTTATTAGTGAACACATCCACACCCAATCGTTATAAAAAACCATTAATAAAATTTTTAAACCGTATATTGAAGTTCACTAGTGAGTCTATTACATATATATAATACCAATTTTTTCTAAAACAAGCAATGTTCATTCGTGAATTAATAACCAATCTAGAAAAAAGGTTCTAAAACAAAACAACTTTGTTCTCTAGTAAACATCAAAAGAAATAAACATATGTGATATATATTTACTGCTTTAATATTAAAACATATAATTCAATACTGTGTTCACTAGTAAACACTTATAATAAAAAACAAAAACCGAACAACTCTTAAAAAAAATAAGATTTGTACACATGAATACATCTTCCTATAAAGGAATAGCAAGAAAAAAACCACTTTATTTCTTCCTGCACCATTTACAAAAAGAAAAAAAGAATAGCAACTTGCAAAATCAAAAAGAAGCCCACGAGTAAGATAACAAAAGTACTGAATGCTCAAAAGAAATAGTATAATCCAGGGAACTTTTACATTTACTTGTATAGACTTGTACCTCACTATCTTAAAAGTAAATAAAAAAATAAATAACGTAATTATCAAAGAAAATACAAAAAAAAATGAAGAAGTAAATATATTTTCTTTCTCGAAGGCTTCGAAGGGTGGTGGTCGGCATCGTGCCATGGATGTCGACAGTTGATGTCACCGATGATGAAAGGCTGGAATGTGTTATTCTTTGGTGAAGGCAGTGGCCGGTGTAGATCGACAACGATCGTGACTTTTCACAACGTATTTAATGGTGAAGGCGGCGGCCGGTGGCTCTTGGCGGTCGGTGTTAGCTAGGTGGGTTTCTTCCACTAGCTTTGACACCATCTTCATATCTCGTGATGAAGGTTGACATCCTCTTCTTCCATGGCTCGGTGATGAATGGTCGGCGGTAGGGCAACAAAAGAGCAAGTTGGACGGCTAAAGGAAAAGGGAGAGAGAAACTGATTTGGAAAGGGAGATGCACGGCTGAAATAATAGGAGTGGGGAGATATTAATTAGGTTTATATTAATTTGGTGTCAAAATTACATTTCTATCCTTTTAGGCTTGGTGTTTATTTCCCTCAATTTCATTTAATTACTAAAAGTGCCACAAATCATACCGTTGATTTAGATTATCCAAGGGCTCAAAACACATCTCACATTAAAAAGGCTTCCCTCAAAGTTAACAAGTGATGAATGACTTTTGATTCACCAAAGATGCACAAAAATAACAACAGATTTACAAAAATGAAACACAAATCCAGCCCCTTTCAATGCACAAACCATCATGATTCACATTTTACATTCTATAAATAACATTTTGCAAAGCAAAATTTAACTGTTCATCTACAGTACATTTTAATATTATATATTTTGGGTTTGCCTCTTAAAGTCTAAATCTTTGTTGGTCTGTTGGCAAGAGACATATTTCCACAAGTAGAGCACCGTTCGACTCTTATCACACATATATTTACCTTTTAAAAAAAATTACGGTTCCCATCTTTACACGCTACCTAGGCAACTCCATACTTCTCTCATTCTCTGCATTCGCTTTACCTTTTAACCTACCACACCCATACCCTGCGTACCTCCATCCCATGCCTCATAGACTAGCAAATATCTCCTGCAACACGTCTCCTTCTTCGGATAAACAAACAAAGATTTTGGGCATGCTTATGTGTAATCATTCCCACGCAAGACTCAAAATCAAAGTCCTCTTCATGTGGTACATCTTCAAGTTTGTATTTCTCTTTCCTCTTATTCTTGAGAACTGTTTGCTCTCTATATTGTGGATGAACTGTCATGGGAGAGATTTTGTTTTTGCATTTTAATCGATTAAGTTTAACACTTGCTCTCCTCTGATTCCTGAAATAAGCTTTCTCTCGGTTCTCGACACATTTGCATCACAATACACGCTTTCTCAGTCCTCTTCTTTGGTTATCTTCTTAGTAAGTTTTAATGCTTTGGTCTTCGTCTTATATTTGGTTTTCAAAACCCAATTCTACTCTGATTATGAACTATTGAGTACGTTACATACATATGTTGAATTTTTGGATTTTCTCACAATTAAATTTGATTTTTCAAAGGCAGTCTTTCAATGTACACGCCAACTGTTTGTTAAAATGCGCAGATCCATTACTATTTAAGAAATTCATATATTTTTTAATCATCAGTGTTCGGGTTCTACTTGGAAGCCGAGCAAAGTGTAGTAGTGATTTTAAAACGAAGCTGAACAACTAGAATCATATAGTTTGATCATAGAGTTTGGTTCCACTTATTGTAATTTATCAATAAACTGCTTTAACCTTAAGCTTACAAAGTTTCAGTTGGTTAGAGAACAGAGTTATGAACAGTGAATGAGGAGATTACTTCTTCTACTTCCTTAACAAGATGAGTTCGTAAGAATTTGTAAAGTAGAGAAAATTTTGGCTCCAAGATTAAGTAAAATTTAACTGATTGTGTTATTCATCTTCTTCTTTCTTTGTAGTTTTTGACTTTTGACATTGGTGTATATAGGTACTAATTTGCAGGTGGTGCTTTGGTATTGATTCGAAGGTATTTGACCTTAAATGGTGAAAAATTTGGAGTCTATGTGTATAATTGTTGTTTTGGGGTTTTATAATTAGTACTTGATTTTTCTAAAATTTGTTTTAATTTGAGGTTTTAAAATTTAACTTATCAAATACAGAACATACAGTTTTTGCTAAAATGTTTATTACAGCTAAGAAAGTAAACATGCTACTGAGTTTGAGTTAAAGCCCCAGTCAGGTTGGCTTCTATTAACCATTTCTTTTCCTCACAGTTTTGTCTTATATAAATTCTATTCCATTATCTTTATATCATTAATTTTGTGATTATTGAAAACATATATCTTTTGTTGGTTTGTTTTATTGTCTAATTCTAGGTTTTTACGGTTTATAATTATAGTGAAATTGGTTTTATCGTCCGATGAATCTCCTTGAATCTCCTTGGTTTTAGATAGTTGTCATATATTATTGATTATTAGTTGATGTGTCATACAAATGTATTTTGCAATTGTGTTTGATATATAATTGATTGACTTTCGTTTTGCATTATGATGCCCTTCACTTTAAGCTATAATGAGAGACTTTACACCAGAGAAATTGAATTAATCAATTCAAATTGAAATAAAATTTTCTATGCTCTCTTCTTCTATAGTATATTTTTTCTCAAATGATCTTAAATGATGTGTCATATGAATGTATGTCGCTTCTATGCTCGCTGCCGCCTTTGTACTATATGAAAAACCCCTTTCAAAGTAAACTAATTAGAGTAGCATGTGGTTTTAATTAATTCATTTTTTTCTTAAGACCTGTTGACTTATCCTAAGCATATTCGTCAATGTGAGGGGTTTCTATCTATTGAACCTTCTATTTTGTCCTTTGTTTTTTATTTCTATCACTCAGATACTTAGCATGTAAAGCTCCAAAGTTTAATTTTTATTTGATTAGTGCAGCCTTTTTGGAACTTGGCCATTAGCAATGCATGCAAAAAGCAAATACAAGACAACTTTAGAAGGTCCTATATGCAATTGAAGTCAAGGAATTGGTGGCATGCATATGACAACTCTGTAATCTCCCTTTTGATATAAATAAAAGGAATATGGTTTTTGATATATATGTTTCAAATTCTTTGTTGTTCGTAGATGCCCAAATACATGTTCTTTATCACTTTTCTTATGTTTCTAATCTCATTAGTGCGTGTTTAATAGATTTTTGTTGATGTTATCATAGATTAAAATCACGTATTAGTTAGCCAAGGAATTTTCGATCTAGCTTTTTTTCCCGTAAACACATTACTGTTGCAGATGCTTTGATACCGCATCACTCTTAGACTATATCCGGTCATTCGAGGCCTTCTTCTTCGACACCGAGCAGGTAAATAGTTGGTACAAATGTTCATGTATATTTGCTATTATATATACTTAGTTTAGATTTTTCAATGTGTTGAATGTTTTGAATCTACAGATTTGTGCTACAAATTGTATGTACACCACTTTCATTCACTGTTCATAGGGTGTTTTTAAGGTTGGTGAATCTTTTACATTGTTGTCATTTGAATCTTTTACCAGGTTTCTTTTTTTTTCTTTTTTTTAAACTTTGAATATTCATCGTCATTAAAAAATATATATTCAAAAGAGTGTTTGAATTCATCTTTAAATCATGATTATTTTATTTAAGGCTGCTAGACACATAAAGATTCAATAGTTTGTTTATGATGAATATGAACTGTACGATCACATTTTGTTGTTGATGCTTCATAAAGCTTTTCACTCAAGTTTGCTTTTATATTCTTCATGCAGATGTAAGTATACGATTCAATTCTCCATTTGGAATACACTTGAATATAAAGGTGACAAATAAATTGGTTTAACTTTGCAATTTTACATTCAAGATGTAATATGGATCAACTTTTGTTTAAACTCATTACTTGGAAATTTTGCCTTTTGAGACTATGTATATAAATATATTTTTTTTCTTAAAATCCGCGGCAACGCGCGGGCACCAAAACCTTGTTTAATACAAAAGTTACAAACCATTTTGATGATGTAAACTTTGTGTGAATCTGATGCACGTGAGATGACAGAAGAAATGAACGACGGCGATGATAATGGTGCATCGGTGGTGGTGGTGCAGAAGCGGTGATGGATGACGGTGACGTGGGAGGTTGCAGACGGCAATGGCATATGCGGAGATCGTTCATGACGTCGCTAAGGTAAGGCGGGGGCGACGGTGGCGGCTTCACAGCCAGACGATGGTGGTAAGACAGGGGCGACGGCGGCTGAATCAGGTTCTAGGGTTTGCGTACCAAACGTTTGCGAGGGTGATCCGGCGACTTGACATGGCGACGGCGGTTGCAGGGGAAGTAGTTAGGGTTTGCGTCGACGAGGTCTTCAAAAGGTCGATTAGGGTTTGCTTCGGCAAGGTCTTCACAGGGAGACTTCATATGCGGGTTTCATCGGCAAGGTCTTCATAGGGAGGCGCTTTCTCCGGTGGATGAGAGACTCAAAACGACGAAAGTTTTTTTGAAAGGAGGTTTTGTCGGCTGGATTTAGGTCACGAGTATAAAGCGACGATTTTAAAGAAGCAGGGTTAGGAGAACGTGGGTCTAAGGAGCTAGAGAGAAATTTTATATTTTTTTGAAACGTTCCTACTTTACCTTTTTGTTGGTTATGCCACGTGTCAGGCCCAAAATTCTTCTTACTCTTTTTACCTTAATTCTCTTTTTATTTGATCCTGATTATATATATACAGGGGACGGTTCAAACGAGAACTGTCTTTCGTATGAGAACTGCAAGAACCAATCTTGGTCGTTGATTTGATAAGTGGAATTCATGGATGTAGAGCGTAGGGAGATCAAATGTGGCAGGGTGCATATGATGAATTCATGTGTGGGTGATGACATTAAATGAGGGGGAATTGGACGGCTCAGATTGGTTCTCGCGGTTCTCGTACGAAAAACAGTTCTCATTTGAACTTTTGCCTATATATAATTGTATTGTTGATATATCTTCTAATATAAGTAAAAGACTAATTTTAATTATACTTATTAGATAATCATAGCCATTAAATTTAGATAAAGGTTTTAATTTTTAAAATAAATCAAATTTAAAAAAAATTAAAATCCAATTTTGACCTTTCTTAGTCAAAATTGGTTAAATTGGATTTTACCCACTTTAATTTACAAATATTAAAACCTTAAAAACAAATTCATATATGCCCTCTTAAACCTCAAAATATCGTATTTTACCCACCTTAATTTACAAATATTATATTTACCTTTTATAATATTTCAAAATATCATATTTAATAAATTATTAGTTTTATCATTCCAAAATATTTTTATAATCGTTTTAGTTTTTTTAATTACAATCAATAAGTGTTTAATCTTATTACCACTTAATAGTAACAATAATAATCGATACCTTGTACAAGAAATACAATCATGTTTATTCGTATTATGAAACTCCCTTGCGTTGATGTCTCCACCATGGTCTAAGTGTTAACGTCGTTTGTCATCATTTTTTCAAATTCTCATTTTATTCACGTTTTATAATTATATAATATATTCTTTATTAATGTTTAATATTTATTACTTTTTAAACCAACCCTATTTTTAATCTAGTTTTTTTATTATATCAATACAATAATATTTATCTTATTAAAATTTGTTACAAATATCAGTCTTTATTATGTGAATGTATATTATATTTTTGGACAAATTACATTAAAACACAATAAACTTTGTCTTAGTTACCATTATATACAATCAACTTTATTTTTTAAAAAATAATACAACCAATTTTCATAATTCTTATATTGTATGCAACTTGTTGTGTACTATGAGAGTTATGACAAAGTTTATTGTATATAATGGTAACTAAACAACATACACATAAAAAAGCTATTTGCATACGATGAGAGAATTATGAAAGTTAATTTTATTATTTTTAAAATTTTAAAGTTAGTTGTATACAATGATAATTAAGACAAAGTTCATTGCATTTTCATACAATATGCCCTATGTTTATATAAATATTTGTGTTGTAAAAGTTAAAAAAACTCATTTAACTTCATTCAGGCTCGTGAATCTAATCAAGTTTGCTAACTAAGGCTTGGGCTCGAGCTCGTTTATTTATGCACTTCAATTTATGCTCAAGCTTGACTCGAGCTCGTTTAGGCTCTACTTGTGACAATATTTTTAACAAGTCGAGCTTGAATAGCTCACGAGTAGCTTTACTCATTTACACCCTTACTTGTAAGTTTTCATGGCTCTTCAAAAATAGAAGAAAAAAAAAAGATATTTATATTTAGGGTTTACTTCTCCAAAATGTATTAAACTATATACCCTAAATGTTAATGTGTATATCCACCTTATAAAAATATTATTGTGTGTATTGACTATTAATTTATTTTTATTATACGTATTTCTATTACATAAAAAGTAAAAACAGTACAAGTTTAGTACATAAAATTGAAAGTTTAATACACATAATAATACCTTTTTTGAAACTTTGATACACATAATAACATTTTTGTAAGATTGATACATACTTTTATATTTTTTATATAGTTTAATACATTATAAATTAGTAGCTCTAATATTTATGGAGAAATAGAAACGTGTTACACGTGAGCAAACCGTGGACGGTGTAAGTAAGACGAGTCGGATACGTAAGAAGAGCTTGATTGGGTTATGTGACAAGCCTAAGCACGCTTCAAAATTAATATAGAAAATATTAATGGCGAAAATTAAAATACCAAATATTCCTATGAAATGGGCGTTGATGATGCATGTTTAAAAATTCAGTTTTGATATTAGTTAGTATATCTCACATTTCCCTTCTAAACACTGATGAAAGCATTGCAAGTCTTGATTTTTTATTCTTTAACCTTATAACAAAGGATTTTTTTATAATAATGTTTCTCTCTTGTTTACTAAAAGTTGCTTATAGAATCGTAGATGATGATGGGATAGTCGAAAATCTTTAGAGGAATTTTTTTAATGGTTAACACACATCATATTTTGCATCTATCTTTATAACGGAAGTTGAACCTTTAACCTCAAGAACGAAGAGATACTTTAAGTGATACAGCTATGCGAAAAACCTTTAGGTTTATTAGATGCTCTTTTAGCTTGCTTACCGATGGTAAACAACATGGAGAAGTGTTTAAATTGTGAGGCTGGGCCGCATTTGTAAATATAACAAAAGGTTTTCACCTTGAATTAGGGGTGTTCACTATATGGATGCAATTCGTAAAAATCGAAATTCGAACATAACCATATTCAAATAATCCTATACTAATTGGTTTGCTTGGTTTTCATCAGTTTTGGGCTCGATTAGGAAGTTTACATTTGTTTTTAATCAAAATTTGAATTTATAAGATAATTTGTCACCCAACTCAAAATTTAGAATATATATATGTTGTTACCCTAATTCTATTTCTAATTTCTCTTTTCCAATCCATAAATTGTAATATGTTATTTTAAACCTACTAACAACCCTATAAATATTCTTCTAATTCAACACTAGAAGTTCAAATTCCAATTAGATATTCAATATCACAAAATTGTAGGATTAAATTTGATTTAAACTATAAAAATTGTAACAAATCTAACCAGTTAGCTAAGTTTGTATTACTTGAATTTGATCTGAATTCAAATATATGAATCCAAATTGGTTCTACTAGTAGTAATATGAAGTCAAATCAATTATCGAATTGGGGTATTTGTCAAACTCGATCAACCAAATTCAAATAATTCTAGGAACTTGAAATTGGATTCGGTGAACTGTTGTAATACCCAGTTTCCAAAATAAATAAAAGAATATTAATTATCGATATATCATCATCTCCGGTGCATCTTATACAAGTCATAAATAATCAGTGTGATCAATGGAGTTGAGATTTTTGAGGTGGTGTTGGGCTCTAGTTTGGTTGTCACTTGGGCCTGGGGCCTTAGAATATGTATATATTTAACAGAATTAGGGCTTAGGGTTGGTGGAGTTTAGTGTTGCAAAGAAATGAAAAGAAAAACAAAGAAAGAGAGTGCATTGGGTGCTTGGTGAAGAGCAAAAACAACAAGAAGCTAATCTTCATCTTGGATTATCATTTCTCAAGGAATTTGCTTACAAATCATCAGGTATTGACCCTCACAATTTTCTGAATCATCTCGATGTAATTCTATAGGGATTTAAGTGTTTTTCTATGTCATTTTCGAGATCTAGAGAGAGGTCTTAAGCTTGTTCAACCAAGAAAAAGAATGTGGATTTTAAGGGTTAAATCTTGTTTTAAATGCAATAAAAATCTAAAGGAATCATTTATATGAGTGGAGAAGTGTTTTGGTTTAACAGAAATCGATTTGGTTTAGTATATGAGGTTTTGATTTTGTAATTGGGCAATCCGACTTTAAGTTGATCAACATAAGATCCGACTTATTGATATTTAATTAAGATCCGTGTTTGATAGTTCCTTGCACTCATCCGACATTTATTTAAATAGGCAATGGTGGATCGACTTGTGATGAGATAGCGATCCGACTTTGGGCCGTGGGCCCAATCCGCCATACAATGTACAATCCGACCTAGAGGTACACAAAAAAACCGAATATCCGATTTATACGAAAAAATATCCGAAACCGGATTTTCTAAAAACCGGTTTTTTTTTATCCGGACCGGATTTTTCAAAACCGGATAGTATGACCGGTTTGTAGGATTTTGGGCCGACCGGTTTTTTTACCGGATAAAAAACCGGTTTTTTTGAAACCGGTTTTTATCCGGTTTTTTATCCGGTTTTTTACTACTAGCCGTTAGGTTCGAAAAGTAGCCGTTTTCTAGCCGTTTGGGGTGTTTCTTGACCGTTTTTTTCTTATTTTTTTACCATTTTGCCACCCAAAACACTTATATATAGTGTGGGTATGTTGTGGGATTAAATCACAACTTACATCTTCCAAATTCTCTCCAAATTCTCTACTTTTATTCACCAAAGCTCACTTTCTTGAGATTGATATCATGGCCGGTAGTAGTAGCATGCCGAATACGGGAGAATCTTCCGTCGGAGGAAACCCCGATGTGGTGAGGATTCTCGAGCATAATAGAAATAAAGAAATTTGGGAACATTTCGACTTGTGCGAGATGTCCAACGGTTCAAAAAGGGCTCGGTGCAAACTTTGTCACAAGTTTCTAGCACCCGAAGGCAACTCTACTTTGAGGGCTCATATTTCCAAGTCATGCAAGGCGCTAAGAGCAACATCCGATGCAACTCAAGCCAACATGACGAATCAAGGTGGTGTTTTCATTTACGACAACGACAAATTACGAGACGCTTTTACGAGGTTCGTGATTACAAAAGCTTTGCCGTTTGACCACTTTGATGATAAAGATTTCACCGAAACCATCCAAACACTAATGCAACCGCGTTACACCGCTGTAAGTCGTACTACCCTTAGGCGTGATGCAATAAAAATGTGGCGTGCGGCTAGAGAAAAAATGATTTTAGGATTCCAAGAACACCGTTATGGTGTGTCACTTACATGTGACGTTTGGAGTTCTCCACATAACACCGGACATTCTTTTCTAGCCGTCACGGCCCATTGGCTAGACCAAGATAGTTGGCAAATGATGAAACGTACAATCGCGTTTGAGTTATTTGAAATCATTTCCACGATTAAAGATACTACTTTCACCAATTTTAGACGGTGTGTTTTTTCACACTCGTTGTGCTGCACACATCATCAATCTTTCCGTTCAAGCCGGTTTGGAGGTTATTGACTCCAAAAGAAAAGAATTCAAAGAAATGATAAAATCGATTTTTTGCTCCAACAACAAACGGTTGAATAATTATAAACGTTTTTGCAAGTCGGTTAATTGTAAAGCTTTGGGTCCAAATTTGGATTGTCCAACTCGTTGGAACTCCACTTGGATGATGATGCACTCCGCCTTAAGGCAAAGAGATACGTTGCAAACTTTTCACAAAAACTTGTTTGATAAAGGTCTTGTAGCACAAGAGTATCCGAATGACGGTTGGGAAATGATTTCAAAACTACACGATTTACTTGAGGTTTTTAAAGACGCAACAACTTGTTTATCCGGCGTTTATTATCCCACTAGTCCGTTGGTGCTTAACCAATTGTTTTTGATGGCTAGCAAAATTGGTGACTTTGAGTTTGAAGGTGAAGAATTGAAACTCGTTGGGGCAAAAATGAAAGAAAAACTTTTAAAATATTTTAAGGAAATTCCCCCGGTATTTACTTGTGCCGCCGCTTTAAACCCTTGTTTAAACGTTGGTGGAGTTGAAACATTAATCGAACAAATTGCATTTTCTTTTAACCTTACCGAAGATGATCCCGCTTTTATAACTAACCAAACCAATTATTTCAATAAATGTTTTCGAGATATGTTTGAGATCTATTTGGGTAAATACGGGACATCTAGTGCCATTCATGATCAAATGAGAGCGGAATCTAGTAGACGCCAAAGTAATGCGGGTTTGTCACTTTTTAACACAATTATGAACTCTCAATCCAAGAGAGCACGTGGTTCCACCCCAAGTAGTGAGTTAGGGAATTACATGTCAACCAATTTTATAGCAAAATATACATATGAGGATTTTCAAACTTTTGATATTTTGGCTTGGTGGAAGGAAAGGGAATCACAATTTCCGGTTCTAGCCGCCATGGCCCGTGATCTACTAACCGTCCAAGCTTCTACGGTAGCTTCGGAATCTGCTTTTTCTGTGAGTGGCAGGGTCGTATCCGCAAGAAGATCACGGTTGAGTCCCGAATCTGTGGAAGTGTGTATTTGTTTAAAAGATTACTTGGATGGTGCGGCTAGAAGACAACACGTGACCACACTAGAAGACCCAATTGACGTCGACTTGGAATCAAACATACACAATGAAGAAGTGGAACTTGGAATATCGTCTCCCGATGAAGAAGAAGAAGAAGAAGAAGAAGCGTGAACGGGTTGCTATGTAGGGGTGATGGCGATGCCGAAGCTCCTCCCTGGCTTCCCACTTTTAATTCGAAGTTTGAATGGTTTTAAGTTAGATGTTTGTAGTTTGAATATTTTTAATTAGGAAGTTTGTAATTTTAACATTGTACTTTTTAAGTATTTAAATTAATCAAAATTTGAGTTTTCTTTCACATGTATGTTTTTTTATAGTATATATTATAGGAAATGTATTTAAAAAAAAAAAACAAAAAAAAAAAAAAAAAAAAAAAAAAAAAACAGTGGGCTACATAAAAAATACGCGGACCGGATTTTTTGCCCCGAATAAAAACCGGTTTTTTATAAAAACCGGTTATAGTATAAACCGAAACCGGATAAAATTGTATCGGAATTCGATATCAAAACCGGTTAATACTAAACCGGTTTTTTTCGTAACCGGTTTTTTTTTTGTCCGAAAAATCCGATCCGGTTTTTACTATAACCGGATATAGTAAAAACCGGTATTTGTTCACCTCTAATCCGACCTATACGCATGGATCCGACTTTTGAAAAGGAGTTCCAAACCGACTTTTGAATTATGTTTCATACAACTTGGTCCTAAGTCCCATTTACCTTGTACTACATTAGATCCGACTTAGGGCCTGACATAAATACTTGTGTATAATTATCTTCTTACGACTTGAGTGCGAGTAAAGGAATGGATCCGATATATATATATATATATATATATATATGTATGAAGTGTATAGTGTGGTCCGATTTACATTGGGCTTCAAGGCCCAATCCGACTCGTGAAGTACGACACTAGAGTGTAGATCCGACCCGAGTAGCGACACCCGTAAGGGTCAAGAGTTAGATTAGAAGGATGCGGGTTAAGGACTTAAAGCCGGAATTTAATCTGCAAGTTATGTATTGTAGGTCCTTGCGATTGGACTCGGTGATTATTTGATTAGGTGAAATCTGTTGCGAATACTACGTTGCGGATCAGGTGAGTACACTAACTTACACATGATATGAGTATGAAATGTATATGTTATATATGTGTGAAATGTGACACGTTATGTTTATATGTAAAGTGAAGGGTTACATTATATGAGGTGAAAATGTAACTCGGACACAGTCAGACAAAGTGTGAAACCCTTGGTACGGCTTGGGTAGTCAGCTGTGACCCAAAGTGTGAAATGGCCTTGGGTGCACGCTTTATTATGTCAAATGATTATGGTCATGGATTGATATGTGAAATATGATATATGCATATCTAGTGTGGTATGTAATTTAGTGTGATCGCTAAGCTTTATGCTTACTGTTGTTGATTCACTACTTTCAACACCTAACGGTGGAGAAGCTCCGGCAGTGTGAAGACGGCTCATCCAGTTTCAACGTTTTTCGTTGTTTTACTTATTTCAAACGTTTATTCAAACTTTCTGTAATTATCTATTATAGTACATTCGACGTGTAGTTCCGGGTGCGTGAACTCGTCAATGTTTTGTTTATCGTTCGTTATAGATATTGTCAGTTGTGAAATACATTTTCGTATTTACTTTGTTTATTCAAAAAAAAAAATTGGGGCGTTACAACTGCCTTACCTTGAATTGTTAGCTTAATATCAACAGACTTATGTTGCATATTGCCTTGAATTGTATATTGTCAACTAAATTGTTTAGTTAGCATTATTTTTATAATTCTATTGCTTAGTATTTTTTCCACACTGTTTTATTTGTTTTTTATTTTTTATAACAAGATTAAAAGTTATTTTGTAAATAACTATTTTTACAAGACTTTTCTATATCATCTGTAAAAATTGTTTTATAGATAAAATGGGCTAAAATACCTCGTTGTTTGACTATATTCTTACTTATTATATTTTGAAAAATCTAACAAGATCAAGTAGTGATCAACCTTTACATGGTTTTTGAATCAGAAATTTGAATGGAGGACAGAATAAAATGATAGAGCATGGGAATATACTCACGCGATGATGTATTCTTTAGGTATTCATGGTCGACAAAAAAATTCGAGTATCTTTCTTATAAATTATTAGTTATTAATTAAGCATTTAATAATTTGTTAATTTGTTTATTATGGTATAAATTGTCAGAAAGCAATTAGTTTGAATTGTAATGATTATTAGTAGATCTTTAGGTGTGTTTGTGTCGTATAATATTATATATTTGCGACTTAATTATATTGCACAAGTAAAACATATCTGCTTTTCAAAAAGTAAAACACAACAACCAATTATGACCATAAATAAGATCGAGATGGTCACCGAAGGTTATGTCGTGTCGCAGTGGTTGATGGTCAAAGATGGTCAAGTGTAGCGGCAGTGTGGTCGACAATGGAGGTGTGTGGTTGACGGCGGCAAATCGGTGTGGTTGCCGGTGGTGGCCTTGGTCGTCAATGGTGTCTCTGTTTTGAATGGAAAATAAAAATTAATTTGCTCATTTGATCGTTTTACTTTTTTAATTAAAATAAATCTAAATAATTAAAAAAATAAGTTAAACAATGATTTTAGGTTTAAGTGAACCACCTTTATATGCAAATGACATAATTCAAAAGACTGGAGAGTTAATTGTTTAAATGGTCTTTTAACTTAGGGGTTTCTGTTATTTTGGTCATTTAACTTTAAAAGTGGTAGGTATCACCCATTTAACTACCATTTCTATGTCACTTTGGTCCTTATTAATGTTAGCCGTAGCAATGGCAATAATGACCCAATACTTTTTAAATGTGTTGATTTGGGCTGTTATAAAAATAAATTGGGTCATGATGGCCTTAACAAAAAAGGAGAGACGGGTTAATTTGGGTGAAAAAGAACACTGAGGTGCTGTTTGGTTGGATGAATTTCAAGGAATTGGATTTGGATTCCTTAGGAATTGAAATCCCAAAGGATTTGGATTTTGAATTCCAATTCCTTAGATGTGTGTTTGGTAACAAACCTGGAATTTGAATCTTGAAGTGTCGGTCCTAACCCTGGGTTGAAACCCCAGGCACAACCACCCAACACCACCACCCCATAGTCACCACAACCACCAGCGAACTCGTCGTCGGTCGTCTTTCGTCGAAGCCATATCGTCGTCTGCCTGTCGTCGAAGCCCTAATCGTCGGTCTGTCGTAGAAACGAAGGTCGAAACCCTAAATTGTTGTCTGCCGTCGTCGAAGCCCTAATCGTCGGTCTGTCGTAGAAACGAAGGTCGAAACCCTAAATCGTTGTCTGCCGTTGTCGTTGAACTCGAGATTTGGGAACGAAGTTCGAAGCCCTAAATCGTCGTCTGTTGTCGGAACTCTAGATTTGGGAACGAAGTTCGAAGCCCTAAACCGTCGTCTGCCCGCGGAGTCGTCGCCGTCTGTGTCGTCGGAGGCAAGGCACAGGTGAAGGTCAAAATCGTCGAGGCAGAGGCAAGGTGTCTTTTTTGTCTGCGGTTGATGGATTTGAGATTCCATCCAAACTTGGATGGATTTTGAAATCCCCCATCTGATGGAATTTTTGAGTCTCACTAAGGAATCCTTTTCCTTAGCAAAAGTTGAACCAAACAAAGGATTTGCTAGGAATTGGATTCCAATTCCCACAAAATCCCTTGAATTCCATCCAACCAAACAGCACCTGAGGTATTTCAACGGGTCAAACGGGTCGTCTCTCAGCTTCCTCGCCGGGTGAACAACTTCTTTCGTATATCACTATCGACCGACACCATCTCCACTCTCCGGTCTCCGGTCTCCGCTATCGACTATCGACTACTGTTGTCCAATCTCCGGTCGCCATTCTCCAGCCTCCACTTCTCCCAGATCACAAATCGAAACTCGCCGGCGATTGTTGCGTGTTGCGACGAACTGAAACCTCTGGTTCTCCAATCTGCCGGTAAGATTTAACATATGGGTATATTTTGTTAACACCTCTTGCGTTGACCTAATTATGATTTCAATTAGGGTTTGATTCAATTTTGTGTGTTGTGGTAGTGTTAACATTGATTCAATTAAGGTTTGATTCAATTCACCGAAACCAATAAAACCGAACCGAAACCAATAAAATCGTTAAAATCGAACCGTTAAAACCGAACCAAATGAAAACCGACGGTTCGGTTTTTAAAAATTCATTAACCGTTAGTTATTGGTTCGGTTTCGGTTTTATACCTCTACCCAAACCGATAAGAAACTGAACCGCTAGTATTTATTAATTAATATTTATATATTATAATTAACTATAAGACAAAAAAAATAAAAAAAAATAAAAAAGCTAATATTTGTATTTTAGCAAAAACCCATATTTATTTGGACTTTGATCAATTTATAATTGTTTATTTCAAAGAGATAAAAACAAATCAAAAAGTCCTCTCTCGATCGTCTCCCTCTCTCGATCGTCTCCCTCCCTCTCATCGTAAACCCTAGCCACGCCGTCACCCACCGCCATTCCGTTCTGCAAATCTGTTGGTCGTCGTCCCAGCTTCCGCTCGTCGTCACTGCTTCTGCTCCCAGCTTCCGCTCGTCGCAGCTTCTGCTCGTCACTGCTTCCCTCTCGACGCTGCTTCTGCTCGTGCTGTTCTGCTTCTGCTTAGACGCCGCTTCTGCTTCTGCTCGGTAAGTGCTGTTCTGCTCGTGTTGTTCTACTCATGTTCTGCTCGTCACCCCTAAATTAAACATTGAATCCCCATGTGGCATCGACCATAAGAGGCTGTGTGTGCTCTATGTGTTGTGTATGTGTGTTTGTGTGTGCTCTATGTGTTGTTATTACTAGCAATGGTGAAATACTGTGATTTAGATTAAAACCTCTAAGTTTTAAAAGTGTTCATCGATGGTAAGACTATAGCGGTTGCGATGATTTTTTTTTATATTTTTTGCTACCTTCAGGCTGTAGGACATGTATATATATAGCTAGCGTTTCTATTAGAACTGTTAAAAAAACAACGGCAGCTTCATGTCTCACGATTGAAGACTAAATCGACCATTCTTCTTCGATTGTTGCTCGATTTCCTCATTACCAGGTCTTAATCGACCATTCTTCTTTCATTTTTGGTTCGATTTATTCTAAACGAGACCAACAAGAGGTGGTCGGTTGCTTGTAGATCACAGATTGTGTAAACGACAGGTTCAGAAAAAAGTAATCTGAGACGTGAGGGTATCTGATAGAAATATGTGGGTGGGTCTCTGAATAAATTCCATTCAGTGATGGATTTATATATGTTAATGCCTCTTACATGCTAAAAAAGACATTTTAAAAAAGAAATGGAATCGTGTAACATATGATAGTAGAAGCAACTAAACAAAAAAGCCAAAGGTTGCTATTGGAATCCTCTTCTGGTGGAAAGCATGTGGGGCCGCGGGGGTTGATGTCATGGGCTGTATACAAGAGTCAATGATAGATTTTTCATGGTGTGCATATTTATTGATTTACAAATGAAAATGAACTTTTAAAAAATAAGAATAAATAAAGTGCATTAATTTCACATGGCCGATAAAGATCAATTGCCTGGGGCTTTTATAGATAGCTCATTAATATTACACTTTAATTATAAAGAAAATTATAAGGTTTGTAGTCTAGTAATATTTGATGGTTTGGAGAAGTGTCCTATTTTAAAAGGTTGTAGATTCAAGTCTAGCTGTAAACAATAGAATAAATTTAAGAGTAGGTTTAGTAAGTGTGTGAGTTTGCCATTCAAAAAAAATTATAAAGAAAATTAAAAAAATGACATAACATAAATAAATCTACTTCTATTGGGATGTACTTTCACAATCCCATGAGCTTACAAAAGTAAACTATCATTTTAGTTTTAAGAAAAATCTTCTTATAAATTCTTAATCTAAACATTTTTACTCCCACATTTGTTCAACTAAACATATGTTCGTGACAAATAGTGCTTTTATTCCCACATTTGTTCAACTAAACATTTGTTCAACTAAACATATGTCCGTCGCAAAATTATTTTATTATATAATGCTTTTATTTTGGTTATTGTAGTTATTAATTATGTCGCGGGTTAGAGAACGAGAGTGGATGTATCAAATGACAAATAGTGCTGGATTTTTTAATTTGGAATATGGTGACAATGTGGATAAGTTTTTAGACTTTGCCTACTCTAATGAAACAGTTGTTGAAAGAAAGTTTACTAGCAACGGTGAAATATTGTTTCAAATCAAATGTCCTTGTACTAGATGTAAAAATATTCACTATAGAAAAAGAGAAGTTGTTGAGAATCACTTGCTTTCTAGAGGGTTCATGCCTAATTATTATACATGGGATGAGCATGGTGAAACATTAACCCAAGAAGTGGGGCAATCTTCTATTCCAATGGATGATGATGTTGATGGTTACAGACACATGGTGTTGGATAGCATGTTTCCTGCTGGTTATCATCCAACACTTCAATCAAACTTGGATTCCAATACAAGGCAAGAACAGACACCAAATACAAAAGCCAAGAGGTCGGGAAAGAGCGACTAAGCGTGCGTTGAAGGATGGAGTTGAAGTTGGAGATAATATTTCTTATATGGTTCCTTATAACCCAACTTGGATGAAACAAGAATATTGGAAACACCTAATTGAGCAGTGGAATAAAGATGAATGGAAAAATTTATCAAAGCAAAACAAGATCAACAGGTCAAAATTGGAAGGTGGCCATCATACGTGCGGGTCTGTTAGCTATAACACTACTAGGCTAAACATGGTAAGGTATCTTTGGTTTGTCATAAACTTAGAATATGAATAATTAATGTTTTAGTATTAATTTTTAATGATATAATTTTTGCAGGAAGCTAGATTGGGACGCCCTGTAACTTCTAGGGAGCTTTTTACAGAGGCACATGTAACAAAAGGGACGGAGGAAGGGCATGGCGCTACAGGTGAGGGAGGGTCGGGGGCTAGTGGGTCGGGTGAGGGTGGATCTCATGCAAACGAGCTGCTTTGGGTCGATGACAGAGCACGTGAACATTTTGTAAGTTTATTGAGTTTGTAGTTATAACATATTGATTACCTCACATTAAATATATAAGATATATGCGATAATTTCTATATGGGTTTCTTAGATGTTGATCTTTCAATTTTCATTCATAATTTTTTGTTTAACATTTATGATAAATTTGTTGCTTTACTATGAAGTTTAGCGTCAATCATGTTCCTGGATATTGTAGCTTTATTAATTTATTTATGAGCTTAAGAAGAAAGAAAAAGGAAAATGAAAATAAATTGAGGATTAAGGATAAGATCTTGATGTATATTTGTTCTTGTTATTTATTATAAATTATTGCATGTATCATTCTGTCATGTACTTTTCTGAAGTACTTTGGGGATTCTTGATATTAAGGTAATCTAGTGACTTATAGTTTTATTTGATCTTATCTTCTAATTAGGAGTTATTTCCGAGTGCAAGACTAGAGTTCTTATGTCAATTTCGTTGACATTCTTCATAATGTATAAAGTAGTTTTTTTCTCTTTATGACCTTTAGTAATTTGTACTCCATACACAAGAACTTGTATTTTCTTCACATTTATCTCAAAAGTTCTAAACTACTTATTGGGTAAACATGATGTATTTAACTATGATTAAATATATCTTTTGGTAAATATGACAGATTCTTATCGTTTACTATTTATCATAGGAAAAGTATCAAGGATTCATGATTGAGAAGTATGGGGAGAATCTTGAAGATCACCCACCTCATGATCAAAACTTGTCGGAGTTGGCTGCGGGAGGGAGAAAGAAGGGGAGATTGTATGGGGCTAATGACGCGTCTGATCCTGTTTTTGTGCTCACGGGAACGCCTTCAATTAGCACGGATGTATCACGTTGTTCACAACATGCAAGCGATGAGGTTTAATATATTACTCGTATTTGTATATTTTATTTGTTTAGTCTAATAAGAGTATTGGAGTATATATTTATGTGTTTAATACATGAGTTATGATTTATAGATCGAAAGATTGACAAAGGTGGTCGAAGAGATGGAAAAAGATAAGGAGATCGTAAGAGCCGCTTTTGAAGAAGAAAGAGAAAGAGAAAGATTAGAAAGAGAAAGAGAAAGAGAGAATGAAAGGGAAGAGAGGGAAAAACTAGCCAAACAAGTGGAGGACAACGAAAATGAAACAAATAGAAAGTTGGACGAGTTGTTTGCGCAAATCGCGAAATATCAAGAAAAACGCTAAGAACTACTTTGTTTTATGCATTAAGAGCTACTTTATTTTGGTTAGCGTTAAGAGCTACTTTATTTTGATTAGCGTTAGAGCTACTTTATTTTGGATTAGCGTTAGAGCTACTTTATGTTGGGTCATGATGAATTATTATCGGTTAAATCAATTATGTTTGTTAGGATCTGGATGAGCTTTAATGTTTATGTTATTTGTGTTTTTGTATTAACAGGAAAAAATGGAAAATAATAAAAGCAAATATTAAAGAAAAATGTTCTGCTATTTTTGCGACGGAATTGCGATAGATTTGCGACGGAACTTATTTTGTCCAAAATGTTAGAACTGACGCAAAACCGTCGCAAATCAGACGCAAAATCTTGCCGTCGCAAAACCGTTGCAAATTAAATCCGTCACAAATCCGTCGCAAAATTGTATCCGTCACAAAGCCGTCGCAAGTACTATCCGTCACAACACCGTCGCAAAGTTATTGCCGTCGCAAAAACGTCACCAAAAGTAAGGTCGTTCGCAAATCCGACGCAAAAACGACCGACGCTATTCTGTCGCAAACTTTACCGTCACAAACCCGTCGCAACGTGATTTTCCGACGAAGCTTTTTGGGACCGGCTAAATCCGTCGCAAACAGTGTTTTGCGACGGATTTGCGACGGATTTTGCCGTCGCAAAAGGGGCAGTCTGTAGTAGTGATTACGATTTCTTCTATGTTTATCCCACCTGTTCTTGCCTGTGAACTTTCAGTTCAAACACTTTTTCTAGAGCTTGATTCATTTCTTCATGAACTTCCCTGTAGATAAACAACCAAAATAGAAGAAATATAAAGAACCAATTTTCTGTGGTTTGTTGATTTGCTAGTGATAAGTAAATTACAGGAACTAAATGAATATATATACATATCTTTTTTTTATCTTTTTTGTTTAATCAGCTTCTGCTGTTTGTTTTCAGGAACCATTCTTTATGTTCTATTGATTTACTAGGCTATAAGTAAATTGCAAGAACCATTTTTTGTGGTTCATTGTTCAGCTTCTGATGCTTCTGTTTTCTGGAAAGTGATTCTTCATCTTGATTTGCATCTTGTTCTACATTTGTTAAAGAGGAGGTGGAATTTGGAGTTATCACACATATATTTCTAACTTTGAGAGCTTGATATGGTGATGTTATCATATATGTTGAAATTTGATGAAATAAATTTGGTAGAGATTATTTGTGATTTTGTGTTGAATGCTACATTTTTATATAGTTTTTAAATTCTCTAAAGCGACCCGTTCTGACCCAAACCCGTTTGGACCCGCCTTAGATCTGCCAAACCCGGATTGATATGTGACATGTACACACCTAGTGTGGTGTGTAATTTAGTATGCCTGCTAAGCTTTATGCTTACAGTTGTTGTTTTACTCTTTTTCAGGACTTGTACGTGGGGATGCTCCAACACCGTGAAGACGGCTCATCATTTTCAAAACGTTTTCCGCTGCCTTGTTTACAAACATTAAATATAAACCTTATATCTATAATTAATTACTTCAAGCATTGTATGACATGTAGTTCCGGGTGCGGGACCTCGTTAGTATTTTGTTAGTGATGTTGAGAATGATGATTTGTTGTGAATGAATCTTACACTTATCCGTTTAAAAAAATTGGGACGTTACATAGCTGGAGTTGGGGTTGGGGCTGGACATGAGACTTATTAATTAATAATCTCAAGCTCAAGCCATAAACTACTTGAAAATGCTTTTTTTTTTTTTGCTTATAGGGGATTATGTTTTTTATTACTCTCAAGATTTTAGCACCCGAACGAGACTAGAGAGCTAAGGATTATCAAAACTAGAATCCCAAGCCCCTATAATCTCCCATAAGCTTGTTGCCGAACACACCTTAAGTAGTTATGGTTGGTATAAGGCCATGCATATGGCATCTCGGCTTGTCTCGTGTTGCCATTCGGGCTAATCGGGTAGGCAATGAACACTATCCCCCCCCCTTTTGATACCCGACCGGTTGGGTGATCGGATCCCCGCATTAGCTATAATAGACTTTTGGGTTGGAAAGGAAAGAGAAAACGCTAATATGAAATTCGGGTAACCCTCTTGTGTTTCTATATAAATGATCTAATAGTATATCACTCTTATATTGATTTAGTTAAATTGTTTTATTATTGGGTCTTTCATTTATCAACCATGATAGCTAATGTCCTAATTCATATTATAAACTATTGGAAGATCACTCAACGACACAACTTTGCTTAATGCACTAGGTCGAGTAAGAACATGCAAAACTGCAAAACCGAATTTAAATAGTTTATTGTGAAAGGCAACTTACTATAAAAGCGAAGCAACTTACAAAAATAGGAATTATAAGTGGTGAATTAATCAGAGGTGATTAAATTTGATTTAGAACATTGCTAAGTTATTGGTCCCCGATAATATGATCTAAGATTAAATTTGTCTCAGAAGCTGTATTCGCTAGGTCAATATGATTTAACCGCTAAAGTTTATGTTTGTAAATGGTTAAACCCCTACACTTTTCTTTAATATATGTTTTAATCTCCAAACTGAGAGGTTACTAAACTTTTAGACCTTAAACTTTAACTTATAAATGGTTTAATCCTTAAAATATTTTCATCTTAACAAACATACATAAAACTAATACAACCACTATTTCTAGTTCACCAACTTCTATTCAACTATAAAACTCCACATATACTAATAACTTCTCTCCTGCCTAATGCCATCATATATGTATTGCAAGGGAAAAAAAGAAATGCTTTAAGTGACATGGTGATTTAGTTTTGCTTTTTTACTACATTCCAATGTATCAATATTAGTAAAATATGTTTGCCTTGGATTACAATATATGCTTTGTATGTATCCTTTATTTGTTTAGGCAGTATTAATACAAACAAATAAAAAAATGATAACAATTGTTAAAAAACTACTTGCTGACAAATTAAAATTACAATTGTTGAGAAACTACTTTTGAGAACATAGTGAAATTTTGTACCACTAGGCTAGATTAACTTGTCCTTAACAATATTTGGTTTTTTTAATCCAAATTGGTTTGTTTCTTAGATTTTTCCTTAAATAGGTGCATAAAGAGGAATGATACCCCTATTCCGCTTCCAAACCATTTTATATCTATTGACACCGTTGTATGTGCCCATCCTGGGGTGATCGATAGCACCGAATGTATCTAAAGAGTAATTGAAGAGCGCAACCTTTATAAGTATCTGTTTGCAACATCTGAAATTGATCAAGCAGGAAGTTTATTCGGCTAAGAAAACTGAAAACCTTATTTCTTCTTCTTCTTTTTCTTTTTTAAATTTGTATTCTGTTTTATAATCAATTAACTTTCTTTTCAGAGAGGAGCTCTCCCAGTTATCCTTGTTCACAATCAAAAGCTGCTTCTTAGGGAGCCATCTATAAAACAGACGACGATTGCAATTCATCAAGAAGTAAGTTTTACATCTTTTGTGAGTGTGTGTTATTACAAATTGCCCTTACATGGGTTTCCCTTTTGCGAGTAAGAGGGGGCCTGGTGTTGTGTGGAAGGAAAAGAAATTGGTGAAGGCTGAAGAAGTGTAATGATCAAACAATTTGGAAAAGGTTCCTGAAGCCATTCAAGAAGAGGTATAAATAATGATAAACTTACACTAACAAGCTTGCTATCTTTTGTGTTTTGATGCTATCTTTTGTGTTTTGATTCCAATAACATCCGTTTTTTGGTATAATAATGTACTAGTATCATTGAGACTCGATGAAAATTCTTAAAGATTCAAATGTGGGAAGGAGTGTCTTTTTTATTTTACAAAAAAATTGAGTTTTATTCGAATACTTTGATCAACCTAATACACCACTCCCATTAAACCTGATTACACAACTCAAACTAACAATGTGAATTAATGACTTCCTTGAACTCCTAAAGATCTTATTCATATTATTGTCATAACCCTTGCATTTTAAACATTCATTTCTCAACAACCCTTCCACCCGATCTAAAAGTGATAGATTTAAAAAAACAGACATTTCTTTTAAATAATTGCAACTTAGGTCTTAAACAAATGACTTATATATTTGACAAAAAAGCAAATATAATTTAAACGGGTTATTCGGGTATACTGGACCCGCTACCTGGCCTGAAATTAGGGGTGAGCATCTTAACCAAAACTCTGAATCGTAACCGATAAAATTGAACCAAATGAAACCGACAGTTCCGTTATTAAAATTTCATTAACCGATAGTTAGTGGGTCGGTTTCGGTTTTGTACCTCTAACCGAACCGATATCAAACCAAACCATTAAGGATTTATTAATTATTATTTCATATATTTAATTATTAAAAAGTCAAAAAAATAATAATAAAGAAAGTAGAAAAGTATTAAGTTGGATTTTAGCCAAAGCCCAAATCTTTCTTGGACCATTCACTTTCAGAATTTCTTTTATTCTTCTCCATTCTTGGACCGGTTATCGCCTCTATGCCTCTCGCCCTCTCGCTATCGCTATCTATTGTTGAGTATGACTCTTCTTTGACAACAACAAACACTCCTTTTATTAAGATCACTTTAAGATGAACGTACACTTTCTTTTGAGACTACTACACTTATGATTTCTTGTATCGTGTTTGGATTCTTAGGTTGGTTGTTTTGTGGTATGAAGCAATGATCTCCATGCCTATTTATAGGTGTTCTTCTCCTCCTCTTTGGAAAATTCTAGATCTTCCTACACACTAGATACATTTGTGATTATTCTAGAAAATTCTAGCACAATCTATATTTATTACAACCTTTTATATGATTCTAGAATGTTCTATCATATTCTAGATAACTCTAGGACTTTCCAATGTCTTCCACGATCTTCTAGAATGTTTCAATCTTCCAGGGTCTTCCACTATATTCTTGAATATTCTAGAACTTTCTAGAGTATTATAGGGCATTCTAGAATGTTCTGTTTGAGCTAGTGATGATTCTTCATAACTCTTCTGACTCCCGAGTCCTAACTTCCACTGATCGCACCAAAGGAGAAACCTAGCCGCCGGCACCGGCTACTTTGACAGTTTGAGAATCGAGACCCCCAGGCCCCATGCCCCATCCTTGTTCGACAGTTTGGGTCTTTGAGAAAACCCTAGCCATCTCAAAAGTAAATCGACTGTTCTTCACCTTCTTGGTTAGACAGCTTGAGAACAGACTACACTTCGCACTACTGGCTACCGCACACCAGTGGCTACTCAAAAGTAAGTTGTTATTGACCTTCTTGGTCTGATGGCTATGTATTATTCAAGTAAATAATGTGTTTGAGCTTTGGTGAGATGTGATAATAAAAAATGAATTTACAAGTTATGAATTGGTGAAAGACTAGAGAATAGAGATCTGTATTATTAGACTCATTTTGTAATATTGTATAGCTACTGTAAATTATAAAACAATAAAAGATATAAACCAAATTCATAGCCCAATTATGAAATAGTGAAACCGATTAAGTTGGCCCAGCTAAATATAACGGTTAACCAATAAAATCGATAACGAAACCAATCCGCCATTATTAACCGTTAACCGCACTATTTGAAACCGATAACCCTACGATTTGAAAAATCGCATACCTGATATTATCGATTTCGGTTCAGTTTGGGGTCAAAACCGACCCATACTCACCACTACTAAACATAATGTCAATTAAACTAAATAACTCACTCGATAACCGTATATTATAAACGAAGGAAATAGAGTTTATTTTATTTTAAATTTAATGTATTGTTTTTATGTTTTTATTAATTACGTAATATAATTGAAGTTTATTTAATAAATTAGATATGTTTAAAAAGAAAGTAAGTTATACTTTAAGAATGGTGAAGTATATATAAAATATGTTTCAAACTTTCAATTATAATCATACTAATCAGCGTATGGTATTTGCCAAAAGAGGTTATACACACCCAATGTGTTTGCTGGGTTGCAGCATACACTTTTGTAGCCTGTCTTTCTTTAACCGAAACGAATAACCATATTTTTCATAACAATCTAATGATGAACAGTTTATGCTATTTTGTTTTGTCCAAGTATTTTGGTTGACCTCCTTCAAAAATGTATTACTTTTTCCAATTATTATGTTCGTAAAAATAAATTAGAAAGGAAATTAATTTTGAACATGCATCAATCAAGATACTAAACTATAGAATAAATTAATTACCTTCTCCGTCGAATTGTACATAATAATCGTATCATCTCATTTTCTTATTCATTCTCAGTTATATGACTTATTTGTTTTCCTAGGTTAAAAGTAGTAGATTTATATTCAAAATACAGAAATGAATGATACAAAAACAATATTCTGTATTATTATTTTTTTAACTTTGATATTTTAGGACATGAAATTAGTACATTGTTCTATTCTTCTTTTGTATTGCTGTGAGAATATTGGTGCTGTAAATATAAAGAGCATTGGCGATTTTTATAATGAATCTCGTAGCTTAAAAGATGTTGCTTTAATAGACTCAAAAGTGAAGTTTAATAATAGATTTGAAATTTAAACACTATTTATAATGCAAATTTATTGGTAAAATTGTTTTTCAGCTGGACTTCTTCGACTTTGCAATAATACCCAAATATTTCCTTCACAATAAGATGTGATAAACAAGAGAGAAATGTGAAAAAACGGTTGGTATATTAACTTCAATAACAGAAGAACTACAAACTCTGCATCTAAAAGAAACTAACCAACTATGCCAAGTGCTGATAATACCACAAAATTCAGCCTAGGCTCTACAGAATCATGTAATCATCATGTTCATATACGGTTCTCAACTTCTACCCAACTTTTTTTAATGGCAAACATACACACACATTTGATCTACACTTATGTCCATGACACGACTTGAACCATCAACCTTATAGAGGGAGGAGTGTTCCAACATACCAAGATCCTCTTTCTGCATGTCATAACATCTCTAGACTGTGAATAAAGGCAATCATCAAGATCGCTGTTTCACTAATATTCTATTGTAATATAAACAGGACATAGTAGATAAAACATATACCAATATTATTTTGTTTAGTCGGTTGCACTAGCCGGCTTCTTTTGCTTACGAGACCTCTTCCTTTTCTTGCTCCTGCTCCTTATTGTTTCACCACTCTCATCACCTTCCTATGGGAATAAAAACACAAACATGTTGAACACTAAAGAATAAAACGTTTAGAAACACAAAAGAGACGTACCTTTGTCGCAGCAGGCTTGTGGTTCTCTTTTTTCTTCTTTTTACAAGAGAGCGGATTTGGACCCTGGAAAAAGACCCCACAAAATGAGCAATAATCCATTAAATAAAAAATACTCATGAGTCACATGACAAGCACTTGAGCAAGAATGACAAACTAAAAACATAGTTAATAGTCGAAGAACATTTTGGAATAGAACATAGGTTAGGCACACGGACAAGGAACTAAGGAAGCAACATGGTGAAAGACCAAACCTTAGCTTTTTTTTTCTCTTAAAAATGTGCTTTATCTTTTACGTCCATTCTCCTATTAGCAGTGTTTTTCTTCACATCTTCAATGATTCTATCTGGCACAACTTCATCTTCCTATGGGAATAAAAACACGAACATGTTGAACACTAAAGAATAAAAATGTAATCAACTCTTGGTATAATAATGATCTACACGGATACAATTTACGGTTTGAAAAATATATAAAAACCAAAATTGAAACTACCCATATTAATGAGCATTAATTGTGGTTATAAATGGTACGTGGAGTACTCACAATAAGAATAATTCTAAATATATATAAATTCAAACGAAAATTGTTCTTCATAAGAACTGCGAAAATTATTTTTTCCAACCGTGAATTGCGTTTGGGTAGATTATCATAAATATGTGAGACTTGATTTGCCTAAAATACCTCCCATTAATGAGCCAATAACTATTGATTGATTTATTTTAATCAAGAGCCAAAATTGGTTCTGACAGTTCTCATACGAAAAACATATATGTCCATATGAGAATTGTTTTTTGTACGATAACCGCGAGAATTAATCTGAGCCGTCAATTCCCCTCCTTCAATGTCATCACCCACCCATGACTTCATCACATACACCATGTCACACTTGATCCCCTCACGCTGTACATCCATGAATTCCACTTATCAAATCAACGGCTAAGATTGGTTCTCGCGATTCTCGTACGAAAAACATTTCTCGTTTGAGAACCATTTTTAATACGAAAACGAATCTGAGTCATCCAATTCCCTCTCCTTCAATGTCACTCACCCATGAATCCATCACATACACTCTGTCACACTTTATCCCCCCACGCTCAACATCCATGAATTCTATTTATGAAATGAACAGCAAAGATTAGTTCTCGCGGTACTCACACTAAAATCGGTTCTCAAATTAACATTCCTATATATATATATATGTGTGTGTGTGTGTGTGTGTGTGTGTATGTGTGTGTGTGGGCAAAAGTTCAATCGAGAACTGTTTTTCGTACGAGAATTGTTTGTAACACCATTAATGACTCATTAATAGGGGTATGTTGATCATTTATATACCCAACCGTAAATTGCATTGCGTCCAGGCGAGCGTCATTAATTTGTGAGGCTTGATTTCCCCGAAATAACCCTCGTTAATACGTCATTAATGAAGTATTAATGAGCCGCCAAAAATCTTAGCGATTGATTAATATTAATCAAGGGTTAAGATTGAATCTCACAGTTCTCGTACGAAAAACAGTTCTCGCAGTTTTCGCAAAAAATTGGTTTTCATATAAACTTATATATATATATATATAGGAAAAAGTTCATGCGAGAACTATTCTTAGTGCGAGAATCGTGAGAACCAATCTGAGCCGTCCAATTCCCCCTCTTTCAATGTCATTGCCCATCCATGAATTCCTCACATGCACCCTGCCACACTTTATCCCTCCACGCTCACCATCCATGAAACTTCCCATATCCAAGGAACGGCCGAGATTGGTTCTCGCGGTTCTCGCATTAACAACGGTTCTCGCATGAACCTTCCCCTATATATATATATATATATATATATATATATATATATAGAGAGAGAGAGAGAGAGGAAGAAGTTCCATTGAGAACCATTTTCAATGCGAGAACCGCGAGAACCAATCTGAGCCGTCCGATTCCCCCTCTTTTAATGTCATTGCCCACCCATGAATTCCTCACATACACCCTGCCACACTTGATCCCCCACGCTCTCCATCCATGAATTCCACTTATCAAATCAACGGCTAAGATTGGTTCTCGCGGTTCTCGCACTAAAATCGGTTCTCAATGGAACCCTCCCCTATATATATACATATATATATATATATATATATATATATATATATACATATATATATATATATATATATATATATATATATATATATATATATATATATATATATATATATATATATATAGGGTAAGGTTATATAAAGAACCTCTCTTAAACATAGAACATAAAGAACCTTCCTGATAATGACACGTGGCATATTGTTTGGGGGCATAAAAGGAAAATTAAAAAAAAACAAAAACTCACGCAAACTTCCGCACAACACTACATTCTGCCCAAAATGCAAACAAAAATTGCATTTTATAAAAAATTTTAGAAAAATATTGGAAGAGTGGTCTTGTTTGAAAAAGGATTAAAAAACCAAAAGATTGGTATAATTTTTTTGTTTAAATTCACAAAACTTAAAAAGTTATGACAATTTAAAGTTTTTGGGAGTATTTTTTAATAAAATCGTGGGTTTGTTGAGAAGGGGATTTTCAATGTTTGCCTTTTTCTTCCAATTTAAATACATGATAATTACAGTTTTGTCATCGTTAAATCTCATCCATTGATTTTGATGATCAATGGTCCAAATTGGTTCTTTGAGTTCTTTGTTTAACATATGATTCTTTATTGATGTAATTTATATATATATATATATATAATATAAATTACATCAATAAAGAATCATATGTTAAACAAAGAACTCAAAAAACCAATTTAAACCATTGATCATCAAATATATATATATATATATATATATATATATATATATATATATATATATATATATATATATGGACAAGATCAAATAAGATGTATATTTTGGTGAGATGCTTAAGATGGATTCCTAAGCTGCCACCTGTCATTTAAGCTTAAAGGGTAATTTTGGGTTTTCCTTCACCCTACTTGTTTCTCGTAACACTATTTAAATTCATAGTTTCCATCTCTCTCCTCAACCGAAATCCTCTTTATCCCTCTCTTTACCCACTGTAATAATATCTTCTACATACCCCTTCCAAGGAGACAATCTCGACTGCCGATTATCGATCTGAATCAAGTGGAGAGATGTGAGTTGTTGAAGATGGGTAGAGGAAGAACAGACGAATTACAAGACGATGGTAGCGATTTCGTTATGTGGCGATCGATGAAGACGGAGAAGCAAGTAAGGATGAAGAAGAGTATGTTCTTCAGTGTCGTAAGGATGAAGATAACTCAAATCTGAAGTAAAAAGTTAAACCAAAGATGTCGATAGGATCAGATCTGGAACAATTGGTATTTGAATCTAGGGTTTCGAGATTCTGAGGCATTATTTGAGTATGTTCTTCGATGAAGTAGGCATTATTTGAATCTAGGTTTTAATTTTTGTATCAGATCTAGAGCAATTTTTATTTGAATCCAGGCTTAATTTTGGTATCATTAAAGGCATTATTTTTCCCAATGGTTTTCTAAACACAGTGGTTGACCCAAAATCATTGGTATGTTTTTGTTGATAGTGATTAGCAATCTGAAGTTGCATAAAACAATAGCATATATTTTTCAATAATATTGTATACGAATGACGCTTTTTATTGTACATCGCTTTCTCTGTTTTTAGTTTGATCTTTTATGTTTCTTCATCAAATCTTTTATGTTATTTGAATGAATGTTGTTTTTCTGATGCACAACAGTTGAATATTATCACAATGCATCAATTTGTAATCAATATAAGATCTGTTTTTGTTCATCAGTTTGTTTCTTCATCAAATCTTCTATGTTTTTTGTATGAATATTGCTTTTCTGATGCATATTATTGTAGTTACCTGTCAATTTCAGTTGAATATTATCATGATGCATCAATTTTGTAAATCAATCTAAGGTTTGTTTGATACATCAATTTTTTGTGTCATTTTCATCAATTTTCTGTTTGCAAAATGTTGCTGCCGGAGGTTAAATAGGATTTTGACAACGGCAGGCAACGTGAAATTAGAGATTTAAAAAGTGTTAAAAGTCAATTATGCCCTTAACGGTGATGTTTATTAATTAAATCTGGAAAAAGGAAATCATATTTTAAGTAATCAGATTAAATGGATGGTTTAGATTACATCTTATCCTTCTTACTTAAAAATACATCTTACAATAACCTCACCCTATATATATATAGGCAAAAGTTCAAACGAGAACTGTTTTTCGTACGAGAACTGCGAGAACCAATCTGAGCCGTCCAATTCCTCCTCCTTTAATGTCATTGCCCACCCATGAATTACTCACATGCACCCTGCCACACTTGATCCCCTCCACGCTCTCCATCCATGAACTTCTCATATTCAAGGAACGGCTGAGATTGGTTATCGCAGTTCTCGTACGAAAAAGAGTTCTCGTTTGAACCCTCCCCTATATATATATATATAATATGTATATATGTTTATTAGAATTTGTTCTTATGCAACCCAAATATTTCCTTGGAAATGTGAAAAAATGATTGGTAAATTAACTTCAGAAACAAAACAACTACAAACTCTGCATATAAAAGAAACTAACCAACTATGCCAAGGGCTGAAAATACCACAAAAATTCAGCCTAAGCTCTACAGAATCATGTTGATATACGGTTATCAACTTCTACCCAACTTCTTTTTTCAATGGCAAACATACACGCCCATCTAGTCTACACTTATATCCACCACGCGACTTGAATCCTCAACCTCGTAGAGGGAGGAGTGTTCCAACATACCAAGATCCTCAATCTGCAGGTCATAACATATCTAGACTGTGAATAAAGGTAAGCTTCAAGATCGCTGTTCCACTATTATTCTACTGTAATATAAACATGACGTTGTAGATAAATCATTTACCATTACTATATTGTTAGTCGGTTGCACTAGCAGCCTTTTTTTGCTTACGAGACCTCTTCCTTTTCTTGCTCCTGCTCCTTATTGTTTCACCACTCTCATCACCTTCCTATGGGAATAAAAACACAAACATGTTGAACACTAAAGAATAAAACATTTAGAAACCCAAAAGAGGCTTACCTTTGTGGCAACAGGCTTCTGGTTCTCTTTTTTCTTCTTTTTACAAGAGAGCGGATTTGGACCCTGGAAAAAGACCCACAAAG
The DNA here is from genome assembly GCA_947179395.2 of Pulicaria dysenterica. Taxonomy (NCBI): domain Eukaryota; kingdom Viridiplantae; phylum Streptophyta; class Magnoliopsida; order Asterales; family Asteraceae; genus Pulicaria; species Pulicaria dysenterica. Next base: position 56,761,085 of record OX359295.1, read on the forward strand.
TGAGCGATAATCAATTAAATAAAAAAATACTCACGAGTCATGACAAGCACTTGAGCAAGAATGACAAACTAAATACATAGTTAATACTCGATGAACATTTTGGAATAGAACATAGGTTAGGCACACGGACAAGGAAGCAACATGGTGAAAGACCAAACCTTGGCTCTTTTTCTCTTAAATTGTGCCTTATCTTTTACGTCCATTCTCCTATTAGCAGTATTTTTCTTGACATCTTCAATGATTTTATCTGGCACAACATCTTCTTGAGAGGAATCCCCTGGCTCCTCTGAACTTCTCTTCTTCTCATGGAGCATTTTCATCTCCAACTCACTCATGTGTAAGCGTTCTTCTTCAGCAGATTTAGCAAACTGCTGCTGAGACTTAGATGGGGGCTCAAGAAATAAAGCATTTCGCAGTGCATATACTACAGGCACAGCTGGTATCTGAATCCACAAAACAAACAAGCTCAAAAGATAAAGAAAACACGTATATAATTTATAACAGTATTAAAACAAAATAAATGAAAACACATATATAATTTAATAACAGTAATAAAAACAAAACAAATGAAAACACATATAATACCTCCTGAAACTTTTTGCGCAAGTCGGCATCTTGACTAGCAACAAAAAAATGCTCTGAATTTTTTTCCCCAATAACTTCTGCTAGACAGGCAACAGCACTCTTCCTCTTTTCATGATCACACCTGAAATCCTCTCTTGGTCTTAGTGTGAAAAATAAAATCATAATTGCAAGTTGAAAAGATGGTATGATACTCACATTGCAGGTACAAGATCACGAGCGACATTAAGAGACTCAGAGTAAGCTTCACCAAGACCTTTTAACTCCGCAAGAACACATCTAGCAGATAAATTACCGATGTAGGTAAAGATAAGCTTAAAAGTTTTCAAATGCCACTAAAGGTGTAAAAACATGGTAAAGGTTAATGCATCTAACCTGGTGGTGAACATTTTGACAGGAGCACCTAGAATATTAGAGAGGGCGATATCAGCTGGAGTGATACGATTAATAAGAAGATGGTGTATAAATGTCCCATCACACAAGATCTTGAAGGGTGGTCTGAAACCATAACATGTTGTAAAGAATCTAACACTTCTGCGGTGACGCTTTTGCTTCTTCACTCTCATCTGTTAGACAAAGGATCGTGATGTTTACTTGTTTAATATATACATTGACAAATTATTAAGATATGTGGAAGCATTAATAAAAAGGCGATAAAAATCTCATTTTTTTTAATTCAAGAACACTTAGAGGAACAGAAATCCAAGGTTGTCCATGTAACATTGTAACCACTACGAAGAATGGCCAAAAAAAATTAACATTGCAACAGGACATATCACAGTCATGCAGTTATATTAGAGTTCACCCTAACATCCTTACGATTAATGGAGCACAAGTTCAATGTCCAATCTCTATCTTGAAGATAATTAGTGTGAAGAAACAAACTTTGACTAAAGAAATATACAAGTGACTGAAAACAAGCATAAATAAACAAAAATGATAAAAGATAAACAAAGGTAGCACTTAGAACATGATTTTAGATACTAGATTTTGTTCTAGGATTTAACGCGAACTTAAATTATTGAAACTTTTGTCAAGTTAGAGTCACAAACTTTAAGGGGGCTTTTAGCTCATGGATTTTTTCAAAAGATTTGCATTATGACCAAGGATTTGTTTTCATGGGATTTGCATCCTGTGTAGTGGTTGTGACAAAATCTGTTGGCATTTACATTTCTGAAATCCTGTTTGTTTTGTAAATCAGTCAAAAGATTTCCATTGTTTATGTGATAAATGGCAGAATTTCCCTTAGGTTATTTTTTTAAACAGTTATGTTTGTTTAATAAATTATTTGATAAAAAAATTAAACTAGATTTTGATGGACTAACATTTTGATGCAACTATAAACCATAGAATATGAATTACATTAACATTTTGATGGCAAAAAAAATGTCAAATCAAAACATGGAACATAATTATGATAGTCAAATGTGATAAGTATCAAATTCCTTATTCAAGAAGTTTTGTTAATTAATTCAATTTACATATAGAGGAACACAGATGAAGGAAAACATCAACATACATACTGAAAAATAAGTCATGATACACACCGGTAGAGATGAAAGAATGATAGAGAAAATCGAGATAGGAAAAAATCTGAGATACACAAGAAAATACGAGAGACAGAGAGCAACACAGTGAAAGATAATACCTTTTGGGGCTGATCAAAAGATAGCAGAGAACAAACAAGGGGTCGCAGGAGACGAAGAAGGAACGAGGAGCAAATTACAAACGGCAGAAAGCAAACGAGGAGGATGAAGGCTGCATTTTTTTGTCTAGGGTTTGTACTTTAAAATCTATCCACCATAGCATTTTTTATAAATCCTTGCATTCTAAATCTTCCTGTATTTGCAAGCCAAACGCAGGATTTCATGGAAATTAAAATGCATATCCTGTAGAATCTCATGAAATCCACAAGACAAACACCCCCTAAGCATATAAGAGGAAATACACTAGGAAGTAGAGCAAATTCACATGATAAAAGCGGAGTATTCCAATTACTTTAACATTTCCAGGTACAAACTGAGATATAAAATGGAGGAGCAGTCAGCAATGGTGACTAGGGGAAATAGAGAAAAGCCAAGGGCAAGGAAAGGAGGCAGGATGAGAAGAACCGGTGCTTGCAAAAGATGGCTGGGGTATTGAGACTGGTTTTATGATTACAGGATTTTTAGGGCTTGGTAGACTTTTGTGTTGACACTTGACATAATCAACCCAAGATCTATTCATGTTAAACCTTGTGGGGCGTGTCAATGAGGGAACGACCTTATGGGGCATGTCAGGTAGCCAGGTGACAGTTTTGAGCTTTTGATGCTTTAATTAATTAGTTAAAACTGTTTTTTAGGTAATACTTATTTACTAATTCACTGCCTACTGAACTGTTGATAGAACTGCTGTTTGATCTAAAGCTATTGAGTGACACGATTCTTCTTCACGTGCTAATGTGGACACTGGATAGGTGCTTATTTGTATCCGTGTATGTGCAATCTATATGCCCCATGTGGCACTATAATAACCTGTGTGGTATTTCTATAACCTGGGTGGCAATCTGATTGATGTTTCCATACATGCGTATAAATGTGTGCATATATTTGACAATGTTGAGTTGATACTGTGTGCTCCCTAAGCATTCGTGCTTACAGTTTTGTTATTAACCATTTTCAGGTGCTTCTGGATCTTTGGGTCAAAGGAGATGCTCTAGCTTGAGTTGACAGCTATAGCTTCTGCAAGTGCCCGCTTTTGTTAATCATTTGATACTTGTTATGTTTAAAACAAGTTTGTGTAGTTTGAACTACTCGCTAGTACTTGAACCAATGGAGTTATGATATGTGATTTTGTATAAAATTTCCTCGAAGTTTTAAAACTGCTATTTGATAAAAAAAATTGGGGTGATCCACAGGAATCAGGATAACAATTAGAACAGAAACAAATTATGAGGCTCTAAGTCCTCTTCGAAACAAATTATGGTGCTGTTTGTTTTCTTAAAAAGGTGTTATTGTAAATAAACGTCTAGTCGTCTATAGCTAATAACTTGTTTGTTTTTTTTTAAGAAACATCTGCATGTGGAATAAGCTTGTTTGTTTTTTTGCACCATATTTTTTTCTTAAATTTGTTTATCCTAGAAGCAAAAAACCACATCTTGTCTTCGCAACAACTTCTTAACCACATCTTCAACCAAATACATGGAATAAGACATTTATGTCTTCAAAAACAAACTATACGTAAATCACATTTTCATACAATAATAAATCATAGGTGCAATTTCTGTTAATCACAATTGATACCACAAGAATTTCACAGCTCAAACTCTAATTTGTTGAACAGAAAGAACATGCTATATATACCCGATACAAGAACAGCTCAAATATTTATTGTTCCACTATCTTGCCAAACTGTGAAACTAGACTAACTCATTGATAATACCCACGTTCTCATGAAAAGTATTTGTTTAATTCTTCTTTCGCGTGTAACATGTATTGGCTCCTAAATCATTCTTTTAGCACCCATTAATCTGTGACTTAAATCAACTTACACTCATGACCTTAACATAATATAGTCATGTTTTGTCTGATGCTTATTCCCTAAATTAGTTAAACTAAACGCATGATTAAAGTGAAGACCGTAAATCAATTCAAGCCCCTTTGTAGTTCTCGTGAAGTAGTAGTACAATACAGAAAACATTAAAGGACTAACCTTGCTAACTATCGATCAGTTTGATTTGTTACTCCAAGGTTGTCGTGTTTCAATTCTGGATTTTTAGAAACTGTAGCTGGGGAGTTCGTGAGTTCTGCTCGAAGAACACCGAGGCGTAGGGTATAAATCGTTGTTTTCAGGATTTCGGGAGCGTGCTCGTAACACCCTCTCCGACTCAACCCAACATGATGATTAAGAATTAGGGCTACTTTGTTTTAATGGGTATAGGCTTATCCAACTAGCTTAATGGGCTTAACTAAATTGATTAAGTTAAATTCTATTGGCACACAATTCTTATTTTAGTTTTTTTTTTTCTGGGTATTATATACCAACTTTAGACATTCACGTTATATATAATGTATATAAGCTTTTAGTTTTTTTTTTTTTCAATCATTTGAACATTGTCGATTTAGTATGAGGGAATGTATTAGAATTAGTGATAATATACTCAATTTGATATCTTTTATAATTATGAATAACTAGTTTATTGACACGTGCACGCACGGGTATTTCGAAAGTTTATTTGAGATATTAAAATTTTCAAATAAAACTAATTTAGTAAATGAAATATCACCTTTGGATTGAAAATATACCAATTTCAAAAAAGTGTCATATTACAATAAAATTTATACCAAAACGTAGATAAAAATGAGACGGTCGTAAATATATAATTATTTTTTTCTAAACAAAATATATCACAAGTTACTAAACATAATTTATAAAAAACTTGTAATTAATTACATTTGTATACACTTTTTATAAAACTCCCTCACATTTTCTTAAAACCCTCTCACGATTTTCATCCAAACCCCTCCTCATATATTTAAAATTGAATTCAAATTACTTATCCACAATTTTTTATCTTTCCAAAATTATTTTGAGAATGGAATAATTTTGAAATTAAAAATTGTGATTGGTTAATTAAGACTCAATTTATATTTATTTTTAGAAAATTTGTCTGTCTTTTATATATAAAATATAGATTTATCAGATTATAAAATATTAAAATGATAGAATTAAGGATTTCGGTAAAAATAATATTTTAAAATATTATAAAGAGTATATGTAATGCTAGTAAATTAGACCGCGTAAATACAAAATTTTTAACTTGAACATGACGTATATTTAATTATTCCTAAAGTATTTTATGTGTTATATTATCTTGAACAGAACGATAAATGTTACATTAACAAGGAGAGACTGCCACACGAATATACAATACAAGAAAAATGAGCAGAAAAGGTACAATTGATAAACTTTTGAAGTCTTGTTATAGAGAAGTTTAACTTGAATAGTTTTAAAGAGATTAAACCATTAGAATATAGAGTAGTCCATGAGTTGTACCACATTTAAACATAACAAAAATTAAGGGGCTGTATTCGAAATGTGTCACTCAGCACTCGTACACCGAAACTGAACCCATGCTCGAGACCCCGTGATTGCAGATAAACATACAAGATATTATTTCGATTCAGTATACTGTAAATGCAAGAAAATACTAGAAGATGATTAACTCGATTTCCTTGAAGATTGCAACATATGTAAATAACCTTTGCAATTATTGCCAATGCCGTACTAATGTTAACATTTAACATCATTAACTGTGGTAATCAATCACAACTATAAAACCGAATCAAATATAGCTCCTGTTTATTCTACAGATCCTCGAAGAATGTCGCCTTTGCCGTTTGGCGGTGATATCACGCCGAGAATGACAAAACCACCAAGGAAAACAATCAAGACACCCAGAATATTCACCAACATTGCTTCTGCAGAATAGCGTGAAATTATGTTGTTGGTCTGAAGAAATGTAGCTTTTTCTAAAATCCCAGTAACACAAGCAGCAACTGCAAGCACATAAATGTAGACACCAAAGAAGACATGCCATGGCAGCAGAGAAGCCCTGCTGTTTCTCGACCCCCCTGGATACCAGAATGTCGTGAATCCAGCTCCCCACTAAAACATTCAAAGAAACTCGGTTCAATATTGGACTCCCTTTTGCCACTAAAACATAATGGAAAGGGAGGAAAATGAGACCTGAATGGTGAATAAGAATAAGCAAGCCAAGCCCAACCATGAGTGCAGGCTGTAAAAATTCTCAATGCCTTTGTCATTGTGGAACTTCCAAGCAGCCCATAAACCAACTATTCCCAATAAAAATCCAAGGAACTGGAGGGAAAGATGGACTAGTTTTTTGTAGCTTTTTGTTCCCGCTACTGTCTTGTACGCCAGCATGGCTGCATCCATCAATAACTACAAATTAGAAGATCGATTTTTCAAAAACAGTAGTATAGTCAAGTCCTGCATGAATTGTAGATAAAAACACAATCTGAGATGAGCGTGACAGCAGATGCTATTGGCATTATCTGAAAGACATTAATGCCACCTTTTACTTAAGATCTTTTTATCATTTTTTGCCAACAGCTAGGCAAGGTGCATTTCACATAAAGCCACTGAATAATGCATAGTAATGATTATGTTCTCTAACTCTAGAAATTGGAGTTACAGATCTTCCATATATTGAACTAACAATAACGTTGTGCAATGATTAAACTAGAGAAACTGTGGCAACATAAAATGTGGTGCGGCATTGAAAAATAACATCCCCTCTAACCACACAAAAAAAAAAAGTTTATACTTGATATCAATGCATGAAGTACAAGTAACGCAAGTTATTAAGTAACAGGAACAAAATGTGGTAGAATATCTCGATTATGTAAAAGATAACTGCCTAAAGTCCTAAAGTAGCAGCCATTTGCATATTATAGGAAAATATGCCCCTTTCATGTACATCACAAGCAAAAGAAAATCCCCAGTCAAAAGAAAACCGGAAACACCAAACCTTAGCTCACTCAAATGGCCTGATAAACTATTAGAAAACACCATTGTTGTAACAGAGTCCTAACAGTAACTGAGTAACAAATACATGGTGAAATTTTCTTGCGAGAAACTATAGTGCAACAGTGATCCTTGAAGCAACTGGTAAGGATGTAAGATGACTCGTTTGTGACTATAAGGTTAAGGGTTCATATTAAGAAAACAGTCTCTTCGCAAATGCAAAAGAAAAGTGTAATATAGAGTCTTCGAACGTCAATCCTTAAGCAAAGACCTAGCAAGAATCACCGTTAATAAAGTTGTGCACTGATGCACCCATAAGCATGAAAAGACATCAACTCAGAGTAAAGGGTGATCCCTTCATAACAATATGCCACTTTTTGAAAGTGTACAACTTCAAAGAAGATAGTATGTGTAACCATTTCATCAACTTAGGTCATGGTTAGAATACAATTACCTTCCCCATTTAGTAAAACAAGGCCAATTACCATCAGAACAGGATGGACCTGCAAAAAAAAGCAGCTTAGCTTAGAAAAATGCGAGTTTTCATTTTTAGAAACATAAATGATTAAATATAACTAAACACAAGGACTTAATTCATCAGATGACAACTGGCTGGAAATATGTAGACACGATTACAGATATATATATTGAATTACAAGACAGTTTGTCATCATTTAACAAATGATCACAAAGTTTTCATATTGTATTCAACATTTTCTTTACAAATGAAGTGGAAACGAGGGGGTGTTTGGGATTGAGTTTTTGAAATTGCATGTACCTTATTGTGTAACACACTTTTGGTGTTTGGCTAAAGAAAACAGCTTATAGCTCATTGCGTTTTTTGACGGCTGACAAATTTTGAATCTGCTTTATTTTAAACTGATTATAAAAAATCGTATTTAAAGTCATCAATGGTGTTTCACGTTTGACAGCTAGTAATTCGGTTATATACTAGTAAATAAGCATAATATATTAAAACATTCAAAAATCATTTTCAACTTGTTGTTTTATTCTACACCATAAGCTAATCCAAACACTTATTCTGAAAACGCATATTTTAACAACATAAGCATAAACTATAAGCTGTAAGTTATCACCCAAAACTAAGCAACCCCAAACACCTCCTCATTACCTGTGAATGAAGCCTAAAGTAAAATTCAAACAAAACATGAACAATATGTCAGGCACTCAATCAAAACCGTTTTACAGATATCAAAAACAACAATAACATCCAATTAAGAATAATAAAGCACTAGATATCAATAATAAATCATACGTTATAGATAAATTAGCACTTGGTGGAAATTGACTTTTTCATATCTGATCTTCATAGTTTGGATCTACGAGATGAAATACAAACATAACACTAAAGCATTAATTAGCAATATGCCGAACTTAAATCCGAATAATGAAGACATAAATCATCATATTCATGCGTTTTAAAAGACAGCCCTAATCATATGCAAGCATTTCTATCTAAACATTACGAGGATTCTAAATAGGAAGAGATTGAAGAATTACATTAAAGATCAAATTTTTGTCGTCTGAGATAAGAGCCAACCCTCCTCGGTAGCGAATATTCCATATGAGAACCAATGCAGCCACAAAAATTCCTAGAACTCGCACGCATAAGAACAATGGGAATTTTACAACCGGAACCGCCATCTTCCTGCTCTAGTCACCCTCGCACGCAGACCCGGGGTAGCAAAGATTTAATAATTAGGGTTCCGGGGGTATACAATCGGCGATCGGAATTTTACTAGTCCAAGTTCTGATCACGTCGTATGCACTGTTACGAAAGCTCGATACAGTGAAGTTGTGTTAGAGCCTGATTGGGAAAGAGAGATCTTTGACTTGCTAAAGAAAATCAAAATGGGAGGTGTTTGACTATGTATGTTAACCTGTTAAGAAAAACATTTAGTAAGGTTACAAAGTATAAGCGTCAATTATGCATAATAATAAAATATATTATATATAAATCATCTTCAAAAATCATGAGGAATATTACCATCAAATTAATTGTTTATCTTCCACATCATGAGGAGGAATATTACCATCAAATTAAAATGGCGTTGAAACTTGAAATTTTGGTCAAAGTGAGTGTAATTTATAGACGAGAGCGAGGCGAGAAACTCACGTCAACCAGCGACGGCGTTGAAACTTGTTTATCTTTCACATCACAATCCCGACGAGAGACAGACGAGAGCGGGGCGAGAAACTCACGTCAACCGGCGAGAGGATACACCGAGGCGAGACGAGAGCGAGGCGAGATATAAACTGAGGATACACGGCGACGGCGAGAAACTCAGGTCAACCGGCGAGAGACAGACAAGAGCGAGGTCCAGCGACACGAAGCTGAGGGCTGCATAAGTTTTATGTCGGTTGAATGAAAATGTAACGAGGGATAACCTAGCGCATGAGGGTATATTGGTAATAAGTCACAATCCCTTATTTATTGATTTTAAAATCCAACCCACTTTGGAAGGAATTTACTTTCTCTTAAATGAGGGATTTTAATTCCTTCAAAATCCATTTCCATGATGAACCAAACGTGGGAATCCCTGGGAATTGGATTCCTTTTCTCACAGAATCCTATGGAATCCATCAAACCAACTGACCTTAAAGGTTTTAAAGTCATTTGTTAGATCTATTTCATATGAATTATTTTCTCTTTTCGAACAATGATGGAAAGATCTTCTTGTTTACCCTTTCCTTTGCTCAAAATGTCTTCCGAATTTGTAAATCTAAACGTAGGACTAGAGAACGAGATGACTTTATGTTTCCAAAAGAATTTTCCATCGCATCGACGTCCATGGGATTATTACTATAGATGTTCAACTCCTGTCATAAAGCTTCATCATCATCTTCTATAGGCTTCTTATTACTTATGGCTTCATTAATAGCATTTTGACACTTAAGTTGATCATTTCTTATGGCTTTCCTACATGAAACAACATTACCCGTTATGCCTGTAGTGTGATATTTAATCTATTAATTCCACCAGACATAACTTTTATATATAGAATACACTTCATGTTATCTAATTTGTGTACATCCGCCAAGACTCCATTATCCCACCCAACATTACTCGATATCTGTTTATGATCATTAGCAAAGGATTTCCATAGATGGGACTGTTGATGATATCATTAATCAAGTTCTTACTTCTTTTAACATTTTTGTAAATCAATCCAAAACACAAAATATAGGCATGTTACATTAAAAGTTATAACAAAAAATCAAACAAATAGCAAAATCAAAACATGATTCATTATGAGACATGTTGAACACTTTAACAAAAATCAAACACATTGAACACTTGAACATACTATCAAGACCATAAATCAAGTAGCAAACAAGTTAGATTAACCAAAACTAAAACATAATTACTTATGTTCTTAAAACATAAATCATACATGTATAGAACAAAAATCAAACAAGCACTCAACATTAGTGTAGAAGGTTATCGTACCTTGTAAGCTTGTTTCAAGCAGATGGTTTCGAATGTACATGGAAATCCGAAATCGTCCCTATGCCATTGACTCTTATAAGCTTCGAAGAATCAAGTTGTAGGTTTGTATAAATGTGTACGTAGTCGATCAAAGAATCAAGCTGAATCAAGTTGTCGACATTTGTAATCGAAGATTTTGCTTTGTGTACGTCGTCAACGCTGAAAGTGGGACTTGGGACAAAGAGTGATACTAAAGTTAGGTTAGGCTAGGGCTTAAAAGAATCCGGGCTTAAAAACCGAGTAGCCGAGTAGAGTTGAGTTTAACCAAATAATACAAATTCCGAGTAATGAGTCCGAATCAGTTCTACCCACCAAGATTAGTAGCCGAGACCCAACTACTTGCCGAGTTTTACACCACTTGGTTTATTAAATAATATATAGAATGTCAAAGTATCTAATAAGCGGATTTGGATGTATCAAAAGAGCAACAGATTAAAAGGTTCACCTGATCTCTCAAACCGTATATTTGTATTTATGCTTATTATTAATTAGTAATATATGCATGACTTTTATCACTATTAGCATGGTCCCTTTTTTTTCTTTTTCTTTTTATAACTGAAAATATGTTTTTTTGTAAAAAGTTAGGATTTGGTATTCGGTAAATAGTTTATACCTAGTAATATCTCGTCTCAGTTCTTTCTATTTTTATCACATATTTTCTTCATTTTTTGTAAGTGAGAAATTTTTAAGGACTTATGAAAAAATGTGTTTATTGGTAAGTTATATAGTAGAAGAGAGTGTATGATTGAAGAATAAAAATTATTTAAGAGATATATTAGTAATTTTTAATTTATTTACCTTAAAAAAAATTCTTGTTTCGTTTATATATGCATTGTTGGAACTTAATAAATTGAGACCCTTGAGTTGACAATAAAATTGATGGGTGTGTTTTGATATTTTAATAGTGGAGTAGTCACATTAATTAATATTAATGTTTGTTCTTTTTTGTTAAAAAGGTGGGTGAAGTAGTCACGTTATTATTCTCTTTTTTAAAATGTGTTTATGCTTAATTAATGGTGATTGGTAGTGTGTTAGATTGTGTGGTTTATTTGAAAAACTATTGAGTTTCATGACTTTCGTCTAATTTGAATCCTCCTTAATTTTCTTCTAAACAAAATATATATATTTAAACTACTCAGACGATTAACATGCATATAAAAAAACTTCGTAAATAAACATAACCAAAGTATCATATATTAATTAAAATTTTATAATAAATTTGCTTGAATAATGAACAGATTAATATCTCATGTGTGCTCTATATTATATGTTATACATCGTTGATCGATTGTTAAAGGCATCTTGCTATCTATTATTGCATCTCGTAATTGGCAGCAGGAAGACTACCGTGTAATGTTTCTTGTTTAAAGGTTTATTGGTATGCTGCTTTTCAAAATAGAAAATTAAAATTACACACGAGACCCTACATAGTTTATACCCTCCAACGAGTCATTGGGTTTATGTACACCATAACACGTGAGTCATATTTACTCGCAACCCCGATATGAACTTACGCGACATTATTGACTCAAAATGAGAACTCCATACAATTCCTCTTTCATTAATTTGATTACAAAACCATTTTAGACTCTGTATTTGCTTCATATTGTTTTAAATTGACTCAGAGTTGTTAATATGATTTACTACGTAAGCATTTGACATTGAAGTACCCAACCAGGGGGTTTACTCTTACTTGCTCGAGTCACATTATTTTGATCCGACCAACAATACGTACTATGCTATATGCACACTAACGTACACATTTACGATTTTACGATGATAGTGTGTTCTTTAAAGGTTTATGATACTAAACGATTATATAATATATAGAATTGTTATGACCCATTTAGCCATTAGAACTGTTTGTTTTCTAGGTTTAGAAATAAGTCGAAAGATAAAGTTATAATTTTTTTGCTACTAATTAAACTTTTAACTGATTTTTCACTAAAGGGAAGTAAGTATAAAATATAATACGTAGCTTTTGGTTTCTCAGTTGGCTTTTTCTTTCTCTATATGTTAAAGTAAATATCACCCGCGCTTCGCGACGGGTAAAAATAATATCTCGTCTACTGTAAGATTATATTATTACTTTAATTTTTTATGAATTGCGTTTAAACAACAATATAAAAAATAATTAAAAAGACTTTCAATTTTTATCCTTGACTTTGTTCACTAATATTAATATAAATAATAATAATAATAATAATAATAATAAAATTAATAATGATAATATAATAATAATAATATAATAATATGATAATAATAATAATATTAATTTAATAATAATAATAATAATAATAATTTACACAAAAGGACAAAAACAATAAAAGACAAAAAAATCTCCTCCCTTTTGTATATATTGTATAATGTATAATGGGTGTGGTTATGTTTTTTTTTTGTTGCTATTGTTTTTTCTTATACTTTGCAAATCTTTTCTGCTGTGTGTAGTTCTTCTCATGTAGTCGAGATCGTGTATTAGTGTTGTTTTGTTTTGTTGGACCAACTCTTTATATTTTGTAGAAGACAGGCATAGTTTTATATTGTTTTGATTAGGTTCTATACAATAATTCATTTTGGGTGTTAAAAAAAAATAAGAAAAGATAGATACCAAATATTTACTTATACACACTTTATAGAAAAACATACACATTTTCTAGATAACTTAATTTATTACCATTCATTACACTAAGCTTCAAGCTATTCTCTTTGATATTTTAATAATACCGACACACAGTCCAAAAGAATGACTGATCTTATAAACTTAAAAGTTAAAACTATATATATCATAACATATACTTTTAGATACACTATAACAAGTTTAAAAAACAATAAATTAGATCATAAATTTACAATCTATTAGAACTTGAACCTAAAAACCTACAAATTAGATGACTCTTATCTTCACACAAATCAAAATACTCTGAAATAATCTAATCTAAAACGAGAACTAAATTAACGATAAATAAATATGGGTTAAGATTTTCTTATGTTTGGTCAAACATAATCATTTATATTTTCTCACAAACATAAGATTGCAATTTACAAAACGATCCCAGTTAACTTAAAATAAGATACCCGCTCTCATTTTTATGAGAAAACATGATCAATCAACATTAAAAGATATCTAAACCAATAAACATACCTATCAATCGCTAATATGACAAAACGATCGACAATTTGACATAATAATCACTGTTGTTGGGGGCACTATTTTATCTACGACAACCTTGACATATAAAACAAGAAAAATTGTTAAGTTATTGTGTATTTACTCTTTGGGGGTGTTTGGTTCATTCTTTGATTTTGAAGGGAATGAGATTTATACATGGGAATTGCATTTGGGGGGAATTCATTTGGTGGGATTTAAAATCCCATTCCCTTGTTTGGTTCACCTCATACATCCAACACAAACCCATTAACGCCGGCCACCATGCAAACGCCGGCCACCACCTCGTCTCCGCACCACCTCACCTCCGCACTATCTCACCTCTGTTCTTCTTTGTTTCGAACCTAGCTCATCGCCGCCCTGGTTAGCTCACGGAGGCTAGGGTTCAGATCTGGGCGAAGGCGGCTAGGGTTTTCGACGAACGCCGGCCAACGCGATTAGGGTTTTTGTCGAGAACGGCGGATAAGGTTCATATCTGGACGAACGACGAAGGGAACGACGGACAGATTTGCGAAGGGAACGACGAAGCGACGGCTAGGTTTGTGTTGCAGACGAAGCTCGACGACGAAGGGAACGACGAACAGGTTTGCGAAGGCTAGGGTTTGACGAAGGGAACGACGAAGGGACGGCGGATGAACAGTCAGAGGGTCGCCGGATGGTTTGACGGAGAAGACGAAGACAGCGACTAGGGTTTGACGGAGAAGACGAAGACGGGACTAGGGTTTCTGTCGGGTTTGAAGGAGAAGGTTAGCCGGACGGTCGTCGGAGGTCGCCGGAGCAAATCCATGAGTGAGGGATTTCAAAATACTAGGGGGGGTGGGAGGATTTCTAAATCCCCCATTCATGGGATTTCAACCATTCCCATCATTTTGATTCCTTCTTCATAATTGCAAAACAAACACATCATTTGGAGGGATTTGAATTCTCATTCCCTTAAAATCTCCCTAAAAGAATGAACCAAACACCCCCTTTGTGTATTTTGTGATTTACTACTCTAGGGATTGTTGAGTGGGGATGGTGTATTGGATGTTTAAGTGGTAAAACAATTTAACTTGTTTCACTAAGAAAATAAAAAAGAAAAAAATCAGAAAAATAAATAAATAATAATAAATGGAAGGAAAATATGACTGTTAGAATTGACCTTATCCACTCCTTGTCACCCTTGCTTGGTTTGGAAGATGAAGAATATGCTTGTTTATATACTTTTACAGATAGGAGTACAACTTTATAAATACAATGTACAACTATTTTCATTCCCTTTTAGTTTTCTGTAATAATAATTTAATAAATTTATTAAAGCGTGGTGGTGGTTTCTTCACTTTTATTCCCCCACTTACGAGGACAGTAACGTCATTTCATCTACTACGCTTTTCCACACTCACGTTCTTTCTCCAAAGGCGGCCCTGCTGTTAAATTTCCAAAAAAGAACCTTGCTTTAACGGACTTCTTGAAACTCATTTTTAGATCAGTTAACTAAAATTCTACAAAAATTCTATTTTTTTATATAATTAATAATTAAAAAAAAAAACTTAATAAATAAATTCAATTACTTAATCAAATTAAAACATGAAAAAATAATATATGCATTTAAAAAATAAAAAATCGACCGATTATGAAAAACAAGAATATGATTATTGTGGAAAACTAAGGACAAAAAGGTAAATTCGGACAGTCGCATTGCTGTATTATTATTACCAAATAAAAACGAAGAAAGAACGTGAGCACTCGGCGCTAATAATCCACCAGCGAGCGGTGGCTTCTTGGCACATTTTGGAGAGAGAAAAAGTTAGTTTGGAGACGTTACCGGATTCGAACTGCTTTTATTCGCCGGAATTTGGGATTTTTTCTCACGTCCGGTTAGGGTTTTCATTTTTTTTCACTCTACTATTCTTCGTTTTTTCACTCTCGGGATTAGATTACGAGTGCTTTTTTGGGGAAAGAAAAAAGATCGGTTTTTTCCCCTACTCTTTATGTCTGTAGATTTAGGATCTGCAATTTCGAGAAGATTGTGATGTTTACGCCTCAGAAAAAGATGTGGTCGGGTTGGCTTTCGCCTAGAGACGACAAGAACGGTCCCGTCTCTGGCAATTCGGACCCTAATTCAAGCGGTAAGGGTTTTGCGATTGGTGATTCCACACCCAAGGGTTTGGTGTCCAACGTTGGGATTATGGATCAAGAAGTTGTGATTGATAAGATTAATAAGCTCGAGAAGGAGGTTAGTAAACAATTCATATGTTGTTTACTTTTAAGCTGCGTGACATCTTATTTAGTTTTTCTTTTCGAGTTTCTTGATTTTGCGATCTTAGTTTGTGTTCTTTCTTTCTTAATGATTAAAGGAATTGTTAAAGTAAAGATGTTATCTTTTTCAGTTAGTTAAGTGGGTCTAAATGGAAACTTAAGTTTAAGCATGGAAATTAGGTACTACTGTGTGGTTTGAACACAATAAATGGGCATAGCTGGGTTTTAAAAACTAGTTACACCGCAAGTTTCTAGTGAATACAATCTCACTGGCTGCTTTAGGCAGCATTCGAAGTAAGTTAAGTTCATAAGAATTGCCTGATTAAAGGATTTGGTCTTGGAAAATCTGCCTGATTTAAGGAACTGGTCTTAGGACTCAACAGCATAATTTAAACAAAGGGAACTTAAATTGGTTCGAGGGGAGAGAGTTTATGAAAAATCTACCAGATTTCATGAGAAAATGAAGCACAGGTAGGAGAGAGAGGGAGTTAGGTTTCAGTTGAAGATAGTGGGAGTTTGGGAGAGTTAGAAATGAGGTGTCTGCTTACTTCGACAATAATTACTTCATATTTTTCTGGAAAGTTTTTCTTCCTTTATTTGTGTAGTATATTCTGTAGACTGATTTTAAGTTCATCTGATTGTTTGTTTACGCACAGCTCTATGAATACCAATATAACATGGGCCTTCTCCTCATTGAGAAAAAAGAATGGGTTTCTAAGAATGAACAATTTGAGCAATCATTAGCTGAAACCAAGGAACTTCTGAAACGGGAGCAAACAGCCCATCTCATTGCAATGTCAGAGGTGGAGAAGCGAGAGGAGAGGTTGAGGAAAGCATTGGGAGTTGAAAAACAGTGTGTCAATGAGGTAGCATTTGAAAGTGCATCATCATTTATGTTTTTATTATAACGTCAACTTCAAATTATGATATCCAGTAACTTCTATATCCAAAATCCTCTAACATCTAGTCATTGGTTACTGCAGCTAGAGAAGGCTTTGCGTGAAATGCGGTCAGAATATGCAGAAATAAAATTCACTGCTGACTCGAAGTTGGAGGAAGCGCAGGCTCTTTCTACTAGCATAGAAGGGCGATCATTAGAGGTAGATGCGAAATTGCGTGCTGCTGATGCTAAGCTTGCTGAGGTCAGCAGGAAGACATCAGAGATTCAGAGAAAATCAGTTGACCTCGAGGCAAAAGAAAGTTCACTGATGAGAGAGCGCATGTCATTTAATAGCGAGTATGCTTCGTGAAATCTATATTCTTAAAGTGCTACTTTTAATTTAAATAGTAGCCTGACTGTTGTATGTTTTCTGGTATTGTCAGGAGAGATGCACATGAACGCAATCTATCACACCAAAGGGAGGACTTGAGAGAATGGGAGAGAAAGTTACAAGAGGGAGAGGAGAAACTGGCTGAGCTTCGTCGATTGATCAACCAAAGAGAGGAGCTGGCAAATGACAGTGATAAAATATTTAAACAGAAGCAACTTGATCTTGATGATGCACAGAAAAGGATTGACATGGCTAATTCAGCTTTGAAAATTAAAGAAGATGAAATAAGCACCAGGATCGAAAATCTAGCCTTGAAAGAGAAGGCAAGTCTTTTATGCTTTTGGCTGACTGATAACTTTAGTTTTACACACACACACACACACACACACATAGGCACACACTACAGTGGAAGCTCTTGTATTACACAGTAATTCAAATAATATTTTCTGTTATACATTATATATCAATGACTAGTGAAAAAATCTGTAGGGTCAAGCATATTATTTTAATGATTTTAGCAAAGTTGAATATTGTGAACATTGAATGTCGATGACTGCTTTAGAATAAAGACTCCACTTACGAACTTTATGGTAGATCTATTATATTATGATAAAAATTGAAAATACTGCCTAAAAGAAACTTGTATATGAATAAAGATGATATATTTAAGTGATAGTATGAAAATATATTTAAGTTTCTATCACTGTAGCAAAACAAAAATCGATAACGTAGTTATGTATGTAATTTCATATTAAAGATGATATACTTGATATCCGTGACTCCGTGTATATTTTAATATTTGAATTATATATATTAATAAGAACATATATGTGATCTACTTTTCTTAAAAATTAAGTATAAATGTAATGGTATAAATAATTAGGGCTAAATTATACTAGAATAGGGCATCGGTATTGTTATTAACTTAAACATCAAGAAAGGAAGGCACAATGTTAATTAGAATTGGCATAATTAACTTTCAATGTTGGTGCAAAATGGTATAGCTATTTTTGAGTTAAGTTTATGACTTTATGTTGGTATAATAGTTTTTAATTGCATAGTTGATACCTAATAAAATATTTTTATAGAAACTTTGTATGTGTACTTTTAAAAAATGACATAAATTACAATGGTTTTTAGTAAGTTCAATGATTTTGTAGAGTGTTAATGTAAACAGTATATTGCAAAATATGTGAACACATACTTTTTTTTATCATTTTGTGTATTAGAAGGGAAAAAAGTTGCAATCTTGGGTTCATTACTAACGAATTGAATAATTCTTTTGAATTGTTTGACATATATTTACATAGTAATCTTAGTAAAACGACATATGCATATAAGATAAGGTGTCTATTGAAATATAATATGAATTACATAAAACTAAAAGAGTATGCATGGAAATTAAGAGAAACCAATTAGCTATCAATAAATAACACGGGTCTCCTGTTTGTGTGTTCTGAATGGGAAAATGAAATTTTTGCTTAATAGAGAAACACCAAATGGCAATTTAGATATTTATTTATCAGATAAAGGTATGTGTGCGTGTTTGTATATTTTCACTTCGTTTGTATTATTCATCTGCTTTCTGTTGCAGGAAGTTGGTTTTATGAAAAAGAACCTAAATACGAAGGAGAAGGAATTGCTAGAGCTAGAGGAGAAGCTTAAAGAGAGAGAACAAGTAAGTTATCGGGGCTTGTTTTTCGTGTAGTACTGCGTAGTATAAAATCTCCTCACCGACAAGTCTTGTGCCTTAATATGTACAATGATCCCATCTTCATGACAGTTGTGCACACAATAGAACCAACACAAAAGAAGCAAACAAACTTCCCAACATCTTGTCCAATGAAAATATGAAATCATACTGCACTGCCTTCTTTATGTTTGTAGCTAACATCTAACTAGCAAATGATTGTTGTTAATCTATGTTATTATTTGAAAAGGTAGCCAGCTGAATCTATAGACTATAATGCTGCTTATATTGTAATGCCTATGCTTTACTCCCCTTCTTCCCCAACTCCAAAGTACAATCCTTTTTCCTTTGCGAACCTAAATTTTACAATATCAATATTGACAGGCCTTTTTTTGCCCAACAAGTTTTCAGTGAATGACAAGTTTAGCCTCTATCTTGATCATATGGGCTTGATTTCTATCTATTTTGTTGGATACCAAGGATAAAAATCATTTGTTCGATGTAAAGTCGATAAATGCAGTTTGATTATGTGATTGTCAATTTGAATCGAATTTACACGACTTTCATATTTATAATATCATTTGTGATGTAGGTTGTAATGTCTACATAAGGTGCTTATAAAAAAATTGAATGTTGCAAAAGTTTTGCTTTTCATAGACGTAATAAATACAATCTCGTTGCAGGTAGAGGTTCAAAAACTTTTGGATGAACACAAGGTTATCTTGGATGCTAAAACACGTGACTTTGAATTGGAAATGATACAAAAGAGAAAATCATTGGACGAGGATTTCAAAACCAAGGTCGTTGAGCTGGAGAAAAAGGAAGCCGAAGCCAAACACTTTGAAGGAAAACTTGAAAAACGAGAACAGGCACTTGAAAAGAAACTTGAGAAAATCAAGGAGAAAGAGAAGGATTTTGACTTGAAGTCGAAAAATTTGAAAGAGAAAGAGAAGTCCCTTAAAGCTGAAGAGAAGAACTTAGAGAAAGAAAGGAAAGAAATAAGCAGTGAAATGGAGAATTTGTTAAGTCTTAAGGCTGAGCTTGAGAAGTTAAATAGTGAAATTGAAGAACAGAGATTGGATGTAAACAAAGAACGGGAAAGACTTCAAGTAACAGAAGAAGAGAGGCATGAGCATGTCCGCCTACAATCGGAATTAAAGAAAGAGAGAGAAAAAGCCAGGCAAGAGAAGGAAGCACTGCTGATTGAAAGGGAGAATCTGAAGGAGGAGAAGGAGAAGTTTGAAAAAGAATGGGAAGATCTAGATGAGAAACGAACCGAGATAAAGAAAGAATTAGAATCTGTTGCGGCACAGAGGGAAAAGATGGAAAAACTGAATCGTGTAGAAGAAGAGAAATTGAATAATCTGAGGCTGGAAACGGAGAGCTATGTAGAGAGAGAGTTAGAATCTCTCAAGTTGGCTAAAGAATCGTTTGATGCTAGCATGAAGCACGAGAAGGCTGCCTTAGCAGAAAATTTTAACAGCAAGGAATCCCAATTGCTTCACGAATTTGAAGTGAAGAAACAAGAAGTTGAGACCGAATTGCGGAATAGAGAGTTAGAGATTGAGAACCACATGCGTGAACGGGAAAAATCATTTGAAGAAGAGAGAGAAAAGGAGCTAGCCAATATTAAATACTTGAGAGATGTTGCAAGTAGAGAAATGGAAGAGATGAAATTAGAAAGGGTGCGGTTAGAAAGGGAGAAACATGATATATTTGCTAATCAGAAACATCTTGAAGGGCAGCAACTTGAGATGAAAAAAGATATTGATGATCTTGTTGGTCTTAGCATCAAGTTAAAGGAGCAACGTGAACAATTCTTTAACGAAAGACAGCGCTTTGTTGCGTTTGTTGAAAAACAAAAAGGCTGCCACGAATGTGGGGCCAGTGTTTCTGAGTTCGTCCTCTCCGACCTTCAATCTTTAGCAGAAATCAAGAACGCTGATAAATTTGCTTTGCCAAAACTAGCTGATGCTTATTTGAAGGAAGCTGTTCAGGGTACTTCTGAGAGACCAAATGTCGGGACATCAGTGGGTGGTGTGTCTGGTTCAGGATCTCCTGCTTCTGGTGGAACTTTGGCATGGTTACGAAAATGTACCTCAAAGATGTATATATTTTCAGCAGGGAAGAAGAATGAACATGAAGCTGGTGAAACAGAAGCACAAGAGAATGTTGTAGATGTTGGAGAAATGCCCGAATATATACTGAGCTCTGAGGATGAACCAGAAGTGTCGGCTAGAGTTGCATCAGATTCTTTTGATGTCCAGAGACAGGTGGAACAATCAGCTGATGATCTCAGAAACATTAACAGCCAGGCACATGAGATTGAGGAGGAAGCTACTCAGCAGCAGCAGGAGCAGCCTGAGCCTGATGGGAATGAAGGTCAGAGTACGCCACCCAGGAGGCAAAGACCCAGGGCTACTCGAGCACGTTCCAAACCTACTAGTGATAATATGAAGAGTGGGAGTGTTAATGCTAATGGTGATGCAGAAAACTCTGCTCACACAAATGAAGTGAGCCAGGGAGTGTCAAAAGGTGGAAGAAAAGGAAACCGTAAGCGCCCAAGTGAACAAGAGCCTGAGTACAGTGAACAGTCTGACAGTGTCACAAATGGGGGCCGTAGGAGCAGGAGACAGAAAGTTGCTAGAGGTGTAGTAGACCCTCCTCAATTAAGACCTCGATACAATCTACGCCGTTCCAAGATGTAAGTAACTCGATCTCTGCATTTTTACTTGCACATTCTATATTTATCAAACCATGCTATGCTTAATATCTATTAGTTAATTAAATGGGTTTAAGAGGGTAGCACATTCTATATTTATCAAACCATGCTATGCTTAATATCTATTAGTGAATGAGTTGAGTTGGTTATATTGGATCTCTAATGGGTCACATAAGTAAAATCAAAATATTTATTTGTCCAACTCTATTTGTGAAGGTATACATTCAGCCCTTCTAAAGCACCTTATTTTCATTTAGATTTTTGTTCTAACAATATAGTGTTTGTAATCACATTTAGCACACAATAGAAAAAAAGACAGTATGTTTCGATCCATCTGTAGAAGCACACTTTGACCCATCACCGGCAATGCTCTGCGACCTCTAGTGTAACATTCCGATGATATTGTTTGCTGCAACACTCAGGCTGTCACCATAGTTGGAGGAGTTCCTGTTATATACCAAGCATATTTCATGCTTGTCGATGATGTTGGATTTGCCTAAGGTGTTAATAAGATCCGAGGTGACTCATTATCCTTCATGAGGTTTTGCTCCACCATCCCATACAACACAAGAGGTGGCTCTGAAACCATTTTATAACACCCAAGTTAACATAGTGATATTGTCACACAATTCAGGCTCACAGTTTTCTAGAACTCGTAATTGTAGTTGGAGGGGTTACTCAATATACACCCTCCATCTCTTTTATCTGTTATTCGCCCGAGGTGTGCATCTAGTGACCATCAGTTGACATCTTGTTTAATGTTAAAAGAAATGCTGTTAACTATCATTCATATGGACATCAGTTGAGGCGATTCAAAATGCCACAGAAATTAGACAGAGAGAGCTACAATAGTATGACGTATTGATGAAATATGAAATTGCATGAGGAAGAGAGGAGACTCATGGTGGGGTTGTTTCCGGTGGTGATTGTTTGACCTACCTGCCCCCTTGCTAATTTTAAACACATTTACTAAGTTCACATCTTATTTGTTTATATAAAATCATATATGTTGCTTTAGTAATTCTGTTTCACATTTAAAAAAGATTCCATGTTTGGAAACTGCTTGGAGGTCCTATTGTATCTTAGTGTATTATTTTCACGGGGGAGTCTGAAAGTATGTTATAGTGTTTTCTTCCTAGTTCTTTTTTGTGTAAAATTTCCTTTCATGTTAATCAGGGAGGCTGATGGAACCTTGTCTAATCAAAGTAAAGAAGGAACTGATGGTGTATCAATTAGAGAGAATGGTGGTGGTGGTGGTGTTAGTAGAAAGAGAAGAGTCCCTGGTTCAAAAGCTCAACCTGGAGTCTCAACAAGTTTGGCTAATGGAGATCACATTGGAGACTCGCAAGCTGATGTATGTAAACCTTAAACTTTGATTTATTTCCTGTTTTTATCTGATTTTGCATATGTTCTTATAATTGGTTTTGATGGTAACAGAAGAAAGAGGAGGAGAATGAGGAAGCAAACAAGCAACCAGAAGATATGGCTTTGAGCGAAGAGGTCAATGGGACACCTCAACAGGTTACAGAGCATCACGAGATTGGAACCCCTGGTGCCCATTACCAGGATGAAGAAAATAATAACGATGATGAGGAGGATGATGATGAGGACGAGGATGAGATTGAGCAACCTGGTGAAGTATCCATAGGGAGAAAGCTATGGACATTTATCTCCACATGAGACTGAGAAAGAAAGCATTTAATCCTGCATAGAGTCCAAACAGCTCTTACCTTTTTGGTGTTGGGAGTTGTTTGTGTGTTGTCTATGAATTGTTTTTATGTAGTAGTAGTCATGGGTGGATGAGTAGCTAGCTAGTCTAGAAGGAATTCTTATGGTAAATCCTTAAATTGTTTTGCAAGGAGGAGATATGTTGCTACATAAATTCCATGTAAACTTTCACACTGCTTGTTTTTTTTCCTCGTGTGGTGTTTGTTTTAATGATCTGTTGTCTTTCTTAGTATGTTGCCAGACATGGATTGTTGGGTGTTCTTGTCTTGTTTGTGTATGTATGTATAACATTCAAATGGTTGATGGGATTATATGTAAGATGTTTGTGGCTTTTTCAACATTTTGCTGAAACTTTATCCATTCAATACATCATTCCTGCTTTCTTAGAAAGTATTCAAATTCTTGAAAACTCATGTACACAAGTTTATGCATTTATGATTAAAGGATGATTTAGATTCAACAAGTTTATGCATTTGTGATTAAAGGATAGTTTAGATTCAACAAGTTTATGCATTTGTGATTAAAGGATGATTTAGATTCAACCTTCTTTTGGGATTAAGGCTCAAAATCTTGACTAAACAGATAATCTTGGTCAATGAGCTAGCCTGACTTAAGAAAGGCTAATTGCTTTTGTTTGGCCATAATTGCTTCGGTTTGGCCAGTTTACTTCATTTTCAGTGCAGCCATACACATCCCTTGACCTCATCTAGCTCCCAGAAATAGCATATGCATCTGACAGTTAGTTGAAGACTTCAAAGGCGTTAGCAATTAAAACGAGTCATCTTTTGAGAACATTGAAACTCATTTACACATGATTAGGTTTGGGTCAAAATCATCCAGACCAAATGGTCCAACTACTCTATTTTCCTACACAAGGCACATTGACCTGTTTGTTATCTTCAACTACTGTAGTCTCTATAATCACATTTCACATACAGCAAAAAAGAAAAAAAGCAATACCTATGTTTCATATCACATACGACTCTAACAAACAAAACCTCGAAACAAGATCTAATCAGGTTAGCTATGCAAAACTGTCATCTCCACTTTATTTTCTTTAAACTATCCAACACGAAGCTCAGCTACTTCCTGCTGATCTCTCATTGTGGCTTGTTGATCTGCGTACTGCGCTGCAAGACACTCCTTGTACTTTTTTATATCCCTGAAGAATAGGAGGTAAAAAAAGCTCAGTAAGCAATCTTTAATGACAAGAGTGCACACCGATGAACCTAAAAGATTTTTGATTGAAAAACTCCGGTGCAGCATAATCTCTATGTGTATCTACATCAGACAAAGTTCCTATTTTTATGAAAAGGAATCCATATGTGAAATGCAAAGCATTCATTCAAGAGAAAGGCATCATGTAAAAGGAGCAGAAAAATAGAAGTTGTTGGGACCACTTACATGCAGCGAGGTATTTTGCAATCAGAATCTGTACATATTCTTACGTGCTCTTTTAGTATCCTCCATACCCGTTTACAAAATCTGCAACCACCACGAGCTTTGATATTACATCTAGCTGCATGGTAGAAAAGCCTTCTTATAAGAGTACACTCTTTGTAAGCACATGGCATCCTATCACATTCAGAAGCATGGATTAAAGTATCCAGCACTGTCTTTAACTGCATGACAACAAATGAAAACATTATTGTACGAAAAAAAGGACTTCAGAAAACATTATTAGTTCTTGAATCTGTTAACTGATTTCGCTACCATTAGATCTTTTAGCATCTGAAGTTGTTGAGTTTTGGATCCAAAAACGAGTTCCATGGAAGGGGGGTTTAAGCGGTGAGAATGACAAGCACCACATCTCATCTTATAGCATGAATCACAAATATAATACTTAGCACAGATGTCACACTGCCAGCATAGATCAACCACAACATCACTATGGCAAGCAGTGCATGTCGGCTTAATAACGGGCTTGTAGATTAGATGGTATAAGATCATCATAGATGAGTATTTGGCACGCGACAGAGTATCGAACTGAAAATGGGATTTCTGGCATTTGTTTAAGAAAGCATCACGAGTCTCAAAGAAACTGTTCACAAACACGTCATCTGTATCTTTGGTATCAAGAGTCACATCATTCACCACAACCTGTAGAAGCAATCAATCAAATAAGAAACAAACAAAATAAATAAATAAAGAAAGAAAAGAAAAAACAAAGGTTTTTATGGGGGCCAGAATGATTTCACCTCAGAGAGTAAATTCTTTTCACCAGAATGGCATATGTGAATTTTACTTTCAGAAATATTTTTATCAGCATCAATACATCTGCAATAAGCATAGGCATGAAGATGACAGTCACGGAGATTTCATAATGCCAAACAATAATTTAGTAATAGAAAACTTTATAAGAACAAAGAGCCCATTTACCTAGAACATAGTTGAATCCTTTTGCAATGGCTGCAAAACCATCTGCTCCCGGATAAGATAACTTCATGGCATTGTGTGCAAATATGATGTAAATGGACAATCATAAAGTTTTCCTTCACAGGTAGAATGGTTTGGCCCAGCTGTAGCATGGGTGAAAGAAATATTAAAGAAGATAAGAAAAAAAGGAAGAATTTAAAATTTTATACATAAATAAGCTTGAAAATTTTACCTTTTGCATTACCAAGACATCCTTCATAGCAATATCAGCTTTGTCCTGTCCCATGGCTTTCAGTATTCTTTTGTTAGGTAGCTTGCTCTGCAATCCACCGGCACTTTCTTCTACTTCAAGTTTCCTGACTATATTTTCAGCAGCTCCTGACCAATAGTCACCATCAAAATAGGGCAGACGAGCAGCAGTTATTTTAATATTGCACTCCCCACTAGGAACGAAAAACTGATTGTATAAATTAGTGTGGTCCACAACTATATTATCCTCAGTTGCTTTCTTTAGCATCGACTTGTACCTGCACATGGAACAACATAAATTTGAATATTTTTACCAAGATTATAACTCTTTAAATAAATTTGAGTTTTAGAGGGAAATAGGAATACCACTGGCGTAGCTTATCCTGCTTTGGTGTTCTTTGAGTTTCAGGATGGCAGTAAAAAATGTAGTCCTCTCCTTTAATAAGAGGACATGCCCATATGTAACAAGTAGCAAAACCCCGTTTCTTGCAATACTCAAGGTATCCAATCTGATAAGTATAACATATGGAGAACAAAAGGCGTATTTTCATCAGGTTGTTGCCACAGTTGCAAAGTAAAATGAAATAAAATAAACCAAAGACTACAAAAAATAGTGTACCAGTATTTCATGGTAAACAAAGGTCCGAAGAGATTCACCGGTCACACATTTTCTCTCAGGTCTAAAATACTTTACAGAATCAAGATACGAGATATACACACAACGTTGATTTGGGCCACCACATTCTGATCCAAACTCCTGCACACACATTCCGAAGAGGCATACATCTACCCCTTCTATTTTCTGGAACAAAAAAATCAACTGATGGCAAAAATACAAAATACGTCAGATAGCCTGTTTAAAACACATAATTGCAATGTAAAATAACCACTATATTTCATCTTACCTTTGATCTGTATGTAAATCCTGATGGATAATCTTCACCATGTAGTATGTCTATAAATTTTTGCCTCACTTCCAACTGTTTCTCAACAGATACCACTACCCTCACAACAAGACCTTCAGCTACAGGTATCTAAGTATATATACAAAATTCAAGATTAATAATGTTAAAATATTATGTAAAATAAAGAGCATTTGAGTAAACTTACCTCCTCTGGTTCTATTCCAGAAATTTTTGCCATCTCTTCCCTCTCTTGATCAAGACGTTTAGACAATCTTCTCTCTATGTGATCACTGAGATTAGTTCTTGGTAGATCTTTTGCTCCAGAAGCAGTAGTTTGTGGTAAGGGGACACGAATTCCACTCTCTATTTCTTGCAAGTAACATTTAGGACAAATATATTCTGCCTTCCCTTCAATGTCTTTTTCATCATTATAGAGACCGCATATCCTATGCTGCCAGCATTGACATTTATCACAAAGAACCCACTGCAAGAATCAAAAGAAAAACAGGACTATTAAACCCAAGGACTAAATTCATATAAAATGAAAACACCAAGGGGTTAGTTAAAAACTTACAGAGTCCTCTTTTTCCTCATCATTCTTTGCCTTTTGCAGGTGTGCTTTGGGGATCGAAAACCCGCGCATTACAATATTAGTCCCATGAGATCCCCTATAACACGACATACAAAAACAATGTCGAATGCCTATTTCATTTTTCGACCGATAATACCCAACGTTTCGTTTGATACGTGTGTCACAAGATGAGCAATATATGGGTGCAGGGGCAAACACCAGCTTATCCATGGAGCACAACTGGCAAGTGTTGTGTCCAAATGAAGGTGCCCTGTTTCCTGATACATCCTGCAATAGCATCTGTTACATCAGAATCCGTTCATAAATTTGAACAAGAAAAAAAATCAACAAACCATAAATCAACAGCATGAAGAAGGCAAGGTTTATGAGTATATGAGTCCTTGTGTTGATGTATAAACCTTTTGAGAGGAAAAACTTAACAAATGCCCTCTGATTTGATCCGCGGTAAAAAGATCAGCCAATGACACACTCTGTATCTTGATCTTCTCTGGCTCCAACTTTGAGTCATTATCAGCTGAAGATTCAATCTTTATCTCAGTTTTCTCTGTTACTAAAACCGAATTACAATCAACCAAAGAAACAGTTGGTGTCGATATTTTCTTTGAGTTTAAACCCGATTCATCAGCATGTGACGTAGAATTTAAACCATCCTTTACTCCCGTCGTGTCCAGAACAGATTCTTGGTATATGTGACTTGATTTATATTTTTCATAACTGGTACTCTCTTTCAAAGATGATAAATCTGGCGATTTCTTTACTTCATTGTTTGTAATATTATTACTTTGATCTAGCCCTGTTAACTTTTCTTCACCATTTGCACCATTGAAGTTCCTTCTCTGGTCATCATCAACAGCATCTTCTCTACCATGTTGATTATTGACTGAAGCAGCACATTCTTGTGAAACTATATCTCCAACTCTTGAACTCTCCAACTTTGGATATTTTGTAGGTAATGCATCTATAAGAGTTGCGTAGCTCATGGAATCGGTGGTCTCTGATATGTCTTTTTTTCTTTTTCTAGAGTCCAATTGAAAACTACCAGTATCAGATAAAGACCTTGGAGGTCCACAAAGATAGCAATTTAAATCATTACACATGTCATAATGGGATGCCAGTTCCAGATACAGGGAGCACTTGCATGAATTCTCCTTGCATTCTGCTGCATGCATATAATCCCGAAAAGAAACTTCTCTTCTCAAGTCTGCAGGCATATCCTTGTACATGATATATGCACTAAGCACTTGAAAACTAAACATATCACTTGCAATTTCCGTGTCGACATGTTGTTGAGCCTGCAGAGATTTCTCAGAATCAATATTCTCACTGTTAACAACTAACATATTGGATTCAGTCTCCAATCGGTCATCAAACTGCACTGAAGGCTGTTGTAGACTATCATTCTGTTGCAAACTGCATGAATCAGGATAAGGGGATTGCACATCATCCACCAACAATGATGGAATATCCATGTTGTATGCACTTCTCTTCTTCCCAGTAAAGTTTCTGTATTGACCTATTGGTAACAATCAGGGAAACTTAATGTCAGATACATAAAAGATACGATTTCCTCTTTTTTAATCATAACAGAAGAAACCATACTGTTATAAAAAGGTTGCTGTTGAAAAGAATTTTTTACTGCTCTACTATCAAAAGCTTCAGTATCAGATATCACATCCCCGTATGAACATGCAGTGATGGATGAAACCTGTTCAGGTGAAGTAATAAGGTCTATATCACTCTGTTTTATGCCCAATGGAGAAATCAAATTCATTCCACCACAAGTGACATTCTGGCTATATTCGTTATATACAGAACCTGCAGATGTTCATCATGCGTATAACATCAGGCTTAAATGATATAAGTTTATATGAGAACTGTCGAGTCAATTGGGAATGTAAGATCAACACACCTCTACACAACACAGGATTATAAATGTTCACAGAAGCAGCAAGATTGTATCCCAAATTCATGCAACTTTCAGGCGGACATAATGAATTAGAGTCATGAAAAACGGATGGTGGAACCAACAAGTCTGGCAAAGGAGAATGTGAGGAAGCAAGCCTTTGGGATACTATCTGATGAAGATTAGCATCCTGTAGCTCCTGCTCAATAAGGTTCTGCAATCCCTGGGAAAGTAACCTTTGGTCATTACACTTCTATTACAGTTTCATGAAATATAACAGTTCAACTATGAAAAGTAACTAACATTCAAAATGTTCCACATATAAGATTTTTTCCTTCCATTTAAGTGTTTATGCACAGAAGTAAGGTGATCATATATCTTTGAAGCATGAAATATCAGTTTCTACATGCTAAATATTCAAGAGGCTAGCCTAAAAACTAAGGATAGAAGAAGGCCTTTCCCCTTTCTATATGATTTTGCTACATGGAAAAAGCACAACTTCCCAGTTATGATCTACCAATTACAATCTAAAGTAATCTTTACCAAATAAATCTACCATAAATCATATGGCACACTACAAATTTTAAAGATTTGTATCCATATAAATTGTAAATGACAATCTTGTTCTGATCCAATCATTATGGTGCTAACTAAAAACACCCGTCACCCGTAATTCAAACTACTTTACAATACTAGATCTTATCTAACAAAAGGAACAAGCACACGCAGCTTTGGAGTATCTACAGTCACCATAACCAAATAAATCTATCAAAAATCATATGGTATACAGATGATTTTGAGAATTCTTTCTTGAAAAGGCACATTGGAACCCTAATTCTTGTTTAATGCGATTACTGTAGTATTAACTACTCGCAACCCGGATTTCAAACTACCACACAATCATTCACATTGCAAAAGAATTCTACTAATAAAAGATGAAAAAGCACCCTCACCTTCGAAGTAGCGATGCACGTCGGAAATCGGCTATTCACATGACTGATAAGGTTGGATGCCCAGTTCTCCCCCTCAGTTGTCTCCATATAATTTTTGGCACTGCAAAAAGATATAGTCATTAATTACAGTAATTAAATGCAGCATATAAGTCTGACTTCAATCACTGATCCCAAAAGATTGCATTCTGTATCTCTGTATGCTCCTTTATGCCTAAAAGTTCAACTTTTTGTCAATTAATACACAATAACACTAAAAACTGATCTTAGCATGTCACTATGCAAAGCATTCTTACTCCAAAACAAAAATCAATGGAAGTAAAATATAACCCCAAATATCGAATTTAAAACTTAATTACCCAAAGACAAGAACAAGAAACTTACATGTTGCCGATAAAGTTATTAACATTATTAGTACCGCAACGTCGTTTCTTGTGAAAATTACTCGCGGAACCTCCTCCTTTCCAAAGATCGCCCTCACCAATATTCTCGTTCTTGAATCGGTCGCCTACGTGGCCTAATTCGTAAACCATCCTCTCATAATTTCAAATTGCAAGAACAAGGAACGAACATGTTCGGTAAAAATTTCAAGAAAGATCGCCAAAGACACGAATTGGGTTGAAATTCAACGATGGGAAATGAACCCTAGTTTGGGATAAATGAAAGAGGGAAAAAAATTTCTTTTATTTTGAGAGATGTTCTAAGAATCGTAGGTTTCTATCTCCAAAATCCAAGTATGAATCGAGTGTGCTAGGGTTAAATTGTTTTAATTTCCCATTTTGATTTATAGGTTATGATTCCTAATTCTGCTGATTTTGTGGGGTCATATCGGGAACTAGTGACGAGTTACTAGGTTTTTTTTGTATCAAGAATCTTGGTTGTGAAATTATTGATTAATTAATTAAGGGATGGGTGAGGATAATGGCGCCAAATTTTGATGTGCATTTTGGATAATAAATTTTTAATTAAGTGATTACTTAGCCAATTAATAGGTTTCTTAAGATTAATTAGTATCTGTTTAAAAAAAATAAATAGTATCAGTTTCAATAAATTTATAATTAAATGCAGGCAAAACAGATAAAGATGTATTCTTTGGGTTTTTTAAATTTTGTGGTCTAGATGGTTTCTTTAAAAAATAGTTGAGGTATTATTCTTTATAGGGGAGCCTCTGAAAATAACGGAGAAAGGTTTAATCCCTCATGGTGCGTGGCTCGGGGTTCTCATATTACCCGTATGGATGTTACTGCGAACCCGGTTCACAAATATAACTTCGTTGTTCAAATAAAAAATCATCATTATTAAAATATAAGTTTGTGTTATTAATTTACAATAGGAGTGCTGTTAAACTGTAATACCATCAAAATTGATCATATGCCGAAAAATATAAGTATTTCAAGTAGTCATTTATTTGGTACTTTCTAAGGAGTAGGAACTATTATTTTAACTCTTCTTGTGGGATTCCATCCATAAATTCAAAGTTTCTGAATGACTGATATTACTCATCATCATTTAAATATTGCATTTATTTTTCTCATTGCTGAGCATATGTATAAAACTAATTTTGATTGGACGACACTCCGGAAGAAGACGAAGGAATTTAATATATAAGAACCTAAACCAATGCATGATTTCAAAGATATGATATTTGATATTTTGATATGATATGATAATGGTTGTTTCAAAGATAACAGAGAGAACATATATTTTGAAAATATAATCTATCGGCCAAAAACAAGTGGAGTTAACTAGATGTATAGTGCCTTGAATAGATGCACTACATTACTAGCATATAAATCTAGTTTTTTAAATAAAAATTTTATTATATTTTGAATGTTTATCGCTTTTTGTTATTCTAAGTTAAAAATAAGAGTAATTTTGTCAATAGAATTTTGTAATATAGATTATAGAAGATGGACTAATGTAGAATCATAATTAAACATAAAACCCACAAATAATTTATAATTCTTATAACAACCACCCCTCAAAAAGGGGTATGATGTAGATAACTGTATAACTATCCGCGGTAAAGAGATTGTTTCTCGAAAGACATCCGGTAAAAAAAAAACCACAAGACAAGTGCCAAATTTACATAAAGTCTCACTACAATGATCAAAATTAACATGATTTTTAGTTAACCTGACTATGATAGGAGCCACTTATAGTTCATTCCCAAAGGCTCCATTTGAAATCCTATCCAATAGGGTCTTACCAAACATGGAACATCCTTATTTCTGCCACTTCCATCTTCTCCTGATCCTTCTTTAGCGGCTAATACTCCGTCCCATAAAACATAGCTGGTTTGATAGCTACTTTGTATTTTTCCCTTCAACTTCAATGGAACTTTTGTCACAAATTACCCCTATAAACACTCTCCACTTCACAAAGCGCATTAATACGGCGAGTCACATCCTCATCAATCCTTCTTGTCCTGTGTTAGATGAAAGGAAAGACTCTTTATCGTGCAAGACTATATCTTCAATGTAACTTCCTCACTCTAATCACTTCTTTCTTGGCTAAAGCCACACCTAAGATATTCCGTCTTAATGTCTTATCATGGCTAATATGAAGTCCTTTAGCCTCCAAAGCTGCTCCTTCACCATTCTAGCATGGAGTTTAGCTCCTTTACTCTCCGCAACTAGAACGATGTCATCCGCGAAAATCATGTACCAAGGAATGCACCCCTGGATCTACTGTGAAAACTCATTAAAAATCACTGCAAAAAGGTAGAGGCTAAGGACATAACCCTTGTGAAGCCCTTTTTCTAGTTTAAAAGAACTTTAGGTCATCGTGCTTTTGTACATATCTCTTTCATTCCTTAGATTAGTTAATCAATGACTAAACTAATTTAATCCATTTTTTATTTTGTTAATGGAAATGTAGAAGAGTGTTATATGAGAATTATGTGTTTCATGTTTTTTCCCAATATGTAAACCTCCATCTCCCTATATTCGCTCTCTTGACTCCTATCATCTTTCAGCAATCATCTAAATCTCTTCCCTGTTTAATGCGTAATGTCCTCTTTATTAAGGCCTGAGCAATCATGGACCACCATAGTCATCCATCTTGGATTTCGTCACCGTTACGTCACGTCTTCGACCACCATCTATAAGCACAACTCCAACCACTAACAATCCTCCATTCCTCGCTCTTGAATTTGTTCTCCGATTGACATACACATCACGATGTCGAACACCATCACTAACCTTGCAAACTCATTGATGTCATACCCAACAATGTGAAGATGCAATCTTATTATGTGAAAATGCTTATGCGTCTATATCTTTTTGAAAATGTGATTGTTATATTTAGGTTGCATTTGGGAGCATTTGAAGTTTGGTTTTCCATTATTTGACTCTTGCACCTTCATTAACTATTTCAATTGGTTGATTTTTGCATCTATCTCTTCTACTTCTACCTTTTCTTTTAATCTATATTTTCTTATGTTGTTTTAGATGCATTTATACTATATATTCATTTTCATTTTAGACGTATTTAAGCTACATATGCCTTTTCATATATTGACATATGCATTTACATTTCATATATTATTTACATTTAGA
Source organism: Pulicaria dysenterica (assembly GCA_947179395.2). NCBI lineage: Eukaryota > Viridiplantae > Streptophyta > Magnoliopsida > Asterales > Asteraceae > Pulicaria > Pulicaria dysenterica. Next base: position 56,795,056 of record OX359295.1, read on the forward strand.
TTCGAGTTATTTGCGTTTCAGATGCATCAACTTCTTTTCTATTTTCTATATGCATTATTGTTTCAAATGCATATACCTTGATACTTGATAGATACGTTTGCATCTTAGTTCTTTTTTTCTAAAAATATCATATTACAAGAAGCATGAGAAAATATATAGAGCTATATTTGTCATAAATAGTTTTTTTCTATTCTTATATAAAAATTATGCTTTTACTATTGTTATTATTTTAATTAATCATGTCTGGTATTTTGGACCACTACAACTGGATGATTCTGCCTGATTTTGATAGCAAGATCATGCTATATGAACTACTAAGAAAATCATCATTGAAACCCACAAAATTCAATAAACGCGACATAATTTTGCATACTGCAGTTATGTGTTAAAATCGGCATTCCTTGTTATAGACAATGATCTTTTTCTCATACTCGTCCCACCACTATGCATATCATCTCCCTCATCAGCAATCTTCCCTCCTTGTGATTGCACCATTGCTTCATGATCACCACCATCATCACTAGAGCTATCTCCCTCCATTGGAGCCTTCCCCTTTGATTCTCTCTTTTCTTCATTGCTGCTACAGTCCTCTGAAGAAGCATCACTATTGGTATGGAATATATTAACACCCTCTTTCTGCCCTCTTCTAAGAGAAAAACTTTTAGTTCTCTTGTCATAGAGTGGAATTAGTGATTTTGACTCTGGGCTTTTCGCATCCCTTCCTAAACTGTAAGTGGTCGAGAGCTTTCGCTCAATGCCTTCTCTTTCTTTCACCAAATCCCCGAGTTTTTCTATCATTTCATTGGTTGATGAACCCTCTGCTGCTTTCTTCTCAAGTTCAGTGATAGTCCTATCAAATATCTTCTTTTGAAGCCGAAGAGAACTCTGCAAGTATAACATAAAAACTGGTTTAATTCTTAACAGGTGGCATCAAAACTCGAAAGGAAACAGATGGGTAAAGATTCAGCTTACTCTTTTTTCAAGAAAGTTCCCAAGATCTTGGTTTTGAAGCTTCTTTTTCCTCCAAAATACGCAACAAAATCGTACCAAGGCTGCTAGTAACATCAGTAGAATTGTTTCATAGAAGAGAAACAAAGTAATTGCTTTCTCATTGCCTGGGAGAAAGGAGTGTGTGAGTGTTAATTATTTTACTGGAATGTAGATTGTAAAATCGAGTGGTATGTTTACCTGTGTAGATGCTAATGCGCTTGATGTCTGTCATGGAACAGCTTGATGCAAGCTTCTGACCTGTTGAAATAAAAAAAGATTATCACAACATTCAGATTAATTTAGCAATAGGTTTAAAATACTAAAAAGTATGAGCTCGTTACGTGTGCTAAAGCATGAAAGTGGGTTGCCGATATCTGCATCAGATAGAAAAAGATGAAGTTAAAAGCTCAATCATACTAGTTGAACATGATGATCTCTTAGTAACAAAAACTTACTTGAAATAGAAAGAAAAGCAAGAATAATTCTTTCATCCACAGCAAAATGCCTTAGACCACTCTCAAGGAATAAACTCGATACTGAACCTATTTCAGTTTTGAGTTAATGAAAGGTTAAACTTATTGTTTTCAATAGTATGTTTGTTTAAAAAAAGTCATTTTTTGATGACTGTGAGGAAACCAGATCACCAGGATAGCTTTCAGACCAATAAACAGATCCTGTTGCAGGAACCAGCAATGTGAAGACGACTTTCACTGGTTTCATTGCTGTAACATAGTTGTATTCACCAATACTATGGCTAATCCTTTCCTGCATTTTAGTTTGTGATATATAAACTGCATAGCCCGAGCAATCAAGAACCGGGTTGACTTGAATCACTGTATCATTTTTCTCTCTTTGGGGGAATTTCTTAAGAACACCAAATGGTGAAATTGAGTAAAGGAACCCATCTAATGAACCAATTGATATCCAACCTGTAATTCAACACAAATAACAAAATTGAACACAATTCAACTGAAAAGAGAAGGACATATATTCTCAGATTACCATTAATATTAGCAACTGGTGCAGAATCTTCTGAACTTAATGGCCCAATACTTTGCTGCCATAAAACGGTTCCAGTCAAAACATCTAGAGCAAGAATAATGGATCTAGCAGGTACAGTAACATACAGTCGGCCGTTGTTTCCAGCAGTAATAGTGAACTTCGTGTCCAAGGAGCTAAAATCCTGAATCCACTTAAATTGAGGACTACGGATTGACACTGAATAAACTTCTCCTTGATTATTTGAGATCTACAAGAGTTAAAAGAAACATAGATACCACTATAAGAATTTAACTATTTTTAAGTAAACATTAACATCACAACAATCAATAACATGAATTTGGATACTAGGAAAGAAGGAAAGTTGAAAGAGAGCTTACATATATATTAGCATCACAATGATCAATTACAGGGACTGAAACAAAATAGCAGTCTGTGATATTTTTCCTACAACCTTGAAAGTATCCCAATCGGCTAATAACAGGTGCAATACTCCACTTCAGTTTCCCATCAAACATGTAGGCAAAGAGCCCTGTTCTCTTTATATTGATGAGAAGACAAGAACTAGAAATGCTCACTGAGAGCCCTATAATCTCATTCATTCCTCTTACACCTGTTTCTGGACCCAACAACACTTCCCCAGCAGATTCAGGAGTTTGGATCTTCATAAGATCGATTTTTAGTACCCGATTCTCTGCAACTAAATAAATCTGCCAATAAACAAGACTCGAAATCAATAAAGCAAACCACACAAAAGGGTATGCAAAGTATGTCAAATTTACATTTAAGGTAGAAAACTTCTTTCTTCCTAATTAGTTTTACTAACCAAGAGTATCCAACTTAACTCTGATTTCAATACCTTGAATTAAAAAAAGAAGTTTTCTACCTCAAACAAATATTGGACACAAGTTGAATACTTTTATGTAGGTCTGATACTACCTTTCTTGAAGCTCCTAGAACCGGCATTATACCAACATCGCATGTGTAATTGAGAGGTATAGTCGCAGAAATTGAGCCATTGCTCTGGAAAATCAGCAAGTTCTCTTCCAGACATGTATAAATCTTCCCATCATCCCCCATCAAAGGATTCAAGAGCCTAGATGCCGATTTAGTATGTTTCCCTCTATCTAATTTAAGCCATAAGATTGGTAATGAATAAGAAAACCATATAACCTTTTGTCGACAATAGTTAGTAATCTAATGTTTCAGATCAATTACTGGTATGATCCTCTTTGTTTTACAGAGTAAAACCCTAACTTCACCGATCAAAAAAAAGGAAGGAGAAGAAGAGCAACAACAATTAACTTAGAACACTACCAAATTTCAATGCAACATTCCAAACATTAGCTATTGCCAAACACACGAATAGTTAAAGTAAAACTTGACAAAATTAGAAACCGAACCTGATATGAAGTGGGAATATGAAGGGAAACTAGACTCTGAAGCAGCAGGATCCAATCGGAACATGTAGAGCGTAAGAACGCAACTAAAAATTTGAAGAACCGAGGACATGGTTGTTGTGTAAAAATCGGAACTTTTTAAGGGGTTTCATCATTAAGATAATTCCTGATAGAGTTTTTCAAACTGGAACGGTTTTTTAACCGCCCGCAAGATGGCGGGAAATGCTTGAAGCTGCTGTCGGTTCAAAGCAAACCAAACCAAATCATAGAATTTGATTCTTATTAAAAATAAATATACTTTTATAAAATTATTATCGTCTAGTTGATTCTTAGTGAAATACTTTCATAGAAAAATTTCTTTTGCCATATAATTTGATTCTTATTAACATACTTTCATTAAATAATGTGTGTTAGTTACTAGTTAGCTAATTATTACTTCTTGTTATTATGTTGGCTAATTATTCCTTCTTATTATTTTCTTTGCATTTGAATTTTAGGTATGGATGAGCAATGTTCCAAAGCTGATCCAAACCCGAAAAATAAAAATAAAAAATGCCCCAATGTAAGAACCAAAGACCGAACTAATGTTCCTAATCGGTTCAAGTTTGGTTGGTTCAAGGAAAAAACCGAACAAATTGGAAACAAAATTAGAAAAATATAAAAACAGAGAACCGACTCAAAAGTGTATAAACCGGTTCAGTCCCTATTCCAACTTGGAACCTATTTCGTTTGGCTCAAACGGGTTTTTTTCTCGTTCCTAATTTTAGGTTTATAAATTTACCAAAAGGGATCAAAAAATTATACATCTACAAAACTTACCTTATTATTTTAATAATCAAGTATCTTGATGTTATATTTCATCTTATTGTTAGTCTAAATTTTGATTCCTCTATCAAGCATGAAATAGACACATGTAATTTCATATTGAGTTTACTATTTTTCATTACCTTCTTTATACGTTCTTGTAGTTTGATGTAATAAATAATATATATTCCATAAATACACATTTAAAAAAAATTATAATAAACTCTTTTTTTTTTTTTTTGTGTGACACTGGGGCAAATGATGCTCAATATATTGGTTATCAATAACTTAAAAGAGAGCGTGTACGAATCATGCATACGAGGTAAGCTCATTTGATGTTTTAGGCCCAACCAAGATCTCCAATGCTTTTTCTTGGGTTTTTTAATTATTCACCCTTGAAATGGATTTTTAATTATTCAGATATACTTTTTAAAATCTTCTTAATTATTGTAAAGGGGATGCCCACTCCTTGAAGTCTTTCACCAACTGGTCTCACGGCCAATATAAAGTAGGTAAATCGTGTAATCCAGAGTTAAAGTGCATGTGTTAAGGTTTGATTCCTAGACCTCTACTATAGATTTCATGTCTCCAATCGCTAGTATAACGAAATACATGTTTTACAAGTATCATTATCATCGTCATTATTTCACGTTTTCTACAAGTTCATTTTGAGAATTTGTTGATTCTTGAGTGTGTGTGTGTGTGTGTGTGTGTTTTCAGAAGTCTAGTTTCTTGAATGAGCTAATCTACCTTCATATGTATGATTGGAAACCTAGATGCAAAAATGACCTTTGATTTTTATTACTTTTGCGGCTACAGTTTTGATTTTAGCATGTTCTATGTACAACATTTGTATGTAATATAGAACCAAGTATAAAAACTTAACCCTGTTTTAAAACCACTGTTAGAAACTTAAACCTTGTAGGCTCAAACCGGAATCTGCATGAGATCTAGTTCAGTTGATATGTACGCGTCATATGACTAGTTTAAATTTTGTAATGAAGAAAACCAGCCAAGAAAACCAATAGTTTTCTCGATATGAATTGATAACCCCTTCTATTCTTACAAATAGCTGTGTATACACAAATCGTCCAAGCCTCGAAATTGACAAAAAGACATCAAACCGAAGCTAATTTTACCATATGAACCTAACAATGAGAAGGACTTAAAAAGGGTACACAGATCTTCAGGGTACATTAGCTTGAAATCGACTAAGATACATTAGCTCATATATATGAAGATACATACAGAATTCCAAACTGTATATGCACCAGAATATGAAATACCCGCATTCAGTTCAAAAGCTTCAACTACAACTTGTTAGTGCCCAAATGAGAAGCACTTAAAAGGGGCTCACCATACCAGCTAATTTCAACAAGGGTTCTGGACATAGTCGTTTTCTTGGAGGTGCAATAGCAACCTTAGCAAGGGCATCAACATCACCAGCATGTATGTAATCAACTATATAGTCAAATAGCTCTTCTTTACCACCTCTTAGAGGATCCTGTGAAGTTTCGCAGCCAATTATTCAGTTGAAGAATGTCACCAACATATTTTATAATAGCAATAACAATAAACATAACATCAGCGAAAATTTCTTTTTCTGGTCACTTTTACACCTACAACAATTCCATTCCAAGAACTATAACTAATAACTTACTTGAACAAATAAATCAGTATGAGTTTTTCCATTGTATAGTATAAGCTCTACTTGTGCACCAACTCTCTTAAGAGTCTCCACAAATGATATACTGCAAATCACGGAATAGCTAAATTAATCCTCATGTACTAAGGTGAAGTAAGATATCTAAATAGTTAATTCATGCAGCAACAATGGCATCTCATAAGCAAAGTAAGGAAAGGTTAACAGCTCAGTCTTCCAACAAACATATAAACTTTGTTATTCTTGTTTTCTTGTGGTAAACTACCCATAACATTCATTATTAACTTATTATCTGATTGCAACAGGGTTTTTTTCCTAGGGAAACAAACCTTGCATCTGGTGGTATTGAAATATCTGCAGTTCCGTGGAAAATGAGAATATGAGGCAGGATAGAAACGGCATTTCTAACGTTGGGATCCTGAATAAAAATTTCAGGAGAAAACTGTTTCAAGGATTCCTCCCCTTCCATCATACTGTCATGACATGCCAATATGTTAGCTTCCTGTGTGAAAACAGTGACCAAAATATACCAATTCAAAGAGTTTACCATTATTTGAGAAAATTTTAAAATTATTTGATACCTTAAAAATATAGAGCGGTGGAGACCTCGTCGATCAAAATGCTCAACTAGATTGGGTAGATTGTACCTGTTGAGTTACAAGATATCAGAAATTTATAAACCCCAATCTAATTGGAGTGTTTTTAACTTTTAAGGATAAAGGATGACACTATTTAACAATTAAGAGATAATAATGTTTACCCTCCAGATAAACCGAAATAAGCTTTTATCTGGGAGACACTCCAAGAGGTGCTCTCTCCCTTGAATTCCTTAATTGCCTGCTGAAAGAGTGCACAAGAAGAAATATGTGCACCAGCAGACTGTCCCATTAGATAAATCCTATTCGGGTCACCTCCATATTCAGCAATATTTTTACACACAAAAGATATTCCTTGAGAAACATCTTCAACCATATTGCTGATTGTACCCTGAGGAAAGTTCCTACATGCAAAGCAAATCTTAGATTTAATGATTATTTATAAAATTTAATGCAATGGATGTTCATTGAAGAGTTTTGACCCCCCCCCCCCCCTCAATTTTTTTGTGTAGTATTGACTCGATTATAAATATTCAAATATCCTGCATATATCTTATTAAATATCAAGTCTTCAGAAGAGTTTATGAAATAAGTATAACTGAATTAATTAACTCACCTGTAATCAAGGGAAGCCACAATTATGTCTCTTTCTGCTAATTGAAGCCCCAAAAGGGCACCCCACCCTTTATATCCTATGATCCATGCTCCACCAGTCACAAAGACAACTACTGGCTTCGGGCTATCTATATTTTTTGGCAAGTATAGATCCAACCTAAGGAACACATGTGCATTTACTCCTATGATTTAAGGAAACATAACATGCTATATAAACTATAAACCAGCATTACCTATTTCTAGGCCAATCACCATAAACTATACTTCTACGGACTTGGCTTGAGATGCAAAACTGATATACAACTGAAAAACAATTAAAAGAGAAAGTGAGCCTGCAATATATGATGAGGTGAATGAAGATTCAAGATTGAGATGTTATACGTAAAAAAGTAAGTAAATAAATAAAATAAAAAATTATTGCATGAAAAAGGCTGCAAAAAAGGAACTGATCATTAAACATACCTCTGAGCAAGCCAGGTAATAACAGCATTGCATAGAGACTGAGGGCAAGAAGCCTCAACATCCAGCAGCGGCCTACCCTGGTTGAAAATATATGATTAGAAAGTTGATTAATACCGCAAGCAATTACATTTTACTAGACATATTACCCAATTGTTCAAAGGTCCATGGAATGGTATAAGTTTCAGTATACAAACGTGGACCATTCATACGATAGCAATAATTGATCAAGCTAGTGACCTACATAAAGCTATGGAAGGCCACCTTCTACAATCAAAAAACAATTTTTGGAAGTATGAGATTATGTTGTGATGCAGCTCTTAAATCTATGAATATCTTAACATTACATTGCTTTTACAAGTTACCCAAAAGTTCTTATCATCTTTATGTAAATGTTGATCCACTTTAAAATACTTAATTGGAAGTTCTTCTGTCATTCTGTCACCAATGGTGGATTAAGTACCATAAACTCTGCTAATTCATGTGTTCTATGTAGCAATCATGGTCCATCCTGCAATGTTTTAGGCCATCACTTGCCCAATTCACATGTCCTGCTTTATTACCAATCTGACCAGAAATCAAGGCATGCATTTGTTTGAACAAATCGATTATAAGTAAATTACTTTTCATGGTATTCGGTGTTCATAAATCCACGTGGAATTCACATGTGCTGTGTCTATTAACCCCAACTCTAATCCATTGTACATGAACAAAATCAATTTAGAATTTGGACCAAATGAACTCCATCTCCAAATTCCTAGCAGAAGACACTTTCCACCGACTGGAACACATAAGAATTTCAACAACCCAAGAAACAAACATAATAAAGGAAGCTAATAGCTTTCGTCAACCTAAATTAATGTTGAAATCAGTACCATTCACGTCATTAAATGTGTCTATGTGTGTGATGTGTATGCTTAGATTTACGACCTTTTAGCTGTTAAAAAAACCATGTAATTATTTACTGTCCCTGCAAAATATTATTCAACAACTTAACAAGTCGCATACGAACAAGCAGCTCATTGTTTGTTCATATGAAGATTTCATTTTCACCAAATAAGATTACATGTAACATGAAAAACTTGGTAGAAACATGAAACATCAAATGAATGAAGCAAACTGCTACTCAAATTACCTGTTTTTTCAAAAAATTCAAAATCAAGTTAATAATCAGACTATTCTAAAAAGGATTTGTACCCGAGATAGCGTAGGAGAGTAAAAGCAAGGCGAGTAATCAAATAAGTTTCACTAGCAGCATGTCCAATATCGCGACTGAAGGATTGTGATCGACTTAGACAAGGAGTGTTCTTCGCATTGGCGGAGTTTCTCCGCCTCATGTCACTGCCATCGGCGGTGGTCCTAGAACCTACCGAATCAGTTGTGTCTATGGTCGTCATATCTAGGTACACTGACTGGAGGATGTGGATTCAAACGAAAATGAGTCGTCGGCCGTCGCCGTGAAGCAATTCCGGGCGAATGAAATTCGAAGGAATGGATGAATTTGGAAAGAGAGGAGGATATATGGTGAACAGGACAGGTATGGGTTGGTATTTGGAATTCGTGGGTTACGTGAAAGCAATCAGTGTCGTGATGTGGCATAACTTTATGGAAGAGCAATTCGATTTGAATAGGTTTTGGCTGTCGAATCTAAAGCTGTTTTTGGGTTGTAAAACGTTCCCCGGCAAAGTAAAGGGGGAGAAATACGAGGATAAACTAACAAGCATGTTGCATCTCATTTCATTCTACTCAGAAATAATATAAATAAGTGAGGAAAAGCCGTTTGAAACACGACGTAACTTCATCCTACACAACAATTATGAATCTTATATTTTTTTTACTAACTCGTTATTTTTCATTTTTATGATTTTATCTATAAATTTAAGAATATAATAATCTATTTAATTACTTTTTGTTGTGATTAATTTATGTTGTTTATAAGATATGTTGATTGATGATGTCACCGGTCATGTGGTTACTTCACCACCCAACATGTATGATATTTAGAGAAAGAGTATATTGGTGATATCACCGGACACCGGCCATGTGATCATTTCGTCACCCCTCTCTATATATAATCATCTCAAGCACGGTGTGAAAATAAGTAAACTTCTTGAAATTTTTGTGACCATTACATTTGTTGTTTAATGAGTGGATTATAGTTAGTATGATGACATGACAAAATTGATTTTTTTTAATCGGTAAATGGTGATATTTTCCCGCCTCTTCAGAGTGAGTTCGAATTGCTTGGTGGCGGGTTTTCAACCACCTCTCGTTAATTGGCTTTAACCAAGGTTCGAGCACCACACCTCCACTCCATGGAGGAAACCTCTAAGGGAAAAACCCCCAACCTACTGCATGCAGCAGGATTTGATCCCCCAACCTCTTGTGAGAAAGGGGAGCGCCTTACCAGATGGGCTAAACCCCATTGGCTACATGACAAAATTGATAGGGAGATAGAATTTTTACATAAGAAATTGAATTGTTTATGAAAAACTAGCATATTACCCGCGCAATGTGACGGCGGCGAATAGTTTGTGCTTAACATCATGTGATTTTCGATGTTGTACGGGTATTGTATTTTCGGAATATTGTAGCAGATTTACTTTCTTTCGACAAAATATTTGTTTTCTTTGTTTTCTATCTTTTTCGTATCTTATTTATTTCTATTTTTTTGTGATCAACCATTTTATTCGGTTTTAAAGTAATTTTTTAAAAACCAAAAAAATATATATATATATTTAATTATGTTTAATGAGTTATTTAAAACAACAGTTACCATAACTTGTTAAGTTAATTAGGGAGATGATTGATTGAACTATTGCTTTGAGAATTTGTACTATTTGTATAAAAACATGTACTACTTAAAATTAAGTAGTTTTAAAATTTTTAAGAGAGAAAATGTTAAATGTTTTATAATGTAGTATATATATAGATAAATATTTTACTAAGATTTATATATTAGCTTTTAGGCTCTTGTATGTTATGTAAATGGATCAATTTCTTTTACAAAAGATTCATCTTCCAACCTGATAAGATTAAGCGGTGGCCACATTCCTAATCAAACCTAATTAAAACCTTAAAAATTTGTTTGTCAAATAATAATAGAATTTTTGATGTGATAGTAAATACGGCATAAATAAAAGCTAATGTAGCTTGATGATAAAGTCAGCTGAATAGAGTGAAAAGTTTAGGACCATGTTCACATGAAATGTATGTGTTAAAGTAATTGTTATATTATTTATTCTTTTCAGACCTACAAAAATTAGTTAAAATTCATCGCTTAATCTAAACAAGATAATATATACATGGAACGGTTTAAATAATAACTGTTTTTTTACGAGAATCGTAAGTATCAATTTTGCTCAATATTTTAACTTTATGTCTTTTTTATTTAATTTTAAGAAGAAATGGTAGTGTGAACATTTTTACATTTATCCACACCTTTTTAAATGAACGAGAAAATTATGCTCTGTAAATTGAGACCGATCTTGCTATATATCTACATCTGTGTTGAAAAAACTAGGTATGTCTATGTATATGCACATGTGCACATGTCGAACTATACAGAAAAAAAAACTCCACAAATACAAAACAAAATTGAAAAAAACATATCAAAATCGGTCTCAAATTAAAAGAACATAACTTTATCATTAATTTGGTATAATTTTCGTAATTTAACACATTTTCCTTTAATGTATATATTAGCTTAAGGTTATCAATCAATAACTCTTTAATCTGAACCCTTCATCTATTTGATTGATAGCTATAATTATTAATCGAAATTATCGTTTGAACCGTCTTTTATATGTGTGTGTATATATATATGTATGTATATATATATGATATTATATTATTTATATACATATTATCATGTATTTGAAGACAAAACTTACAACTCCATTACTCATTTTGGTTTCTTCTACACGATTTTTGGAATTTTATATTATCATGATAATACAGAATAATAATAATATATGTCATATTTATATTATACATTGAAATTGGAAATATTAAAAATTATACGTACGTACGTAGAAGAGTCGAGACCGCAGGTCCTTCAATGCCCTTTTTTATCAATAACTATATATTTATCACACATCATCGTCATTTTTCTCTAATTGTTTATTTTTCTAACGAAATCAATCAATTTTTAATAAAACGCGATATTTTAGCGAAAGGAATATAGACGAACGGCAAAGAAAAGTATTCAATTATAATTTGACGTTCAAAGAAATTCATAACAAGTATAACAACCCAATATTAATCAAGTTTAAAAAGTAAAAATAGTTTTTTATATCAATTTAGGTGTTTCCACTACGATTTAAAAATAGATTATGTGTTTTTAATAATCATAATTAAATAATCAAGTGTATGATGATGTGCTACTGAATAATAGTTGTTAGATTTTATTATGCTGCTTCATAGCGCAATAATTAGCTAATCAGTGTTTGAGTGCTTAGCAAAGTAGATTACTAGATTTTTAAAAAGTAAAATCACAATAATCATATAATCGGTTTGAAAAAACAACTCAAAAATATATTCTTAAAACTATATTTTGTAGTCTCCAAAACGCAAATAATTGATTTATAAAAACACAACCCCAAATACTTTAAACTAATTATATACGATTTTAAATATTTACTAGCAATCCAGACACACTCTTATCAAACTTCTATCAATGTTAACGGATAACACAGCATCCCTTATTTTCAAGGAAACGTATACTCAACAGTAACCCATCGTGCAATTTTCCACAAATACATCATTATCACGTTGTGTCCATAAACTTTATAATTTTCCAATCATCATATTCCATTTCACATGACCCTTTTTCAGGTCGGCCTCATGCTTCTATGACAAGCAATAATCTTTTGATTTAGTTATTATTATAAAGAAAAAACTTTGCCAAACCCATGAGTTTTAATTACCTTACTCAAATAGTTTATTTATTAATTTAATATATTTAAACAAGGTTATGTATTTTTACTTATATAGCCAAAGTAACAAAGTACATCTTCTACTCAAACAAATAGATCCAAATAGCGAAATCGGGTGCCCATGTGAGCATCAAATCCTATCTGGTATTCGGTTAAATCAACAAGATTTAAAAAAATCGCAAGTCGATTGGAAATGGTTTACAATAATGGAGATCGAGAGACTACTGGCGATGCATATACTACATGAATCCTTATTCTCCTTTGCTTCTTCCCCGCAGTTTGCTGTTATTATCATTGCCTGAACCACCATCTTTGTATAGCAGAGATGGGAGTGTTTAAAAATGGAGCATAGTTCTGGATGAGAGGTGTAGCTGTCATCCCAACTTTAACCCACGCATTTTGGTGGTAACCAGCAGTAACAGGTGCATGATACATAAGCTTCAACAACTACCAAAAGCAAGTTGCAAAATTGAAATTAGTAGACATCATACAAATAATCTATCTATGCAGCTTCAATATCTACCACCCAACGTGATTTTTCGAGAGAGCAAGAGCAAGATCTATGTTTAGTGTGCATAATATCTATGTCAAATAATGCAACTATATTTTAATTCAAGTTTAGGCAGATTCTTTCATCGGGCATAATATCTCGACTACAGTGTGTCACGAGTTCTTAAAATAGCATTTAGTTTGAGATATTATCTTGTCATCAAATTCAAGAAGGTTTACTGCACCAAAATGTATGAAACTTTAACAAAAAATTCTTCTTTTGATGCAATTACTAAGTCAAATTATGTATCTAATTTTTCTATTCTATTATATTATACACACACATACTTATTCTCTCCTGCACCGACCACCACTGTCACCAATCTCCCCCCCCCCCCCCCCCCCCCCCCCCCCCTGTCCCTTCTCCGATTTTGATTGCAGGTTCCAGATCTGTGTGTGTAGATCCGATTTTGGGTGGTTTACATGTGTAGATCCGATGGTAGGTGGTGGTAGTTGCATGTTGTGAAGATGAAGAAAGCGGCAGTTGCAGGTGATGGAGATGGAGGTGGTTGGTTCGGGTTTTGTTGGGAAGGTGCGGGAAGTTGGTCTGAAGGCGGTGCCCGGAGTGGTAGCCAGAGATGATGGCATGATGCCAAAAAAAACCCCAAACCACTCAAGTTGGATACATACATCTGGGTCTAGCAGGCTATTTTTACCTTTTCTAGCAAATCAGATACATTCAATAAAACCATTTAACAAGTTAAAAATATGCATAATATAAATATTTTTGGCTAGACACAATTAAAAAAAAGTGCAAAGTTTGATATGTTTCAGTACAGTTAACCCAACAAAAATAGGTAAAGAATTAGAGGCGTTAACGAACCTGCCAGTACATGAAAGTTTGTACAATGTTACGCTGCCACCTACATGTGCAAGTCAAAAGATTCAGAAAAATCAGCTGACATAAGGATATCTTTAACTAATATAAGAACATGCAAGAGCTGGAATAAATAATGCACATTTAGAGTACAGATACTGACGATAAAAGAGAGATGATCAAAAGGAATCCAATTCCAATCTCAGCTCGTGAAGACAGTATGCTAAGTGTTGTCGTATTTGATTCCACCCAAACACAAAGCTCTTCCAAGTACTTCCTAAATAATTAAAATACAAAATAATCATATACACTCTTTAGAAGATAATTTGTCAAACTTGATTTTATTTTGTGTTCTTTTGGTTTCTTTTTTTTTCGTGTGCGTGGGGTGGGGGGGGGGGGGGGGGTACCTGTACAAGGATGATTGGTTGAAATTACGTCTAAGGAATTTTGCAGAATGTTCCAAGGCGTGGCATAAGATGGGAAGCAAAGCAACTGCAAAATCATTTATATTTGGGAAACATGATGTGCCAATGAAAAAGAAATTTAAAGCATAATAAACAAAACATTGAGTCTTACTAACATCTAAGTTGAAGATTTGAAGAGACAAAAGTGAGGCAATAAATAAAGGAGAGAAAATCCTTTGTTGTGATTACTGACTGAAGCCACACTTGCACTGCCTGCAAATTCCACGCCCTTGGTTTCTGAAAACAATCATAAGAAACAGCATCAAGAAATGACAATCATATATTGAATTAAAAAAATTAATGAGAATAAAAGAATTACCCCATATAAAGAATAGAGGGAATACAACGAAGAACATAGAGTGCCCATAAAGGACAGCCGGTATGCCCTGTTGGAAAGACTTCTAGGTATGAGTGGAAACATAGCAAGCACAGCCACAACAAACACCTGCAGGAAAAACCATTTTAGCAATATGCAGACTCTCTTTCATTTTATAAATAATAACTTCATTAACTCTATTTGTTAAAAACCACCAAGCATGAAGTGTCATTTGTAGTATCTTCATTGCTATAACATTGACCTTTTTATTTTTTCAAACATTTTCAGGCTCTTATTTGATGTCCAACTGGAGTTAAGTCGGGTACAATTGTACAAACTATGAACTTGTGTTCATCTATGAACCATGAAACATCCGGTTCCAATACTTTAACTTCTTCCCGTCTTAATTTATACTTAGTTCTCCAAAATGCATGACGGGTATGTGTGTATACTGTTCTGATAGTCAGGTTCAAGAACAAAGTTTCAAAAATCCCTCTAAACATACAACATATAATTATTATACATGAACTACACACATGTGTCAATTCAAAGTCTAAGCAAGCATGACATGAAAAGAAAGAAAAAAACACTTGGCTCTGGTACATAGGACAAAAGGACTATCTGAATGAGTGAATGATTATGGTTGACACGCATCTCCGTGATTCCATTCAGTGAAATGGATTTGTAATGCGAAGCATCCCTAAGGACATAACACATAGTACAGAAGAACTCCTGATTGGTGCTAATATAAACCTGAGCTTAATATCTGTTTTATCTTAGACTATAACAATATATTTACTTCAATGAGTTAATCCTCCTATACATAATTATTAGATCAGTTATGCATCCATTGTGAAATATAAGGTACTAGACATTTATGATTCTACTATATCTGTGTGGTATTAATATGTAGAAAAGAATATACATACCCAAGCATTGACAGAATAATGTATTGTCTGTCGATCCCAGCGCAAAGAAGCTGAACTTGGCATTGATGCCCCTGTAGCTCTTGTAGTGGACCCTATAAAGTTCAATTGCATTAAAACAAAAACGGTTGAAGAACTAGAGACGAAGTTCCCATCAAAACCTACAACACACATTCGTGTGTGTTTGTAATAAGAAATCAGGCACAATACAATAGAGTAATAGACGATGACAAAAGAGAAAGAGAAAATGAACCATGCATGCCACAACGATAACCTAGTTATCTAGATATTAATGAGAATGTAATCATCTACTATCTACCTGAGTTGTGAGAAGGCCTTTGTTCTCTTGTAGATGACTGGGGTGTCGATGACCTTGCAGACTGAGAGGTATTTTTTGCTTCCATTGGTTCCACGACAAAATCAGGGTCCTAACATATGTATGTTCCAATCAGAATCAAGAAAAGACACAGGTACTAAATATAAGTTTCATAAACGTTGCAGAAGGTACAAGTACAACCACCAAAATTCAAACTTGTAAACCACATACAGAAAAAGAAGAAAATATATCATAACCTGATGCACCTATCAGAGTAAGTTGAATGTTCACCATTATACACGAATTCTATTTGAACATTTATAATCATTCGCCACCACAGTTCAATGCCCCAATAGTTTAGATAGAACACCATGTATATATACGTGTTCTAACATCATCTATGAGATTTACAAGTTCAAATATCATTTTCAAGAGTCCCCGGGTCTATACAAATTTTCCTCATTGCTCTATTCACTTCAATCTCTGCCTCTACATGCTTTATAAACCCTGGTTTGATGATGGAAAAAAAAACCTTTTTGCTATCTATAAACTTACAGTAATGAGAAACTATCTGAACAATTTGTTATAATTTACATTTTCGAATTTTCCCATTTAATAAAGTTCCCTTCCTCCATTTCCCGTTTGTTGAGTTTATGTTAATCTTGCAATAAAAAATTTATTCATTTTCTATACTAATTTGTACTACACTTGCAAACTTTCAACTCTATACGCTGTGGATTGTGGAACCGAATATGGTTTTCACGGAAACTTCAGTTAGCAGAGCATTAACATCATAAACCCTAGTTCCAGAGCAAGCAATCATGTCAAAGATAGTGAAATAGATATTTTACATTGACGATTGCAATTAAACCCAAACGCCATTACGAGATCAAAGACGGTTAAAGCGGAGCCCTATATTCTACAATTCAATAACAGAAACGTAAAATCAGATCAAAATACAAACAAGTTAATGGAGAATGGGAAAAATAGAAGCGAATTACGGACAATGTAACGCTGGTAGAATTTGCGTTTGTAGTGGGTAATAACATCGGAACGGGAAGCCATTTGAGGAGGCATGAGAATGTTGGACCAGTACTCAGCCCATCTAGGATCGTTCTCGTAGTCATAGGAGGCCGCAGCTGTCTTCTTGATCTTCTGTGGATTTTGTTCTTCACCCATTATACCTACGCTGTTGGGTTTGATCGATGTTTATCTCGTTGGAGGGAATCAGCAGTATACGACAGTCGTTGGAATGGTGAGAATGACAGCAGTGTGTTATGGGGGTGTTTGTTTTAGCTGCTTATTTTTCCTGTTTATTAAGCCCAATTTTTTCGGGTTTATTTTTTTATTGTAACTCATAATAAGCTCAAAAGTCATAAAATAAGTCGAAAAAAACTAGCTTATAAAAAATAAGCTAAAACAAACACCCCCTATGTTTTTTCGTTTTGCCACCGGCGATAACTGCCCAGAATCAATGATGATGATATAAAGTAGCATTCGGCTACTTTAGAACAAGGTAAGAGTGTGAGGCGTAGGAAGGTGCACCGGCGTGTTTGACATGGATTACTGCGTGGTTAGGAAGGACCTCTTTAAACACAAAGTAGTCATTGTCACTGATGTCCTATGCTACAAAAAGCTTTGACGAGCATGCAATTTTGATGTGAAACCAGTGCAAAAATCAAAGACCTACTAAAATCAGAGCATAATCAAAGACCTGCTAAAAATGATCGTGGTCGGAGTTGAATGCCAAATGAAACACAAGAACTACCCCCTACTTTCCAATTTGGTTTTGTTTTGCTACGTCCTAATTATATCTAGTTTCTGATCTTGATTTGATAGTCATTTCTGTGTTTAAATATCGAGGCTCAGATTTATCATTCCAGTTCTTAATCTTGATTCTTGGTTTGGAGTTCCAAAGAGGTGGCAATAAGGGTTAAAGACAGAAGGAGTGTTGAAAGTGTAATACTAACATAACATAATGATAGCAATGGATGCAACAACTTCATAGACTGTGTAACTAACAAATGATTGAAAGTACAAATCCGAAGAGAGAGGGAAAAAAATAATTCTAAGATTGTTGTTAGAACATGGACAACAAAATTTACATGGAAAACTTAACAAAAGATTTCCCATAAAGAATGACCAAAATGGTAAACCACCATGCTAAAAGAGTACATCTTCTATACATCAAGACTATTAAAAAAAACCCCACACAAACTTCTCTTAAATCACAACTATTCCATGGCGGCTTAGATCTAGCATATATCTTATTTATACCGACGGTTCATGGAAAATAACATCTGTATGTCAACATGTTTGGTTTTTCTTCAACTCCTCCAGCTGGTCTGAGAATTATTGAAGTATTCAGAACTGTAGTCTTGACTACCAAATGCCATCCTTTGAAACATTCTTATTTGTGTCGATTGTTCTCTCGAGTCATATATTTCACTCTGTCCTGGTCTCATCCCATTCGATAAATCTGTCGTGAACTCCACAATCGAGTCTAGAGCTCTCACCACCTGCACCCGTTATGTTATATCTTTTAATTTCATTTGTGTCATTATGGGCTTATTTATCAGTCACACTCCATTTGTCTTTCAAAAAAAAAAAAAAAAAAAAAAAAACAAGTCTGCTTCCCATGAGATAATAAGCAATGATTACCTGGCTCATTCGTGGACGTTTTGGGCCTAAATGGCGTATACAGGCTGCAGCTGCTTCAATCATTCTAAACATTTCTACCTGCACATAGTTCTTTTCCAGCCTTGGATCTACCAGTTCTTCAAAATCTTCGTTTTCCAGCGCACGATTGAGCAAAGGTCGTGCCTGAAAGTACATCATGAAGAAAAAGGATGAATTTATGTAAAAAGAATCAACTTTTGTTAATAGGAGTCATTTGACTTCATCATAAACCTACCCATTCAACCAGGCTCTCGTCACCCAGGGGTTGAGACGGGTCAACCGGCTTACGCCCAGTTATGAGCTCTAAGACCACTACCCCGAATGAGAAAACATCTGATTTTTCAGTCAATTTTCCACTTGAAGCATACTCTGGAGCCATATATCTGAGCAATTCCACAAAAAAAGATTTTTTTGTCACATGTATGATTAAATAACTGTTCACTATCAGCAGGTGCAAACATGAGCCAGCTTGCCAAAATGTATGAAAAGCTTGTATTTGCCTAAGCCAGCCACACAGACCTACCTAGTGTGATTTATGTTTTTCTAACCTTCTAATCCTATTGTTTTCGGGGAACTTATGTAATTCTGAGTAAATTCTACTATTATATAGATATATATATTTGTTCCCTTGGACCCTTTCTAGTTAAATATAGTCATTAAGAAAGAAACAAAAGGAAATGAGACAGTAGTCCAAGAGATGGTTTAACTAACTGAAAACAGTTACTTACCCAAAGGTTCCCATGACACGAGTTGTGACATGCGTATTTGTATCCATAGCTAACTTTGCAAGCCCAAAATCCGCCACCTGTCAATTAGACAGATATGCATTTTATAAAAAAATATGAATTAATCTAATAATCACACTTGGTTTTTACCAAACAAGTCATTATTCTTGCAGAAATGCAGAAAGAACACTACATTTAGCTAGAAAGGGTTTCGCATGGATTGTAGAAAATGTCGACATAACCAACATATTTGGCAAGTTTTCTCCAAGACAATGATTTGAACATTCATCGCTTGTCTTAGAGAATAAAAAGACAGTTAGGGTACTAAATATGAATATATGGTTCCAGAATATGGTTGAAGATGTAAGTTATTAGATACCTGGGCATCAAAGTTTTCATCCAAAAGAATGTTGGATGATTTAATGTCCCTGTGAATGATCCGTGGGTGACCTGATATACAATTTAAGAACGCCATAAATTATAGGAATAAGGCCCTGTTTGTTTCACCGTAACGCGAAGGAATAGAAATGATTTTAATTCCATCCATGTTAGTTACGTAATGACATTCCTCTACCTAAAGTAATATTAACACTTCGAAGAACTTAATTCCTTTCAAAATAATGTTACCAAATGCAATATACAACGGAATTTGATTTCAATTCCATTACATTCCTTCACATTACGGTGAAACAAACTGGACCTAAGTAAATAAAAGTATAAAACAATGTTATTTGAGAATAACAACTTACAATCTTCATGCAAGTAAGCTAAACCACGAGCTGCACCAGCAGCAACTCTAATTCGGGTCGCCCAGTCCATAACTGGCCTACCTTCGGCTACAAAGAGGGCAAACCATTAAAAGATGAAAAACAATGAGCTTATAAACAAGTATGAGTGTATGACAACAAATTATCCCAACAGAATCAATAACTTACCATGAAGATGGTAATGAAGGGTGTTATTTGAGACATACTGATACACGAGTAATCTTTGATGGTCAGAGATGCAGTAACCAACAAGGGAAACTAAATGGCGATGGTGAACACGACTGATGATCTCAACTTCGGCTCTGAATTCCCGCTCTCCTTGTCCACCACCAATTTTCAGCTGTTTAACAGCAACTTCTCTACCATCTGCTAACATCCCCTTGTAAACACACCCGAAACCGCCTTCACCTAAAAGATTGCTTCCTGAAAATCCATCTGTAGCCTCAGCTAATTCTTCATAGGTGAACCATGCCCTTGAGTTTCCAACACCACCATGTTCAGGGGAGTACATGGAGTTACTTAATGACGGGCTTCCTGCTAAGGGGTGAGTCGACGGTTGGGACTTCAGAAATTGTGAGTCTGTAGACCACATACCATGTTATAAATCAATCTTAGGCACTTACAGAATCAAATAGCCAAATGTATAAAATGCGGTTGGATAATAGTAATAATAATGTAGTTAGCAAATCACCTGACTTTTGGGAGGAAGCAGATGGTGAAGGCATAATGTAGTTAACATTAGGTCGTCCATTTCGTCTCTTTTGTCTTCGTTTAAACCACACAGCCAGCACAAAGAGACTGAGAGTGACAAACCCGATAACAAGGCCAATTGCCACAACACCTGTTTTTGATCCACCAGAATTACCATTTTGTCTACCTGTTGGGCTGGTATCTGTTGCCCTTGCCGTTGGTTTCGCGGTGGCTGAAGGTGGCAGTAGTAGATTAGGTGGGGCTCCAGGGGTGGATGAATTGGTTGGAGTTGATAAAGGAGGAGGTGATGATGTTGAAGCTGGTGGGGTGATGGAGGTGTTTGAGTGAGGAGAAGATGAAGGAGGTGTTAAATTCTGATCTGGTGGAGGATTCTTGGGTGGGTCTGCACGTGCTGGAGGGGGAGACGTGGAGGCTGGTGGCGATGTGTTTTCTGGAGGTGGCGGTGAAGGAGAAATTGGTTGAGGAGGAGGAGGAGGTGGAGATGGTGGGGACGCTGTGGGGTCAGGTGGGGTTGGAGACGGAGGAGAAGCTGTCGGGCTAGGTGGAGGAGGAGAACCAACAGAAGGTGGCGGTGGAGACAAATTTGGAGCAGCTGGGGGAGTGGCAGTGACAGGAGGTGGTGATGGGGGAGGAGTGATCACGGGTGGTGCTGGTGGTGGTGCTGAAGGTGGAGATGGAGGAGGAGAAGCAGGTAGTTCTGGTGGTGGTGGTGATGCATCTGGAGGTGGTGGACTAACGGCAGGTGGTGGAGGAGATTGAGGAGGTGGAGCTGAAGCTGTGACAGAAGGTGGTGGTACGGTGGACTGATCAGGCTGAGACACAGGGGGAGTAGGGTTAGGATTTGAAGAAACAGGAGGAACTGAAGAAGGAGAAGAACCAGGTGAAGGTGATGTCGAAGCCATTTAAATAGATTAGCTTCTCTTATCAACAAAATGCTTAACTTCACTCTAAATTCCCATCATTAATGTCACAATGTAGCAGAAAACATCAATCTGTAAATCTCAAGAACCCTAGAAATCTTCACGTGATGACATAATCTTCCCAGATATATACAGTTCTTAGACGCCAAGTACAGGGATCCCAACCGTAATCAGACCCAGATCCCAAAACTCAAAATTTGAGGAAGAAGATCAAGAAAAATCACAAATCGACCAAACTGATGAATGATCAGTAGCCTAAATTTCCAATATTTCAACAAACACCCAGATTTCAAGATCTCGAAACACGAAGAAAAGTTCCGAATTTAAGATTCAGTAATCAAACCCAAAGTCTTAACATTTCAACAAACACCTAGTAAGCACATCTAAAATGAAATCATATCCTAAATCTCAAAATTCAAGATTTTAACAGAAACTATAAGAAAAAATGGGAATTGAACCAAACCCAAAGTCCCAACAAGTTTAGGACCCACAAAAGAAATGCAAATGCAGCACAAAGTCAAGCAAGACCTATAGTAGACCAAGAGAAGCCTAAAAATCAAAAAGCAATATCAAAAGTCTATTTCTTTTGGTATAATTTACCTAATCTTCTTCATACACCCAGAGTCACAGAACTGGAACCTTGATGATTGAAGTGCGTTTTTTTTGTCAAGATCTTGGGTGTAGAGAAGATGGTAGGGTTAGTGTGGGGACCTAGATTTGTGCAAAGGTAACGTGGAGGCGACTTTGAACAAGTCTTGACAATGGTGATAGAGAGATGGAGGAGGAGGTAGAGGTTGAGGATGATCGTAGAAGGAAAGTCAAAACAAAAATGATGAAGGGCATGTTAGAGAGTTTGTGGTCTGTCATGTGGTTGTTTGATTGCAATTGCTACCACGATTTCATTTCATATTATATGACCGAATGTAGACAAGGACAGGGATAACATTTTCATTTTTTTTTATTTTATGGCAATCACATTATTTTTAATTCAACCATTCATTGTAATAATTATGACAAGATCAACTTAAATTTTAAAAATCTGGTTATAACTTATTTTAGAAAGATCGACTTGCACGTAATAAGAATTAGTAATATACAATAATCATAATATTTTTATTTTTATAAATTTGTGATATATTTATCTTATCTATATATTTAAAGATATTTCTTATCCATTAATTTGTGATAAAACTTTATTGTATACAGATCAATTTTCTCTAATTAAAAGTTTTTTTTAACTATAACACTTTGCTCTTCATTAAAAGATTTTTCGTATTATTACTATGTAATTATTTATTATATAAATGTATGATTGATAATTTAGAGATTTATTTATCAAAACCTTAAGTCATGTGTTTATATAGCTATGTTATATCCTTTAACTGATGCTATATGTTTTTACCAAATGTCCAATTTATTATTCTAGTTATAAGATTATGACATATCTTTTTTCTCTTTTATTATTCTAGTTATAAGATTATGACATATCTTTTTTCTCTTTTATTCTCGAACTTCATTTATTTCTCGTCTATTCTATTTGTTAAATTTTTAAGTATTATATTTTAACAAAAAATTTAGATTCATGATTTTAAAAAACTTCTACGCATTTTAAGTTATTTTTAACTATAGTCAATATTAACTTGAACTTGTTGCCTTCAATTATAATAAAAATAATCAATGTCTTATATAAAAAATACAATAACATCTTGTCATATTATGTTAACATGTTTCTATCGTTACGTCTGCCCTCCTTGGGTTGTCGCTTGCACCACTGGTCTAGTGTTGACACCGTACATCATGATTTTTAATTCTTATTTATTTCGTGTATTATAATTATTTAATATTTTTTATTAATATTTAATATTTATATTTTTTAAATCAACCCTGTGTTACACGAAAATTTTATTTGGTAGCATTATAAATTTATTAAAAGGTTTTGATCATCTTTTTTAACTTTAATACATGTCTTAAATCTTAATAATTAGAGGTTACTTCTACAACACTTCTTTGACGCGTTTGCTAAACTAATCATATTAAGAAAAACAAAATTAACAAAATTAAAACATCTGACTAATCTCTAACGTAAATGCTGGGATTGAACAAATCATCATGTTAGTTGAGATCTCCAGCTATAAAATTGGCTCTTCAGTTCACACTCTTTCTTTTGTCTATATATATGTCTTGTCATTTAAATTGCTTAACTTGAAAGATATATAAATTCATCAATGTGCATCTGTTGATTTTGTTTAACTCAATTTATTTGTTAAGTCAAGCAATTTTGAGTGTTGTAAATTGGCAATACAAACTGCAAACAGACTTTATGTAGTAACTGTAGCATATTACAAAAATAATTACTGTAATGAAGTCTTTAATGACAATAATGACCAAACCAGCAATTTCTAACACCTTCTTCACCATCACCCCTACTAAAGATCCACCACAGCAAATTACTTAGTGAATTACCATCATCATGTCCATTTAAAGTTCTGATCTTTTCAAGAGCAACATCTTTCTCATATACACCTTCCAATGCATACACAAACCCTTTCCATCCTTCACCAACACCCTCCCTCTCCAAAGCAGGCAGAGTCCAATTCACAAGTTGCCTCACAAACCCCACATCAGAAAACAAAACCTCTGTAATTGGCAACAATGGCAGCACTTGAATCCCTAACCTACATTCTTTCCATTCAGGAGGAGCAAACCATAGCCCACTGTCTCTTTTGTTAGCCCAAAGAACTCCCACAACTCGGTTTTCACGTGTGAAATCTGCAGCATAAAGCTTGTCGTCTTCTTTTATATGCCACCATGTTTGAGAAGCATGAATCTCCATGGATGTAAGCAAAGATCCAACTGCAACTAAATGTGCATCTCCATAAGCTAGCCCCATTAAAGCAGCAGAGTAATACGCGTTTACTGCTTCACTTGTGCTTTCTTGATTCCTTCCGTCTGCAAATTCGGTTAATCCTGAAGCCCATGAATGTAACTTCCATAAATCAAAGCATCTCAAACGGGTATACTTTGAATTTGGACCTTTACCCAATGTCATGAAATCTGCCATTAATGAGTATGCTTGAGGTCTATACTTTCTTCCCCAAATTGGGTCTATCTTGGCAAGAACAGCAATACCATAAAGAAAGTAACCAATGTGAAAATGGTGATCATTGTAAACCCCAAAACCAAAATCAGCCCCGGTATCTGTAGACCCTTGTTTGGTTATAATCCCACCCCATGATTTATCATACAAAAACCCGTTACTTGCGAATGTTCCATCTAACCATGGCTCAATTGTTTCCTTCAAGTACTTTTTAATTTTCGGAATTACATCAAGATAACCAATTTCTTCAGCTATCAATGCAAACCTAGCTGCCCTTGCTACCAATTTCCCGAAAAAGTATGATGATGTGGTCTCTATAGTAGTTGAATTCAAGCCCTCAACATCTCGCACAAGAGCATCAATGATTTGAGGGTATGATCCTTGTTGAACTCCTTTAATTGAATGCCAAGTTATAGAAACCGGGTCGGTTTTCAAGACCCATGAATCTCCAACGACACCCACAAGCTCACCATCCATACTATTGTACTTGAAATCACCAAGAACTTCAATTGAACAATCATCAAGAAGTTGGAGATGGAGAGGGTTTGCTAACATTAACAAATCCCCCCAACCTTTCTTCTCCCATTTGTATTCAAAACGAAATGGTTCACTAAACACAGCATAACCAGAAATCGGATAACAAGAGCTAAACCTATCAAGCACAGATTCGAATTCGCAATCCGAATTGGGCAAAATAGCAATGCGTATCACACCGCAGAACTCTTCAGACGATATTTTCGATACATCATGGGTCAAATTAATGGGGGAAGACGAATACAGAACCCATGTTTGACCGTTATTGAGATTGATCTTGTACTTGGTTTTAGAAAAATTGGGAACAAAGTTAAGAATCGCATGAATAGTAGAAATGGAAAGCGGGACACTTTGCAAAACCTGGCATGTCAAAAACGGGCTGCCTCTAACGAGAAAGAATCTCAAATTAGGTTGAAGGTCCAAAGTGACACTAAGATCATTGAAGGAAGATACAATATGGGTTTGGTTGGGATTAGGGTTGTTCAAAACGGATATGGTGAGATCTGGGATAAAGATTCGGTACGTGAAAGCAGTGTTGGAAAACAGAGATGGGTAAGAGAGAGAAAGTGAAGAGAGGGAGGATTTAACGAGATATGGGTGGATGTATTCTGGCTGATCGCCATTTTTAAGGACGAAGTTTTGGAAAAATGAATTAGTGGGAAGCGGGGATTTGAGGAGATTAGGGGGAAAGAAAGAGGAAGGATCAGGTAGGACGGTGGAATGTGTATCCGGGAAGACGAAAGGATGGAATGTGCGGCGGTTCATGGTGGTTCAGATGGAGGAGAAGGCCACTGTTTGTCGTGGGTTTTATACTGTTCTCTCTGAAGTATACGTTAAGGAACTTTCTTCCAACGCCTAATTTGATGGTGTTAAGTTTCTCAGGGAAATAAAAGAGAAATGATGCATATTATTTCCTTTGAGTTTCAACTTTCAACCACTCCTACCATAATAAAAGTCATTATTTAAAATAGTAGAAATCTATCATACGTGAATATAGGTGATGATAGATAACTCACAATCTTATTAGATAATTAATTAAATGTAAATTTTGAAATATCTTAAATACCTTTTATTTAGATAGTTTGTGAATATAATATGTCATATGATAGGATTTTCCCTTTAAAAAATTACATATCTTGTAAGAAAGATTATCAAAAGAATGTAATGTAGATATTTATTTATATCAATAAACCAAAGTATAATCTTATAATCAATAAATATTAGTTTATAACGAAAAACTATGTTGACTTGATTAATTTATATCAAGAAAGCCAGACTAGCCTAGAAGGTTTGAAATAGCCTTATAACTTGAAGGTTTGAACTTTGAAATACCATGTAATCCTTGGGTATGAAAAGCCCAAATCTAACCCATGACTACAAGTCTACTATTTATATCATTAAGGTCCACAAATTAAGTATAATTTGTGTGTCCTGAATGTTGCCACCTTATAATTAACCAATACATGCGTAGCAAACATGTTATAATCAAACATCTATCCTGTCACACCTTGTATCACAAGACAATTACCATCAATTTCTTAAATCCTCCACAACAATATCCCTCTAGATTGAATCTCATGGTTCAAAAACCAAATACCAAAAGCAAAGTCAACATTTTTTTTCTTGTTTTGTATTGTTCGTTCATTTGTGACTCAAAAACAAGTCGTGATTTCGATTTTTCATACCAGTAATTTCTAAAATACTGAACACTTAATCTCGATATACGCTTTTAATTAAAAAAGGTATGTTACTTCTAAAATCCTAATGATCGAATTTGACATTAGTTTTATTAAAAAAAAATAAAAAAATCTAGAATCAATGGGTGTGTTGGAATTGATTGGGCTTTAAGAGGAGTGGATAGTACGTGTAGTCATACATTTTGTGAAGAAAAGTGGGATTGAATGGCCATATGGCTATCATTAAAGAGGTTGAGTATTTATTTAACTTTTATATTTGATGTTAATTGTGTTAATCTTTGAGATAATTAATAATTAATAAAAGTCTTTTTGTCTTTTTTAAAATATTTATCTTAATTTATCAAGTAAGAACAAGGTTTACATTGTATGGTCCTCCATGCACGACACATGTAAAAATTAACCCGTTTCTTAACGTATATATAAACTAGTGTCTAATTTAAACAGACAAATTAGTAAATTATCAAATATGATTAAAAACATCAACAACATAGACTGTTTGAGCAATTATCTATACTACTATATAAATTATTTAACACTCTCTCTTATTATAACTTTTAAGAACTCCTTAAAATTATGTCAATCTCTAATCTTTATTTTTTTTATTTAAATTAATCTCAACCACTCAATTTTTAACCATTTCTCTCACTTAATAAACTTTTAACTTTTTATTTATTTAAACTATATTATCTCACTAACACACTCTTTTACACAAACATAATTATCTACCCACATCAATATAATATATAAAATATTTTTAACTTTTCTCTTCTTATTTCATAAATATAAATCTTTTTTTTTATGTTTTTTAGAATTTATTTTTAAAATTAATAAAATAGTTGATACATATATAAGAAAAATTGAAGGAAAAAAACGGACATGTTGATGAAATTTTTTTCGTGGCATTGAATTATGCATTACATCCTTGAAAATGACATGTTGCAAAACATAAACTATTTACCGTCGCAACATTACACGGGTACACTGCTAGTCAATTTTAAAATGAATTGATTATCTTATCACGACTTTTCAAAATCATTCACAGTTTTTGTTACAAAGCATCAAAAGTTATAATCAACAATTTCATTACTTTAAATTTACAAAATGTGTCATATGTATGTATAAGGAACCATGTTTACTTTTGTCTTAATGGGATGCTTCTCATACGGGTATATTGTAATACACATGAACCTTTAAAATAATATGATTATGAAACACTTTAAACTAACCTAATTGTATCAACATTATTTTTCTAGAATCAATACCGTGGAAAACAAAAGACCATAAATCAAAATCCGATTACACTTAATGTCTAGTTACAACGAGTGTTACTATCATTTCATTAAATGTACATATGATAGGTTTTAAAGTTTATACTGAAGAACAATTTTTATTCATTCATTTAGTCTCTACCTGTTTACCTAGTCATAATTTATATTTACAACCAAACTATATGTTGTCATCATGAGGTTTTAAACGTATACAATGTAGTTTGGCATTGTACGTATATAAAATAGGGTTATAATATAGTGTAAATATTATGTATCCACATTGTATTCCCCTAATTTTGAATTAGAAATAAACGTGCGATACCCTATTTATTGTTGAGTAATATTAAAAAAAGCATAGACCTTTTCAAACATTGAAATAATTAAACCATAAATCTTAATATATAAATTAAATAACACAAAATAAATAATTATCAGTCTGTTATTAAACCTTCCATAATATAATTCTTCATTAAAATATAAGTAATATCTATCAAAGAATAATTAGAAAAATTCTATGCAATATTCAACACTCCAAAATAGCCATCGTTTATATGATCTATTTTTCCCCTATATATATAAAGGGCATGCACCGAGCGTTCTATGCACTAAGATATATTGTCATGTTGATTTTTTGGTCTTTCTTGGTTGCTTTTGCACTGGGATGCAGCTCTCCTGTCCACTGTACCACCACCACAAACCGCCGCCCATTCCACCCTTTCACCTTCCCGGAGACCCGGTCCACCGTCCTACCCGACCCATCTTCTTTCTTCTCGTCTAACCTCCTCTCATCCCCTCTCCCTACAAACTCATTTTTCCAAAACTTTGTACTCGAAAATGGTGATCAACCCGAATACATTCACCCATATCTCATTAACTCGTCTCTCTCATCGCTTTCTGTCTCTTACCCATATATATTTTCCAACAGCAGTTGGACATATCAAGTCTTTACCCCGGATATCACCATATCCGCGTTGGCTTCGAAAAACCCGAATTCGAACCGAACCCACATGGTATCATCATTCGATGACCTCAGTGTCACTTTGGATCTTCAACCCAATTTGAGATTCTTTCTCGTTAGAGGCAGCCCGTTTCTAACTTGCCAAATCTTGCAAAGTGTCCAGCTTTCCATTTCAACTCTTAACTCAATTGTTTCTTTCGTCCCCAACGCGTCTAAAACCAAGTACAAGATTAATCTCAGTAACGGTCAAACATGGGTTATTTATTCGTCTTCACCCATCAGTTTGACCCGTAAGTTGTCCACGATTTCGTCAAAAAATTTCAGGGGAATAATACGCATTGCTGTACTGCCAAATTCGGATTCAAAATCTGAATCAATTCTTGATAGATTCAGTTCTTGTTATCCAGTTTCTGGTCAAGCTCTGTTTCAAGAATCATTTTCTGTTGAATACAAGTGGAAGAAGAAAGGTGGGAGTGATTTGTTAATGTTAGCAAACCCACTTCACCTCCGTCTTCTTAAAGATTCTTCAATTAAAGTTCTTGATGACTTCAAATACAAGAGTATCGATGGTGAGCTCGTGGGTGTAGTTGGAGATTCATGGGTCTTGAAAACCGACCCGGTTTCTGTAACTTGGCATTCAATCAAAGGAGTTGAAAAGAAAGCATATCCTGAAATCATTGATGCTCTTGTACAAGATGTCAAGGATTTGGATTCAACTAATATATCCACGAACGCTTCGTATTTTTTTGGGAAATTGGTAGCAAGGGCAGCTAGGTTCGCATTGATAGCTGAAGAAGTTGATTATCCTGATGTAATCCCGAAAATTAAAAGTTTTTTGAAGGATACAATCGAGCCATGGTTAGATGGAAGTTTTAGTGGTAATGGTTTTCTGTATGATAAATCTTGGGGTGGGATTATAACCAAACAAGGGTCTACAAGTACAGTTGCAGACTTTGGTTTTGGGATTTACAATGATCACCATTTTCATATTGGTTACTTTCTTTATGGTATTGCTGTTTTAGCTAAGATTGACCCTGTTTGGGGAAGAAAGTATAGACCTCAAGCATACTCTTTAATGGAGGATTTCATGACATTGGGTAAAGGTCAAGATTTGAAGTATACCCGTTTGAGATGCTTTGATTCATGGAAGTTACACTCATGGGCTGCAGGATTGACCGAATTCCCAGACGGAAGGAATCAAGAAAGCACAAGTGAAGCTGTGAACGCGTATTACTCTGCTGCTTTGATGGGATTAGCTTATGAAGATACAGAGTTGGTTGAAATTGGATCTTTACTTACAGCCATGGAGATTCAAGCTGCGCAAACATGGTGGCATGTAAAAGAAGATGATAACACACTTTATGCTGCAAACTTCACAAATGATAACAGAGTTGTGGGAATTGTTTGGGCTAATAAAAGAGATAGTAAGTTATGGTTTGCTCCTGCTGAGATGAAAGATATTAGATTGGGGATTCAAGTGCTGCCATTGTTGCCGATTACAGAGGTTTTGTTTTCTGATGTGGGATATGTGAAGCAGCTTGTGGACTGGAGTTTGGCTGCAATGAAGATAGAGGATGGTGGTGAAGGGTGGAAAGGGTTCGTGTATGCATTGGAAGGTGTTTATGAACAGAAGAAAGCCCTTAAAAAAATTAGTAAGTTGAGTGGATATGATGATGGGAATTCATTAAGTAATTTGTTGTGGTGGATCTATAGTAGGGACTAAGAAGGGATGATTATTTGGGTTAGTGGTTTATGTTCCATGTTCACTACTTGTATGAGTGGTGGGAAGGGGATAAGTATGTTTGTAACTTTGTGTTTATGTTTTATTTTATATTAATTAGTTATAAGATTTTGTATTTCTAAAGAAATTGACTATAAAATAATTGAAAGTACATGATATTTGGAACACTTATATAAAGGAAACCTCGATTTTATTAGCTGAAGAGCATGTATCCGGTTTCGTTTGAAATCTAGTCATTATTTAATTATCTTGTTATCCGTAAGCTTTATGTGTTCATTATGTTTTTATTCTTCAAGAATTCTTTAAAATAACACTTTTATTAGAGATCTTTGTCAACATCAGAAATTTGAAACCCAGAACATTAACATCAAGACCTATTGGAATAAATCAAATTAGATGTATAGATCCATAAAGAAACCTGAAAATTTAACATCAAAACCCTTTACAAATCCTTATTAAGAGAATCACAGAAGCTTAAAAAAAAACTACGTACTGAACACATTCGAAATATAGAAATTTTTATAATAAATAGAACTAGTTTTATTAACAAATACTTAAAATAGAGGTTAGCGATTAAAAAGTATGAACCAAAACACAGGATAGTTGACCTAAAAAGGGAAGGAAACTCCACGTTTGCTTTTGAAAAATGTTGTTTACTTTCCGAGTCTTTAAATTCAAAAGTAGTGGAAGCATTAGGTACGGCACGCAATAAGGGTCAACCTTGTTTTACTATTGTATTACAAATTGTATTTTATATTAAGACAAAACCTCAGCTTTTAGGATTGTAGATTTGTAGATAAGAGTATAAAAGGTAATATTAATTTTTAGAATTGATAATCATAACTTATGTTACATAATTAAGTATTTATGTTTGTAAACTATCCACATTAATCACATTTTAAATAACATTCAGATTTTTCATTCATTATACACTGTTACCATTTTTAAAACTTAGAATCTTATTTTTTTTATTTTTATTCACAGAAAATTAAATGATTTTTTAAAATGTGATGATAACCGTAAAAAAATTCTTCTGTCTTTTGTATAATTTTTTTCTAACAACTCAGATTTACAATTTTTCTATTTTATTTAAAACATATTATTACGATATTCTTTTAAACATCTCTTAAAAAGCAATTTTGACTAGTCTTCAATTTTTTGTAAACCACAATGCAATATTAGAAAACAATTACAATAAAAATGGGATATAATTTATCTTTTATCTAGAAACAAAATAAATACAAAAAAATGCAATATTAGAAAACAATTACAATCAAAATGGGATATGATTTATATTTTATCTAGAAACAAAATAATTATTATTTAAATATAGTGTATATCTTGTATACAACCCATGAATTTGACCCCTTCTTGTATTAGGATTAGGCATATTTGTTTGGTTGACGCAGTCTTGTCCTTCCTCTTATAATTTTCTTAGACACTTCCCCTTGACCCTTCAAACTTATAACGTACGTGTTTAGGGTTACATAGTAATCAAGCTTGATACCATGTTGGATTGTTAAAAATTCTTTTGAGGTTTGCATTGTATTTCATATTAT
This sequence comes from Pulicaria dysenterica, assembly GCA_947179395.2. Lineage (NCBI taxonomy): Eukaryota > Viridiplantae > Streptophyta > Magnoliopsida > Asterales > Asteraceae > Pulicaria > Pulicaria dysenterica. The sequence continues at coordinate 56,827,563 of OX359295.1, forward strand.
TATATAAACACCATAATTACACAAAGTAACCTATACAATATACAAGTTAAAGTATAAATAAATACATACACAAACCTAAAGGCTATTCCATTTTAGACATCACTTCACATTGCACCACTCATCTTATGATTACCTAGGCCAAAAGTGGAAATAGGTGATCCTAATTGGAAAAGAGTCATTGAAACAAAATTTAATTCTTTTATAACTAATGTACTTTGGTTAAGGTTCCGAGATTCTAATATTACTGTGTTAGTGTTGTAAAGTTAATGTGACTATCCAAAAAGATTTATCACGCAGATGGCACTTTACATTAACATAGAACTTGTGTGGTAGCAAATGGTTAAGCCAAAGATATTGATTGTAGTGAATCATTTAGCTTAATAGTTGAACTGGCTAAAACTCATACTGATTCATTGTTTTCGGTTTAAATGCATCATGCAATTAGCCAATTTATCAACTAGACATACTTTCTTACATTTACAAGTTATCAATTCTCAAACTGATACATATGATTAAATAGAGGTTCACTATTTGGTTTAAATCTACTAAAAGATTAATATAAAATCTATTAAAGTAGTTGACGTAAAGTTATTTACTTTTTCTATTTTTTTCAATAATTATAATATTTTTAACTTTAAACATTCATCACACATCTTTATTAGGACTTAGGAGTTATTTAATAACAAAATCTATATTATTTCCTGATGACGTACCTACGTCCAGGCCCAAGAAGATACCAAAGGGCCTGCCAATAACGTCTTCCCAATATCATAAGGACAAGCCTAGCCCAGGCCTGGCTTAATCCAGGATAACCGGTTGCAGGTCAACAGGGTATCCATCACAAAGTAGTCGCAGGCCAGGCCCGACTCCCCACCACACGGTCTATACAGGCCTGGCGTGCTTAACGACATTATTACAAGTCCTTCCGCCCACGACAGGTCCAGCCTAACAGCACACCATACTACAGGTAAGCCCTTGAGTGAACCACTACAACCTTGCTACAACTCTTACACGTGTCTTAAGGTCACAGGCCCGAGCAAGCGTGCCATGTTTGCGCTAAGACACACGTAGGCTCGCTGTGATTGGATGACACCGGTAATGGGGAGCATATAATATAGATTGCTAATGACCAGAAGTTTGAATTGGAATATAATAGGAGTTGAAGAGGAAGATTAATTATAAAGAAAATGAAAGAGTCCATATATGCATCTTAATTTGGTAATTAATTAATTAATGTATATTGACATATATATTGTATAGTAAGGTTTGTATTTCATGTTTGTTTGTATGGTGTGAAGAAAATCAAGAAATCCAAAATCATATATGATGCCGTCCGTAACTCGTTTTTCTTTTACTTCCACATCAAAAAAGATATATAATATTATGCTTAATTAATTGCTCTATTAGTTAATTAATTAATCAATTCTACACGCATGCACAAAATTACTCTTAATTCATCTTTTTCCCATTACATTGTTTTGTACGTCGTCCGCGTATGATATAATAACATTCTTATATTAGCTAGTACGTGATTTATCAACATTTTATAATTAGCTAGGCAGTCTACTTTATACAGAAAATACAAAATGATATATTAATATGCAACAAAACGATTTACCATGATAACCGTATGATGTTTGAATATGTCGAAATAACTTTTATATTTAATATATATTTTTTATTTTATATATGGTCTTGTAGAGTCAAAAAGCCTAAAAAAGATTACAAAACAACTAAGTGTCGGACATCTATTTTTTTTAGTTTTGAAATACTGTAAATATCCTTAAAAACTTATTCGACATATACCCCTAAGGCCCTAACATTTGTAGTCTTTCTTCATGAATGTAATCGGATCTAGTTTATATATATATATATATATATATTAGAATATGTATCAATAAATCGGCGCTTTATTTTGACTTATTCAGGTTTTATAAATGGTACTTTTAACCTGTTTTATTCCATGTCGTATTTTGTAGCAAATCTATGATTTAGCTCATGTCTAGTCATTCTTTTCTTACGAACCTGGGAGTTGGGGTTTGGGTTTGTTTTAGGTTTATGTGAAGTTTCTGCGTGTTTTCACTTGAGTTTAGGTGTTAGGGTACATAACGTGTATTGGTTAAAAGCTAGTATGATATTGTGCATAATAGAAAATTTGGCACACCAAATCCTAATTGGAAGCAGTTGAGACTTTGAAGCACAATCTTTATGCTAGTGGAATTGAAGGGGCCCGTAATGTTTTAACATCAATAACTTCCTTTAATTCTATCAAAACTGTCTCACATCACAAATTGTAGCTTAAAATTTCACACACCAATCATAGTACAACTAGTGAAACATAATGTACTACTTTAACTAATTACTATTAGCATTGTATACACGTAATGGAACAATTACGGATATTTTTTCTCGATAACTTGTGCGTTTTTCAAACATGGGTGACATGTTTCTATTCTAATATAAAATCCAACAAAAGTGTTGGCATTATAACTATATTTTATTTTAATTATATATTGCCCATTAAAAAATATCTAATAATATTTATAAATTTAGGTTGTATGTTATTTAGATTTAAATCTTTAATACTTCTAGTTATATGTGATTTTTAATAGTTAAACTAAAATATTTATTATATGAAATAATATATAATATGAAAAGTTTAAATATTTATTATATGTTTATTAATACGTTAATTTGCATAGATTTGATTTTTTAGATAATCTCTATTTTGGAGTGTTTTGTTACTAAAATGATCTATAAGATTGTTATTAACTCAACCAAATAGTTGTTTATTTGACAGTTTCCATTTAGTTTAATATTAAGGGTAATTAGTAATTTTAAACTATTTAAAATTAAGAAATTTAAAAGATTTAAATGCTAATAAGATAATATAGATAAAAAATATAAGAAATTAAACACCGTTCACATCTTATCCCTTCAATTCACTGTCATCCACCAAAGTTCATTTGTGAGAGTAACTCCCATGATTGCCATATGCATACAACCTTCTTCTGCTTGTCCTTCATTATTGTGGTGAAGATCAACACTCCCAAATAACAATCACATTTCAAATCATACTTAGCTCACTATATCATCTCAAGCAGCCATTGTTTGGATGAAGAGAAAAGGAAGGTTAATTAGCAACTCTAATCCAGATAAAAGTTTATTTCTTTGCATAAAAAAGTTACAAATTTTTTTATAAATTTTGATAACCATAGCCTTAAACTGTGAATAAGAATGAAATAAATTAATTTTAGTCTTTGAAAATGGTAACTCTGTTATATATATAAAAAGTTGAAAACAAATTAAAAAGTAATTACGCTGAAAAATATGAAAAGTTAATTATGAATACATAAGTAGTGATTATCATTTTTTTTAAGTGATATTACCTTTTTTGTTTTTATCCCCTAATTAAGGACCGTAGTTATCATCCTCCAAAATATATTTATTACCTCTAAAGTAATCATTTGGGACAACATAAAATTTATATAATACGCACTAGAGCAAAGTGTAAAATTTGCACTTGTGCACAGTCGAGCTGTACTGGAAAAAAACCCAGCAAACACGACTTTTTTTTTCTTCCAAAAAAAATGTCAAGACCGTTCTCAAATTAAAGAGCATAATTTTCTCGTTAATTTGATATATTTTTCGTAATTTAACACCTTCTCGTTTGATGGGTATGTTAGTTTTAAAAGAGTGGAGGTAATATAATAATGTCCATACTACCCTTTCTATTTTATTTAAATAAAAAAGACAGGAAATTAAATGATTGGTCAGAAATGATTATCGCAGTTCTCGTACGAAATACAGTTCTCGTTTGAACCACACCCATCAACTACTATATATAATTTTTGACCAGTTCAAAAAGTTTGTATAGAACACATAAGTATGAAATATGTATGAGCTAAACAAATCTCCCAAGTAACAAAATATGACTATGATAGTGATATGAAAGCATTGAACACATTAAACTACATAACATTTACCAAATGTTACCTTCACTATTCATAAGGCACTGTTCATCTACAGTGTTTTTTTTTACTCTTAGGATATTATTTATCTAAACAAAGGACTTTTTCATCTATGGTAAATATAGTTTTCTTATAAGGATTAATTTTTTGTAAAAAAGTTTTATCTCAAAGATTAAATTGTTAAACTCAATATTTGAAAAACCAACTAACAAAGTCTACCTCAAAATCTAATATAGTTAAAGTTAACATCAGAAAATATTTTACAATATCTAAATAAAGATTTTGTCAACTTTTGTATAAAATTGTAAAAAAGTTCTATCTCAAAGACTAAATTATTAATCTCAATATTTGAAAAATTAACTAACAAAGTCTACCTCAAAGTCTAATATAGTTAAAGTTAACATCAGAAAATATTTTACAATAACTAAATAAAGATTTTGTCAACTTTTGTATAAAATGAAATTAACTAGGGTGATAACGTAACTTTGACATAAAAGGAAACTTTCTTGAGAGGGTTTGTAGTAAAAGGGAACTTTTTAATGAGTTTGTAATATATAAAGATTAAATATAAGAAAGTTTTATGATTAAAATGAAATTCATGGTGTAACTGTGTTATAAAAATTTTTAGTTATTGTAAACATATATGTAAACTCTAAGTCTTTATATTCATTGACGAATCTAGAATAGAAAACCACGTGGTATTCTATATTATACATATTCCGTTTATAAAAAAATGTTTTGGTACCCACCGCAACGCGCGGGCACCAAAACCTTGTAAAACATTAAATAGAAGGTTAATATCGAGAAGATGCATATCAACTATGTAGGAAAGCAAAATAGAACTCCCCATAAAGCTCAGGATACCCAAAGCAAGCAAAACTGATGTAAAAACAAATTAATATTTGATAAGGAAATGGTTCAGCAACATAGTTGTGAACCCATATAGTAATTTAAAACCCACTTGATACAACAAAAAACCCACAAAAAAGGTCTAATCACTTTCAATCTTGATTAAAAGTTTAAAACTTCAAATATTAAAAGTACATTTATCAGCAACATCCACTTAATATATTGCAAATTCTAATATAAAAGGTGCTGCTACTTTATTCAAATTGATTCCCAAATCATAAAGAACACAAAATAGGCGCTTCATATATAAAAAATCACCAAATGACCAAAGTCGATTGAAATCCTCAATCAGTAAACATCTTAGATGACCAAAAGGAGTATAAGAAATGACTAAGGAAACACTTAGGCTGCATATATCATATCATAGCTTGACTCCCTACCACAGCGGAAAATCCCTTATAGAATAGGAGAAAAATTAAAGATTTGAACAAAGAAAACATGGAATATTAAAACTCGCTTCATGTACAATATGCTCACTTCTCCAATCCTCCCACTCAATATTATAGCTCTAATCCTCTGTGAGAAATTCGCCCTCTCACCAAGCATGTTTTTTTTCTATTGGAATCAAAATGACTGAAAAGTCAATTCATGTTAAATTATCAAATAACAATAAACTGCTATTATTCACCAAGTTGATGAATGCGTCCATGAAACGGATTAATGTGCTCATATCACTACATCGAACTCATATCTCCCCGAGTCCCTGTTACTCTATTAAGCCCCACAATCACACATAATGGACTATTATTCTAATTGGGCCTTATTGGGCTAAATAAGATACTTATAAGCATGAAACCTAACCCCTTTGATGTAAAAAAATGAGTCGTCATCTTGGTTAAACTGGAAATAAAGATGACCAAAAACTCTTCGCTGATCGACATCTTATGTGGAATGATTGCAGGATAAAGACTTACAATACTTCAGTTGAATACTCATTGTAACTTTGTTTCTTCAGAAGAGATCCGGATCAATCCTTGCTTGAGGGGTATAGGAAACGACTACAGAAATGGTTAGGATGCGTACATCATATATAGCTTGTCTTAAATGATACCCATTTAAAATAGAGGAGCAGTGCAGGTTTATGATACTACTCGTCTTAGCTAGGTCTTAGTCTATGTGGTGGCAAGGCTTCTAATATAAATTGGAGTGGTGTTGTGATGGTTTTTGTGTTATGAATCAAGCGCTGATGCTACAATCCCATTTCATAGAATCACGATCTCGCTATCCTATTGACTGGTACGAAATCATATCTAACTCTTTTTTAGTGGTATATCTGGTAGTCTGTTTGAAAACTAAGTATACCATTCAACAAGGTTATTGCTTTTTTGGACCAAGTTGGAGGCATTTCTCGACAAAAAGTGATGATAAAGATCGAGATGTACCATCTGATTGGTGCTGGGAGGAATTTGTTTTTAAACCTTGTCAATGCATTTGTATTCTAAAACCGGAGGATTCCGTTTGTAGTGCTTTTGTAAGCCAACAAATATTGATAAGGTTTCGTGATACTTGTGTTATTATTAATGAAAATCAACATTTTGTATTTTTAAAAAAATATAGGAGCGGTATAATCTTATTTAAGAGTGCACCGTCTCAAAATCTGTTCCACACACACTTTTTTTTCCATCCCACACCAACTCCTTCAGCCACATACGTACAGAGATATCACATACATACACACCCCTTCTTGAAATCCTAGAAATGAACACAATGAATTGTTGGTGTCTGGCTGTCTGACCACTGACACACGTAGGCCGATATCACTGCTGATGAGGCGCAAGCCTATTGGGTAACGCGTCAAGATTTGATCCCGACAGCTCATTAGTGAAGAAAAAGGTCAAATAATCAAAAATGGTTTGATTATGAGCTTCAGAACTGTGAAGGATGCTCCACGGGTCATGAAGCAAAACAGCAACACGAATGCTCACTGCTCCGTCACGAGTCGTGGAACCTTACTGCTTCACGGGTCATGAAAGGCCTTCAAGGGCCGTGAAGAGGTATCTAGAGTGAAACTTTAATCTTATTGGACCATTGTGTTGGCCTAATCAAAAGGGTTAGGAGATACTTAGGTGTCTATAAAAGAGACTCTTTTGCCTTCACTATTCTCTCTTGACCTAGCTAGTATACACTTAAACTAAAGGAGAGCTCAAATTAAAAAGGATTGTGTGTTCACTTGTGTTGCTTGGTCAAAGAACTTGTGTGAGGCTGTTCCAGCAGTAGTACTGTTCAAGAGTGAGGCATTGCTACAAAGGGGTGCTACATTGGGGTCAACTCAACTTGGTGTGGAGTTTCAAAAGGTGATAGGCTATTTGTCAATCAAGATCATCCATTCTCCACTGCTCAGCCTATTTCCAGATGTATACTTCTATTAATTTGTTGTTTTCGTGTTGCATTTAACTTGTACTTGAGGTAACACCATTGGAACATGGTTGCATGTATGTATTCTTTAATTTTGTTGCATACATGTTTGTATTTTGTGTTTCCGCTGCGTTTGCTTGTGCATATCATGTTCCAACACAATGAACCTAACTTGTTTCACCAACCCTTTCTTGGAAGCCCCAACTTGTGTGCAATGAAACCGATGATGAGCGAAGGGGTCGATGAGAAGGAAAGGTATTGACAGCATGTATGGTGGAGCTAAGGAAATAGATGGGAGAGGAGACAACATTAGAGAGGGAGAGAGATCGAAGAGCGAAAGATCTAATGAAAGAGAGATGAAGACAATGAGAGAGAAAAAAAAATACATGTACATGTACATGTTAAAAAAAACTAGAAGCATGTTTTGAGGTTAAATAACTATAGGTTAAATCATTTATTGAAAAACATTAGGCGTTAAATTTAAAACGTTTAGAAAAAAGTTTGTGAATTAAACCATAGTTTACCTTGTTTTAAGTGTTGTAAGTTGGCTATATAAAGCCTTTCTTGGATCAATAGTGAACAAATGAGTTCATCTATCTTCTCTCTAAACATATCCAACAGTTACTTGAGTTACACCCACTACATATAGATTTAGGGCATACTATTACTCTATCATTTAATTGAATATCTTGATTTAAATTTGAAGACTAGGTTGCCTATGTTCCAACTTTGAAATTTATCTAGGACAATATTTGACCTCTTTTACAAAAGAAAACATACAAAAGCATGCAATTTTATGGAAATTTTCATAAGTTTTTCCATGATAGATAAAAGTGGATCTCCTAAAGATGATGTTTGGGATTCCTTATTTTAAAGTGCTTTAAAAACTTCAAACAATAAGCGGTTACCTGCTTATTTTCAAAGGCTTATTCCTTGTATGATAAGAAAAAAAAAACAGCGTTAAAAAATTGATTATATTTATCTATGGTTAGCCTCATGAATTGTCAAATGTCTTTTGGTGTACAACTGTCATAGCATATATATATAGATGAAAGACATAATAATGGAACATTATGGGCCACTGCATGATTGGACTTTATTCCTTTACAGATTAAATGCCAATGTCTTGTTTTTTCTACATTCTGTGCAACTTTAATTGTATATTTATAATTATTCTCTATGTACTACATGATGATTGTATAATCACTATTGAGATCTTGCTTAAATACACACACACACACATATATATTTGGACTAGATACAAACTCTAAAATACTGTAATTACAAATCTGAATCAAAATTATGCGAAATTATATTCATCTGAAGTTGAGTTTCGTTGTGTTCCTCTGAGGCATTCTCTGGATAAAACCTTCTCCTTCCATCTTCAACATTTCGAGCAAGAACTCGTTCCATGTGTCAACAGGACCCGGCATGCACCAGTGAACACAATCTGGGAAACTTGTATTATCACTTGCTGGATGTCCATAATGGTTAGGATGTCCATCTGGCCTCATTATCATTGCTTCACTAGTGTCCAACAACCTAAGTTTCAACCCCTTTTTTTCACCTTCTATTTGTGCTGCTTTAAACTCATTTACTTGAGTAGAATACATCATTAACTTGTACCCGTCCAACCTCATCTCCTGGCTCGTGAAGGGTCTCGTCCTTAGACAATTTCCTCCGTTGTTATAATCTCCATTCTCGAAATGCTGGGGTGAAAATGTCCTTAGAAATGTTAATCCTGTATAGTTGTGGAGGTTTAGGAGGGTGGAAAAGGTTGTTCTGAATGCCATCTGGTATGCATAGTAAATACTGATATCTGTAATGTTTTCTTTGTTGCAGAAATGGCAACCCACAATTTCGCCCTTTTCATAGTACATGAATGGTCGAAAAAACCACTGTCCTGCTGAAAATATTACAATATCTATGTTTTCTAGCTCTGATGTCCAAGCGTTGTCTGCCTCGTCTAAATATAGGTTCATTATGCTACTGCGCGTGAAATTTCCAGGATCTGGATCTCGAGATTTCACCAATAGCGGAGACCAGATTGCTACTAGCGTAAAATTGTAGGGAGGAAAGATCCATCGCCTGAATCTTGTATCGTTTGTATATGAAACATCGATCGGATAAGTTTCCTGGTAATCACATACATCAGAATTAAGTTTTTGACAAAATTATATATCTTAACATTACTAAATTATATATGTACCACAACAATAACAATACACATTCCTGTCTCGGGCTAGACAGTGATGTCTCTACCTGGTGTAGAGACTGATTTTCTAAAGATCTAATATTAAATATTTTTTATTATAGTTATTTTTTATACATAATTTGAAAAGGTTTAGAAAAAGATGAATACTTGAAATGTAGGATTCCATTGTGTTTTGTTTTCTTTGGTTTTGAATTGTGTTGGTACGTTTACTTTCTATTCGTATTTTTGCTAACCTACTTTTATTCACCTTTTATTGTATGTTTCTCTTTGTTTTTACTTGAAAGAAGTGACGTTACATCTGCCGTACGTAAACAAAGACTCCTCACCTTTTCTTGTCATTATCTTTTTGCATCAATACTTTATATTTTGTTCTTATCCTTTCATTTCCACCCTTGTTGCATTAAAGCATCCAACTTTAATATAAATCTTCCAACAACAATACAAATACCTAATTCCATATATATGGGTAGAAACACTGTATCTAGAAAGACCATTTGACTCTATAAATATCAATAACTGTTATAATTAGCTGTCACGTTGACATAACTAACTCATAACTAAACACCCGTAGTGATAATACCCATATCTACAATCACTAGACTCAAATACGATTATCTATCTCAATTTCTATCGGTAAAAATATGAATGTGTATAGTGTGCCCAAATCTGTTATTTGGAGTAGTGAAGACCCGTTCAACATCAAAACGTATACTTGAGCTTTCCGCCAGCTAATGAAACCTACATTATGGCTTGTTCACCGTATATAACTTTGGCTTTATTGTATAATTATAATGATAATTATATAACGTATCTATCAAAATAATAATTGAAATTAATACTATTCATAATGCCGTTTGTTGTCATTGCATCTGTTTCTGTTGATACGTCTCTCTCTTATCTGTGTTTGGCTCTTACCTTTATTCATACTTTTATCTAATATAGAAACCCCTCATGATTTTTATTTTTTATGTTTATTATTTATGTGTTTTCAATGGTCCCTCATGTGGTGGCCCTCCACATATTATCTCTACATGCATAAATACTCTATAAAAATGTATAAAAAAGATGTATTTGTTAATACTGATTCATCCAATAGCATTTGAATGGTATGTAATTGAATTTTGATGTAATTAAACACAAGTCATGTCCTATGATAGGTATCTATTATAATGAAATTAAGCCTCAAAAAGCAGGACCATCAAAGGTATGGTCTTGAATATTGATACTTCTTGACAAACTGCTAGATAACAACAATATAACTTATCAGTGTACCACCACTTCTTTTTGCTTTCAACTAAAATACTCTGCCCCACCACTACAACTGTACAAACCAAGTATTAACAATTTGACATTTTTATACTGTATTTATCTGTGATTATTCTGAGTATTATAGTATTAAACCGCCATTTTTGAATGATAAACTAGTTACTTATGCATGCTGATATATATAATTAAGTTACTATATATGAAGTTGGTTAGTTAATCTGAAAACTTACAGTGGCTAACATGCAGACCAATGATTGCATTTGGTTTCTTCCAACCGAGTCTCCGACAAAGGCCAAGCTTTTCCCTCTGACAACCTCCAGGAACTCAACCGCATCAAACTCAGGTAAATCACATTCATTAGGCTGCCATCTCCACTTCATGAAATCTGTATCCGGCCTCCCGTGCTTCATACAATTCTGTCTATCATCGATTATGCATTTAGTTTCATTCGTATAGTATGTTTCCTTTTCATCATCAAACACCCAGCTCCCCTGAAACACGTTACACTTGGTTTCACTCGTCGAGTTTCCGGCGGGTGTCGCCGGATTTATCAACCGGAGGTCAGAAAAGTTTCCGACGTAGAGATGGATTGTGATTAGGAGTGCCAAGGTTATGAATGGGAGGATGAAGTACTGCTTGGTGGTGGTGGTGAGTGGTTTACCATTGGTGGTTGTGGTTGTGGTGGTCTTGGTGGTGGTGGGAAGCTCAATTGGATTGGCCTTCATTGGTTGAAATAGGTCAGGATTGAGTTTGTATGGCTTTTTATAGACACACTCAAAGTATTGAGTGTGACAAGCATATATTAGCAAATCATTACCCTTTAATTTCAATTATTAAATTATTTAATATATACATAAGTACTATAAAAATTAGAAGAAAAAATAAAAGTTCAAGAGACCTCTAATATGAGCTGGCTTGGAAATCATTACCCTTTTAAGAACAAACTTGGAGAATAATCTTAGTTTTACTCTTTTCCCCACCATAACAATACAAGATGGTAGAGAAACTTGAGAAAAAAGTGGATTAAGTGGGTAGAGAAGGAGGGGTAATGTAGTAATTTGAATAAGAGTATTTTAATTTTAAATTAATAAAATAGTGTGTGTATTGGACGACACAAGTCGTAGCAGACATAAGCATCTGTAAGAGCAACTTCTGTATGATTACCAACTACTAACCCTCACATGGTGTGACATAGTTTTATACCTCGACATATGTTCTTGCCAGAGTTAAATGGTTGTTTTCATATGCCTACTGCTTCGAGGCATTGTACTCTGTGCACCACTTTGTGTACATCGAGGCCGTCATCAAAACCAACTATCTTTTTCACGATTGAATACACAAGACGATGATTTTAGTTGTACTTAATTAATAATCTAAAATGATCTATGCATGTAATATATATGAATGTATAATATACATTAGAAATTATACTTAATTGATTGACATATTTGTTGTGCGAGAGATATAAGGTTCAAATAATAGCATCCTATATAATAATAACGTAATAATTAATTACTTAAAATAATACATGCAACTAACAACATCCGATTTAAGTATCGTTCTTTCACAAATCATTTAAATATATGGTATTAATGTGATATTGTCATTAGATTCTTTAAGGGCTATTGTAGCGCCTCTCCTGAATGCTTCGGGTTAACTATCGGTGAGTTGGGTAGCTTTGGGAACACCACTACGCTTACCCCTTCGGGTGTGGCTTCGGAAAGTGCCTGACACTTTTTTTTGTAGAGAAAGTAAAAAGGGAGAAAATATTTGGATTGTTGGAGTTAAGTGTTACTTGTGTTTTGGATAAGAGAAAAAATAAAGAAAAATAATATAACAGCTGATGAGACATTTGAGTCGTGAATAGTTTGGAACGGGTCATGGATGCTATGATAGTATGATCTAATGATTTAAATAACGTATGGTGATAACATTACCTTAACTTGTTACTTATATAATTATGTATCATATACTCATTTATAAATTTTTAAATGTTATTAATAAGAAATAAAATTGAAAGTGCATTCGTGTTGAGGGTTTTAAAAAATGAATTGACAGGCGGATATGAAAATTGCAGTGAAAGATAAACGGAATCTTTGGGTATTGAAAGTGCGTATAAATATATATTATTAGTGCAATTTTATATTGTTGGGAGTAATCCATATGGTGACATTGTTTATTGTTTTATAAGATGTCGTTCGTAAACTACTGTTTATATTCGTACCCTTTTAGTTTCATTCTTATGAGTTATACATAAATTTGTATTATTCGTCCCTTCTATTAGTAGTTTTTCTATCTAGTTTATATATATAACTTAAAAGAATATTCAATCAGGGACGGACCCAGGATTTTTAGGGACTGGTGGCAACATTCAACGGCAAAAATAAAATCAATTAAGATTACGGGTGTTGTTCGGGTTTTTTCGGGTTTCCGGTTAATTATGTCGGGTTAATGACGTTTCAGTTGTTTTTCCGGTATATTATGGCTAAAATCTAAAACAAAACACAATTTATATGAAACTTTATTAATTAAATTGTTATTTTTAGAGTAAACTAGAGCATTTTAAAAGTATAAATCAAATATTGAACTATAATTTATCATTTTGTTATAAAAAAAGTCATTTTCATTAAGTTTTTGTGGGATAAAAAATCACTGGTAGCACCCAACAATTTGACTGGTAGCACCGGCTCAAAAAAGTCAAGCATTTCCACTACGCTCGCAAAAATAACCGGTGACACGTGCCACCGCTGGAATATATGGGGTCCACCCCTGTATTCAATATAGTTCATATTTAATTCACAGTCTCAAGGGATTAATTTTAGTTTTTTTATCATGACATCAAAGGTCCATATTGTATTACATTTTCGTAATTCACATGTGATTATTTACAAATCATATATGATTGTATAATGAATCACATATGATTGCTTATTAAAATTTTAGAACTATATTTTTTATTTTAACTTTACTGAACATAACTTATAACTTTATCACATCATATATTTTTCACATTTGAGTTCTAACAAAAATGTGTTATGTTGTTATAATCATAGTAAATGTCCTCACCATCTAGTTCAAGCAGTCTTTCTATCTAGTTTAAAGACTCACATCCCTTCAAAGGGGATAAACCCCACTTCTCAACACCACAGAAGAAAACCCCTACAAGGAGACTCGAACCGGAGACCTCTCTATGTGTTAACAAGCCTCTGACCACCAGGACAGAACCTCAATAGCAAGTGTGGTATACATGTACGTGGTCAAAATGAACGGCTTCATGATTTTGTTGATAAATATATATATAATGCGAATTGCGAAACCATTAATTACCTCTATCGATGAGAATTAAATATTTTCTTATGAAAAGGTATGTATAACCAGAAACATCTATGATAAACGTTTTTATCACTTATAAATATTTAAATAAGTAAAAAAAAATAATGAGTAACATCTTTTAATTAAAACTAGTTAGAGTCCGTGCTCCGCACGGGTGTGGGAGGGCTAAAATCTGATCGTGGCTGAAAACGTAAATCCGGTTTGTGAAAAGAGTGCACGGGTCTTGGGTTGACCGACCCTACCCATTCTATACCCGGCTCTTATCCGACAAAAAAAAACGAAATAAAAAACCGACCCGGTCCCATAAGAGCACGATAAAAAAAATTATAATTCAAAACTGAAAACGTAAACCCGGTTTGTGAAAAGAGTGCACGGGTCTTGGGTTGACCGACCCTACCCATTCTATACACGGCTCTTATCCGACCAAAAAAAAGAATAAAAAACCGACCCGGTCCCATAAGAGCACGATAAAAAAAATTATAATTCAAAACTGAAAACGTAAACCCGGTTTGTGAAAAGAGTGCACGGGTCTTGGGTTGACCGACCCTACCCATTCTAAACCCGGCTTTTATCCGGAAAAAAAAAGAATAAAGGTAATGTCCAATATTTTATGCCCACAAAGGATTACAAATTTCAATTTCTAACAGAAAAGGAAACCGGTAAGCGAAAGTTGATGTTAAAATTCAACTGAGGTGCCAACATAATTTGTGATGTGACATTTTTATTTAATTTTAAAAAATCTTTAAATATAATAAATTTAATTTATAAATCTAATTAATACCCACACTCTCTCTTTCTCTGAAGTTTTCTCTCTCTCTCTCCCTTCTCTCTCTAAAAACGGCTCCACCACCACCACTCCACACATAAATTAGAAAAGTAACACGCAGGCTTAAAACCCTTATCTAACAAATTTACTTTGCAACTTACATGGTTATAGAGTGGAAAAGCTTCATGTAATGTGTTCATTTACGTATAAAGAGATTACATACTTATTTAATAAATTTTTATTTTTATATTTAATAAATTTAATTAAAGTGTTGGTACAAAAAAGGGTTTGTTTGCCCCTATCTCTCTACACAATCTGCTCCTCCCTGTAGAATGTCACCGCAGCAACCAAACGCCTCCGCACCCCATCACCACTGCACTTCGTCTCCGCCGCCGTCCCAAACAAACCAAACCGCCAACCACCGCCAGCCACCTTCACACCTCCCTCTCTTACTCTCCTCTCTCTCTCTCGCGCACTACCAACACCACCCAGAAAACCCAAGCCACCATAGAAAACCCTAGCCGCCGCCACCGTAAACAGGAACCGCCACCGATCTGAACCACCATCTCGTCGGATCTAGGGTTTTCCCTAACCAACATCATCGTTCACAATACCACGTCACCGCCGCCATCATCGGAAGTCAAATCTAGGGTTTTCTCCAACCACCACCGTCGGATCTAGGGTTTTATCCACCCACCACCGTGGGATCTAGGGTTTTCCCCACCCACCACGTCGGATCTAGGGTTTTCTCCACCAACCACCGTCGGATCTAGGGTTTTCTCCAACCTACCTCGCCGTTAACCACCAACACCACCACCATTACAGCCAAAATCAACGCTCTGTTCTCGAGTAAAGTACACAAATTCACTCTGACGAATAGAGGCATTTTCGAAGAAGATGAAGGAAATGGTTTCTAAGGGTTGTTTCCCCATCTGTTCCGAATTTTAGACCGATTTCTGGGTATGCAAACACAATAACACACAACATCATATAAACTTCTTTATTTTTGGGCTTATTTGTTCTTATGAAATTCTTGTTGATTGAATATATTTTTTCTTCATTTCTAGGTTTATTTGTTTGATTTGTATTTATTTATGGAAATTCTTCTTTATTTCTGGGTTTATTAGTTCATCTGATTGTTTAATTCATTTATTTCTGGGTTTTAGATTGTTTAATTCATCCAGAATCAAATCAGAGAGAGTTGAGAGCAGAGAGAGAGAGAGTTGAGAGCAGAGAGTTGTTAGAGAGTTGGTAGGGGCGATGAAATAATACGTGTGGCCCAAAACCGAATTAAAAAAAAACAGCCCAATAATACAATCCGGCCCAGACCCGGTTCTGACCCAAACCCGGATCCGGGCACAAAGTCATAGGCAGCCACGCTTTTTTATCTATTGTATAAATATATGTAAGTATGAAAATATTCAACATTGGTGATGGTTGAAGTATATATCATATTTCTAATTTTTTTTATAGTTAAAATTGGCGAAATGGGCCTATTTTGTCAATGAAAGGTGCATGTGCGTATTACCAGATTGCACACCGGTGTTTCTCATACAACGAACAGTGCACTGATTTACGTACTTTAACCTTTAGGCTTCAATTTTTAGAATGGGTTTTGTTTATTATAGTTAAAGTGGTGATAATGAAATGGAAATAGATGATTACTGGTCTTTACAAATGGTCTTTGATTATAATACTGAAGTTAGCGATAGCCCATAAGTCAAATCGGTGATAAGAACATATACCATAAAAGGTAAACTTTACATAAAGTTTTTTGCATAACAAAGGATTAACAAGTAATAGTGATTGATGACATGGTGATTACACATTGTATTATATAAAAAGTTATTCTTTCACGACTTCTAGAAAAAGGTATAGTGATTTACAAATCGAACCATCTGTAGTGAGAGATCATGACCAGCTCGTCACTCTGCTCGTCAACCACTATGTTTCGTTTGTCATCTGCTCGTCATTTCCTGCCTTGTCACCTCCACGACGAGTTTAAACAAGTACGTTTTCTAGTATTGAAAAAATGCTTTAGAATTTGGGTAAAAGTTGTCGATTGGTGTGGTCTTGGAAAAAGTTATCTTCATTACAAAGGGATGTATGTATGTCATCGATATGAAGACAAACAGTCGGCAGTCCCATGGTCCTCAAAAGGTTGGGTTTTAGTCTAGGAATTTGTGGTGTGGTCGTTCATGTATCTTATTTGAAAACAAAGGAATAATAAACTAGTTTTTCAAGGTACAAAAGATGCAACAAGTAGGTTAGTTTTTAAAGAGATCCTTACATTTAACATGCTTCAGTTTCTTAAAGTTGAAATTTTGGTCGTTTAAAGATTAAAAAAGACCATCTTACTCTTGTATGAGAAGCACTCGAGGTTGATTAACATAGAAGACTAATGACCATCTTGTTATAAGACTGTGAATACAACAAAAAGAATTTTAAAAGATCGTTAACGGAAATTTTATTCTTAAAAAACAATTTTATACTGAATTTGGTAATTTATTTTTGAAATCTCATTTTTTTTAAATTGTGTCTAGTGATCAACTTGATAACGCGTACCGTCGGACCACCGTATGGAGTATGGACATATGTAGGACGGGCCCAGGTTAAAAGATATTTTTTAAGTATTTTACAAAACATAGCCTTAAATTTGGAAAAAGAAAAAGGTAAAGAGAATGTTTTTTTTTTTTTTTTTTTTTCTTTATGTAACATGTGGGGCAATTGTTAGATCATGTGGGAGTTTTCCTTCCTATCGCAAAGACTAACCCAAATAAAACTTATTAAAAAATCCTATTAATTAATTTAGATAAAAAATTAAATTTTTAAATCTAAAGCATTAATCTTGATAAAAATTGAAATTGAAATTTTTTTTTTTTTGAAAAGCATGACAATAGACTATATTATTATAAATGAAGGATTCTGCCACACTTTGACGTTTCTACGAGAAATGAAGGATTCTGCCGCCTTTGTCAAATCAATGAATGAATCCACACCTACGAACGGCACGCCCCACCAATTGTGTATTTCTTCCCAAAGCTTAACGATTTTGGAACAATGGAAGATAGCATGATTGATCGTTTCTGGCTAATCCTCGCACTAGGGATAAAGGACCGATGGGACATCGACTCCCCTTTCCACTAGTTTTGTTCTTACTGGCAGTCTTTGTCGCTCAAGTCTCCAGGAATACACACAAACCTTTTTCGGAATTAGAGAAGACCAAAAAGTCTTTGTCACCTGAGTTTCTTCTAATGTATCTTCAATCACTTTTCTGCATGCTTTGACCGAGAAATAACCTTCTTTATCGAACGAACAGCTCCATTTGTCATTGACTTCCTTTTGCAACCTGACCGGATTGATCACCTCCATAAGATTTTGGAATTCTGTTTTCACTCTACCGGTTACCTAATGTATGTCTCCCACTTCCCAAACCCAACCCGAGTTAGTCCAAGATCCCAATTGACTAACAAGATAAATTTTTTTCCAAATTTGTTATGTACCCTTGGAAAGGAAGAGGCCAAAGAAGATTCACCCACCCAGATGTCGTGCCAAAATAGAGTATTTTTACCATTCCCGACCTTACTTTTAAAACAAGATTGTAAGTTGATACCAAACTTATCAAGATCTGAACCCGCTTTAATTATACCCTCCCATATACCCGACACCAGTTTGGTGGATTTATAGCTAACCCACCATTAGACCCGTATATACTAGCAATTATTTTGACCCAAAAAGAATTTTTTTCATTCAAAAACCTCCACCACTATTTCGCAATTAAACTCAAATTAAACGCTTTGAGGTTACCAATTTCTAAGCCACCCTTTTCTTTGGACTTTACTACTTTAACCCATGCCACCCACGTAATTTTTGAATTGGATAAATTCCCACCCCAAAAGAAAGAACGTCTGAACTTATCTAATAATGAAAGGATATTGTTGGGAGCGCGAAACACAGATAACAAATTTAGCTTTTCTTTAATTAAAATTAAATTCAGTTTAACTTTAAATTAAGAGAGAAAATTTTATATACATCTTTATTAAACTTTCAAATATCTTATTTATATGTAGTAATTAACAAATATCATTTTTTTGACGCTTATAATACTTCAAAATATCATATTTAACCAAATTCTAAGTTTTATACTTTTAAAGTATTTTATAAACATTTTAGATTCTTTTAAATATAATTAGTAAATATTTAACCATATTGTCTCTAATTGTAACAATAATGATGGATGATATCTACAGCTATGTCTCTTCGTATCAATACCATGTTTCTACCATTACGTCTGTCCTCCCCTTTTAATCGATGCTTTCTCCTCCGCTCTAGGGGTGTGTTTGGTAAAGAGAAAAGAAATGAGGAGAAGTAGAAATGGATATAGGCGAGAAATGGAAATGAGAAGAAATGAAAATGTTTGGAGAATTAGAATTGATTACATTGTTTGGTATCATCAAAGAAATAAAACAGAGAAATGGTAGTTGAGGTCGCCAGACGGCGGCTGCGGTGTTGGCCGCCTCGTCGGACGTCGACGGTGATGAGAGGAACGCTAGAAAAACAGTGCAACCGGACGTTGACGATGATGAGTAAACATTGGCTGTCATTTCTCTCCATTTCTACACAATCTGAAGAGAAGTGAAAATATAAAAGAATTGGAGAAATGAAAATAGGTGGAGAAGCTATTTCTCCTCCCAAAACCATAACCATTTCTTACAAACAATAAAAATCAATTCTCTCCTATTTCTTTACTCTCTACCAAACACACCCTAGATGTTGACATCATTTGTTGCCATTTGTTAATATCCTAATTTTTATCTTTGATATATATTTATTAAAGTTTAAAATTTATCATTGTGTATTATATAAACATTTAATCTAATTTTTTACTAAACAACTAGATTGAAACCATAAATCTTTTTTAAATTGTTGTAATCTCGACATAATGTCCCTCTATCTTAGCGATTAAATCTCTATTATTCATTTATATGATACTTATTTTAGTGTAATGTAAGTATTTAGCTAAACTTAGCATTAAGTGGTGCAGAATGTACACTTATTCAAGTCTTAGCTCTAATTTTAGACTTAAAAAAGTGAGAGTCGAGGAGCGGCGTCCCTTCACATGTCTTAAAGGCGGCTCCTTTGGCAGGGCCAGCTATGTGCTTCTATAGCTAATTAACATGTTCATCTAAGTGTCGAACATGCAAAACCATATGTTGTTTTAACCAGTTAAGTGTTGAACGGGTCATGAACCTCCTAACAATTTATTAAACAAACAAACTTTATCCAAACCATTTCATGAACCTTCCATTTATTTACAGCTGTAATGGTGGTTATTTACACATACATAACCGCTTTTAGGGTAATTGAAAATAGAATAAACATTTCTAAATGATAGATACGAACTAAAAATGACTTCTAGATTATCCCTCATTAAAATTTGTGGTAATGTGGAATTATTAATTTAGAAAAATTATTTTTGCACGTTCTAAAATATTCAAGTTTTTGCTATTGAGTTTATACACCATTTACACTATGGTAATAGAAGTTGCATTTCAAAACAAAAAACATTAGCACTTTAGGTAGTAGAAGAATAAAATAGGATAAACAACCTATTTTTAAGCATTCCATCTTCTTCATATTGGTATGGTTGGTTTTGTGTCCAAACGAGTATTGGCCGGCCAGGTAAATACCGAAAATTATATAGTTTTATTAATAAATTGTCTCTTTAGTGAGAAAAAAATAGGTCTGAGCATTTAGTCAAAATTTGACATTAATTTGTTTTTAAAAAAAATAAAATAAAACCGACACTTGTGAGCGTGTACACGGTACACATAACAACACCCATATAAGAATATCGTTAATATATGATATATATAGTTATATACATGCTTATCTTGATGAGGTGTACATGAGTAGCCAGATATGCGTTACCAAAACATACATGTTCACCTTTAACCAACTAATATTACAAGAAAAACACGATCATTTCATTTTCATATAGTAATAATTAATTGTATCTTATCAATGCTAACGGAAACTTTATTTATTGTGGTTGGGTGTCGGTGACTATGACCTTTTGCAACATCTACTTCTTAATCTTATTTAAATCTCTGATGGGTCGATATTACCAAGTAATAGTTGGGGCAGATCCTTTTCAACTTTAATTATTAACTAGTCATATTGGTCCAAAAACAAATATATCATCTAATATACCTAGAATCCATTTGTATATAATGTATATGATTTCCTTTTCCTTACAATAACAATATAAAAAGGATATATTATTTTTATTACGAGCAACATCGGAACTAATTTCAAAACTCGGCTTACTTACAATACATACCTATCTCCGACCAACCAATGCACAGAGGGAAGCATCAAAAGGGTTAGCATTCACTAGTGTGAACACTTGATTCATAAAAAAATAATTTGACTGCATATTAAGTTATATATATAGTTACGATTATTATACAATATATATATATAATCCTTTACTTTATTATAGGAAAGAAAAAAGTAACGGTACATCGAGATATTTACAAAATTTGGTGAATGCCTTTGATAAAGTGATATCGAATATTGGGCCAGGGTTCAACCTTTTTTATATAAGAATCGGACACTTATTCGGAAAACACTTTATAATTAAATAATTAACGTTTTAAAAGTAGCCAACTTCAAAAAAGCTATCGTTGTATAGGAAATCCCATGTCTTTGATTCATTTAAAAGTTTAACAGTTTTTTATTATGACACTAGTACAGTCATTAGGCTGTGCTATGCACAGCCCACGTCGTTTTATATTAATTTTTTAAATATAATATTAAAGGTATAATACCGTGATCTAATATACAATGCCAAACGTCTAATTCGGTAAATAATTACACTTGCAAATTCTTTTTGTTTATTTCATCGGTTTCACACTTAGCAAATTAGGATAGTAGAGTGATTCTGGTGGAAAAAACACAGTGATAATATGATACATTAAGATTAACTAAATTTATTATAAGCCACAAATAATGTTGATGAAAATTACACATGAGATATAATTAACTTCCCTTACCACGATGTTAGACCGTCTGCGGTAAAAATATGCATACTGACTTTATAAGCCAAAAATCCATAACATATATTTTTTTAGAAAAATAATCAAAAAGGGAACACTTACATATAAAATTCTTTCCTAGATTATCCTAGAATTATTTAATGTAAGCCAAAAAAACCAATAACATATATTTTTTTTAGAAAAATAATCAAAAAGGGAACACTTACATATAAAATTCTTTGCTGGATTATCCTAGAATTATTTAATGTAAGCCAAAAACCAATAACATATATTTTTTTAGAAAAATAATCAAAAAGGGAACTCTTACGTATAAAATTCTTTCCTGGAATATCCCAGAATTATTTAATGTAAGTAATAAGGTAGACACGAATGACATGATTTTGCTAAGCATGTAACAAAAACATCCGCAAAAATAGACAAAAGAAGAAAAGAAATTACCTTAAAGAAGAAGGAGGAAATAACCGAAGCTCAAAATACCATTCCTATTAATCTATTATCATTAGAAGACAATTTTGTCATTTGGGTTTCGACATTTTATGATTTTAACAACAAACATGAGTTATGTACACTACCAGAATCTAGTTCGTAATATTAACAAATAATTCCAAAAATGCATACAAATCTAGGTAAAAAGACAAAATTAAGAACCAATCATTAAGATACCAGATTATAACATAGATTACCAGAGAAGGCCAATGATAAATAGAATAAACCCCAACTTATTTGAATGTAATTAAGAAAACATCGATGGTTTGATGATTGATGAGGCGGATGAGATCTGGAACAAAGTATAGTAGAACTATAGCAATAAAAAGTGGGAAAGAGAGAGAGAGAGAGAGAGAGAGAGAGGGGGTGGTAGCTGGTAAGCAGGGAAGGAAGAAGCAGAAAGCAAGCATGTAGGTGGAGGTTGAGTATAGAAAGGAGAAAACAAAGCATGGGTCTATACTCTATAGTACAACAAGAAAGATGAAATAGTTTAATACTATTTAGACACGTGTTGCTTTTAGGATGTTTGTGTTCTTTTTATATATAGAGTAGATATGGCACAATATTCATACTTCTTTCAATGTCTACTTAACATACTAACCAATCAATCCAACTACTTCTGGAAACAAGATTTCAAGAATTTCAGTAGGCAACTTCAATGGTCCATGATATGAGGTGATTATGGCATACAGGTAAAGATTATTAGATCCAATTCAACCTTAATGATTAAAGGGGATCCGAAAGAAATTACAAGAAAATCAAAAGAATCCTTTGTGCAGTGATACGTCTAACTGTAATAACTGTAACAGTTAAGGTCATTTTAACGCACGTACCGCATACGAAGATCCTTGCATTGAACGCATACCCATGGAATTTGTGGAGGATCCAAACAATATGAATGAACACAACGAATCTGACAGCTATGACAACTTATTAAAAGTTCTTCAGGTTCACGACAACAGCACCGGTAGCAAACTGGTGTAGGTGGTTGCTGTTCATCGAAAAATATAAACCAAATTCAATCATGAACATGATCTAAGTATGACCAAAAAATAAGAAGTAACAATAATGGGGTGTTTGGGATTGCTTATTAACATTTCTTATATCCTTATTGTGTTTTTATGCAACAATAAGCTGTTTTGAGGGTGTTTCAGATTTGCTTATCCAGTCTGCTTAATTGATTAGTGGTGAGTGAAATAAGTTCATAAGCTGTTTAAATTGTTTGGGATGCTGATTTTGAAGTGCCTATAGCTTATTGTGTATTATGAGAGCTAAAAAGCACTTTCGAGTAACGAAGAGTGCTTAGAGCTTATTGTGCTTCCTAAAAGTGAATAAGCACCTTCTTTTCAAACACTTTTGAATCTGTTTATCTTAAACGATCTATAGCTTATTAGTCTAAAACATCTCCAAAAAAAAACTTTAAATCATGTCTACCCTATCTGTACCCTCTATAATTCGTAAGAAGGGCTCGTATTACCTATAAATTCATCAAATAAACAGAATTTACCAAACACTAAGATGTGCTCGTCCAGTTTTATTATAGTATAAGCTCATGCTCATCTAAACACTTTTACACATATTCTTACAGCTGCTTATTGCACTCAGTCCCAATCACCCCTGAAGTTAACTATTTCATAATTCAAACTATTTTTTTCAAAAAAAACTTTGATCAGACTTAACAATTTTAATAAGCCTTCACAAACAACCCTAAGTGTAGCATGTGCGGTGTGCATAGAAAATTAATGCAGTCAAAGGTTATCACTAGACACTAGTTGACTGTATTGAGAACAAAGATTTACCAAAGTCTGATGTGTGGATGCTTCACCATATGGAAGAACGTATATATCCATAGCTGGACGGTCGTTGGGAATAGTTTGAGAGTATATTTTCTGATCAGATGATAGAGCATCATCCATCTTTTGTATGATATCAAAACTGGCCTTGCACAAGGGACATGTAGACACCTTTTTCATCGAAGCCTGTAAAGAATAATTTGGGGTGCATATGGAAATAAGTCCAATCTGAAGGCATGAAGTAGTTTTCTTATTCGATCCTCTCTCTCTTTCAGAGAGGAAAGATCACTTTAGAACTTAAGATTATTGAAAAAATAAGTTAATAAAAATTGATTATGTGAAATATTGGTTAATGAGTTAATGAAAAGATTGGTAATGTATGTTAAAGATTGTAAATAGAAGATAAAATGATACCATATGATCTGCCCAATTCTGTATGCATGAGAAACAAAAGCGATGTCCACATGGCAGAACTCCTCTAGTTGAACTAAATTCTGTCCAACATATGACACATGACAAAAGCAGTGGTTCAGACAATCTGGGATTATGTTCCCTTTCGTTAGAGTCATCGTCAGCACGAGAGTTAACTTGATTATTACAAGTACCCAAATCCTCAATCTCTTCAAGATCCTCCAAGATTAATGTTCTACTTTTTCCATGCTCATGAGACCTGTTTTTGTAAGGTCTTCTGCTTTCATGCCTATCACGATATTCAGAACGCTCATCAATGTCAACATCATTATGTTTAACATCTCTATGTTGGGAATCCTCCTCCGAATCTGAAGATATCACTTCATTACATTTATTCATATGTGTCAGCTTACGCCTTCCTTTGGAGGATTCACGTATGGTATTCTTTTTCCGTTTTTGATTCATGTGATGTGAAGGGGAAGGATGACTTTTGTCCTCGGACTGTTAAAAATTAGGAATGGAGTAAGACTTTGAAAAGAATTACAATATTTCAACAACTATTGTACATACAAGTAGCTACCAAATTTACCAATGTTCTTCTTTTGCCAGAAGGAGACTCGTCTAAACCGTATTTGTTTGTGAGCAAG
Organism: Pulicaria dysenterica; assembly: GCA_947179395.2. Classification (NCBI taxonomy): domain Eukaryota; kingdom Viridiplantae; phylum Streptophyta; class Magnoliopsida; order Asterales; family Asteraceae; genus Pulicaria; species Pulicaria dysenterica. The sequence continues at coordinate 56,852,776 of OX359295.1, forward strand.
ACATCGTCCCTTGAGCATTTCTCTGTGCCTTTTCTCTTTAATCTATTAGAACAGTCCTTGTTTCTTCTCAAGTCAGGAAGCAGGTTCTACATTGAAAAAAGCATGAAGAATAATCAGTGCCTGAATTGTTATTCAAGGAGGCCTTCAAGTCCAACATCTAAACAGTTTTAACTTATCAACGGCCATGATGACAAGAGAAAAGACAAGGCTGATTGCTGAAATTGCAGAAAACAGAAGGAACAGTGCAACTAATCATTTGGTGACCAGTGCTCTAGTTGTATGTATAATAGAGTACATGAACTTTTGCATATATAATGTACCGTATGCCATGGATATCTTTTAAATCAGATAGGCATCAGCTTAATTTTGTTTCATTTACATGGTTAATTATGCTATCCAAGTGGTCTATCAATTCTTCAGGTCCAGAAAAAGAACATTACCTTCACTCCTACTCATTCTAACAAAAACTTTGCATGCAATAGACCAGCTGACTAAGCACGATTTATAATTTATAAAAAATGCAGAGGATCAAGTCAAGCAATAAGAGAGGCAGGTTGGTTCCTGCTAAATACAAGCTAAGCTCCATAAGCATGACTAGGATGACAACTTGACAAGACTAACCCAGGTTTTGCATCATTAGCAGATGTCATACTGAACTATTGAAACATATATTCTCTAATTTCATCAGTTATAAGTTCTTACTGGGAGGGTTGTCATGCCTATATGTTGCCTTGTAACCTTGTTAACCAAACTCGCCCTATACTAACAACTCTCAAGACTTAAAAAGACAATCTTCAATACTGAAATCACATCATCTGCTTTAGATCACATGTTATCAGAGATTCAGAGCTAATTAAGCATTGGCAATAGATTCAAAAGAATCAAATGTACTAGAAACATAAAGATTCTCAAGTATCAGCAAGCAGTTAAGAGGTCACATCTAACCTCTTTTAACAACCAGGAATCACTCCAATCATCATCGCCACATTCAATTTCAATCATAGATTTTTTGGAGTTCTTACTGGTGGTACATTCCTCACCAATGAGACCTATATTTTCATCAGCAGTCGCTGGGACCTCCAAAAGCAATGGCCCCATCACAAACCCACTACAAAAAATTTAAAGTCAGTTGGAGTGAAGATGGTAAAGAAAAGATTTCAATGAATTTAAAAGTTACCCATGAGATCAATAACATGGATGAAGAGCTTGATCTACCCGTAATATGAAATTAACAAGGTGAAATTCGAGTTCAGAAAAACACAATCGCACTAATATTAGTGCCAACTAACCAAAACACTACGCTAGAACATTGTTAACTATACCATTGCTTCATATAGGGGCGCTCAGAGACACGCTTGCCTTGCTTTATACAATCTTCAATCCATCGATGATTTACCACCATTGTCTTAAACTTTTTGGCAAGTTCATACTTCTTGCCTTCAAATTTGCGACACACCTAATCAATCAATCGTAAAATTTACAATTCAGGTTACAGAATCAATATGATAACTGAAACCACATACGCGACCCTAAGGATATGCAAAACTACAAACGTTAAAATACATACCAAATGCGTGGTAGATGGATTCATTGCACCAACATAACTTGCACCAGATTGAGATATTAACTTGATAAGCTTAAACCGCTCTGAACCATGGTATCCGCTAACCGTAGCGACAACCGAATCCATAATTTGAACAAGGAGGTAGACGCAATCCTGTAAGTTAAAAAATTAGGGCTTGAACAACGCACAGTCTACTATGGATAATTTATAAGCCAAAACGACTATTGAAGCAATCGCATCCTAAACGTGTGTGTGTGTGTGTGTGTGTGAGAGAGAGAGAGAGAGAGGGAAGAGAGGCTTCTTACGAGCGCCGCCGAGCAATATCGTCGGTCTTGCGGCTGATGACGGTGGCGCGGATCCTTAGCGGGAAGCTTAAAATTTTGAATCTTAATAGTATTTGCCTATCCCCTCCTGGCTGCAGGAGTGCACATTTTAATGGGACCTTGCTTTCGATTCTGCGTTAAATTATCAATCATGTAATTAAGGGACCCCGTTTCATTAAAAAGCAAGACCCAAATATATCTTAGGAAAATGTTTCTTTTTATAAATTTACCTTACTATAAGCTATGTTTAAAGTTTGATTATATTAGTAAATTTTACTTATTATTACCTTGTGTCCTAGTTCAAACTTTTAAATAAATTGATATGGTATATCTTTATAGCAGCATTTATCTTAGATATTTTACATTCATAAACAATTTTAAAAAAAGGTATGTTAGACATTTTATTATATGCTTATTTAAATATTCCTGAGTATAAAAACATCTATCTTTTAACTACCCGTATTCTTTTCCTTTTAGATAATATCTTATTTATACAATCAAAATCAGAATCTTAATATCATATATGCTTGCTTAAAATTTCAACCATTAATTATAACCTTATACCGCTTTAATAAGTAGAATGACTTAAGATTTTTAAATTAACATGTAATTCATGAAATCCTTTTTCATTTTTACTGAATGATGAATGAATGTCATAGAATAAGTGTACACTTTATGCTCGTTCCATCTTGAAAATATTTTGTCTTCGTCTCAATTGGCAAAATATACAACTTGTAGCATCCTGAATAACTTAGCATATGATCGTGGCGCTACGAGATTGTTGTATTTGATGAATGTGTATGATGTAACGCATGTAGTTTAATTAGAGAGCTTTGGTTGGTTATGAGTTTACCGCACGTCGTCGTTCGATGGAGAAGTCGGTTATGAGACTCTACGGGTAGTTCGATTATGGAGGAGAAATATATATTATATTACTCCATTTTGGTTGGGTTGATTTGAAACATTAGAGTTGCAAGCGTGATATATTAAATCTTAGTTTAAATGAGAAACAAAAATTACATAATTTAACAATAGTCCAAGTAAATAAGGAAACAGACCTCACAGCATCAAAAAGTCTTTAATAATTCCACTTTAACTAATTTGAGGTCCAAGAAGCCAAGAACTCTGGTCTAGTGTGGTTCAAGCATAAATTAGTTTGACCCTGTATAAGCAATTGTGGGCTGCAGTTTAATCACAGTAATCAACTGTAGAACCAATGTTTCAGGACCCAGCTCTGAGCCGAGTGTTTCAAGCTCAACAACCTAAGAGCCAAGCTCGGACATGGCTCAAACACAGTTGTAGTTTTCGTGTGAAGGGAGTATTTAATATTTGGAATGTATTTTTTAAAGATGGTGAATTGCTGCAATAGTGCTTATGTATTTGGCAAATTACTTCCAAGAAACCAACCTCATAATTGTGTAACTTCTAGCACAACTCTCAATTTACCTTACAACATCAACCGAGAAGGTCACAGGCAAGTGACAAACAGAAATTAAATCAAGATTCAGTTTGGATTCCAAAACAAGAGCAAGCTTATCTGCGACCTGGGTGGTTACCATCTGCTGCTGGTGGCGGTGGTGGTTGTGCCTGTGCTCCATGAAAACCACCACCAGCATGAGCGGTTACTGCCGCAGAACCGAAAGCCGCATTGTTTGCCTGCTGCATAGCTTGCCCTTGCGGCCCAGATGGGCCATTGGGTGACTCAAAGCTGGTTCCTCTGTTCCCGTCATACCCAGGCCCACCAAACTGGGGCCCTCTCTGCGCATCATAAGTGGGACCCCTCTGTGCAGGTCCACTAGGTCCTCTGTGTCTATCATACGCGGTTCCACCAGGTCCTCTGTATGAATCGTAACCAGGTACAGCAGGTCCTCTATGTGCGTCATAACCTGGTTGGTTTGGGCCTCTTTGTGAATCATAGGCTGGTGCACCAGGTCCTCTTTGTGGATCATAGGCTGGAGCAGTTGGTCCTTTATGAAACCCAGGTCCTCTCTGCACATCATAACCAGGAACCACAGGTCCAGGACCTCTGTAAGCATCGTAACCAGCCCTCACAGCAGTAGCTCCAGATTGAGCTCCAGCCGCAGCATTCCCATCAGCAGCTGCACCAGCAACACCTCCAGGAAGCGGGGCCCGCCCCTGTAATGCAATATGCTGTCAACATATATAATAAACTAAAAGGATGCAGCAACTTAGAAAAATAAATCACAAGGCAGCGTTTTAGGCACCCAATATAAACATCTGGCTCACTTCGTTCATCCTTATAATCTACCGTCAAATTTCATATGCAAATGGTATTATCAGGTTCAATTTCAACACATAAAAATTCAACCCAAAATAATTTTAAAAAAATGAGATACAGATGGATTCTTCTAACCTGGGGAATACCATAGGCATCATCATAAGTGTTCTGTCCAACAGTATAATGGCCAGAAGCTTCTTTCTCGTTGTGCCCAGCAAAGCCGGCATAAGGCCCGGCAGCTATGAGTGAGAAAAATATAAAAGTACCTTTATAAGATGGTAACAGAGCAGGAAAAAAACAAAAAAGAAAAGAAATGTAAATTAGATTATGAATGATGAACCTGTTCTCTTGTCAATTTCAGCATGTCTCTTCAATTCTGCACGAAGCTTTTCCACCTCACTAGCCATAGTCATATAGTTCTTTTCCATCACTTGAAGAGATTCGAGATGCTCATTGTATAATTTCTTCTCATATTCATAAGTTGCCCTGAAACATCCAGATAACGAAAGATACATTGTTGATTAGATTCAACAATAAAATAACAATAATACCCAACCCCACCTAAGCAAGTTCCTTTTTGCTCTCATATAAGGCAGGAAAATCAAACCACAAGACCAACACTAGAGGCTACATAGCTCTAAACTACTTACACAACTGACATTTCTTAAATAACTAATATCACCATAGTTATCCCATCAAAGCTTCGTACACCTTATAATTGCTCTTTTGGACCCTGAATAACTACCTACTAAAACATGTCCATCTAACATTAATAACAGGCCATTAAATGACCTGTTGACCCATTAGGTTTCTCATGAAAAACTAACTCTTCAGTGTATTCCAAATACGTGAAAAGATAAATCCTAACTCCTAAGAGTACTTAATAGTTGCACACTTGCACTACATGACGATTCTCTTACAATACACCAAGAAATAGACCATTAGAATGTTGCTGGATTAGACAATTGTGGTAACAAACTTGTTTAATGCTTCTTAAATAAATCTAAAACAACAGTTTTGAACACCATGCAAGAACAAATTCTTTATAGAAGAGAATGTTGTAAATCACTGAGCAACACGTTCGTAGTTATATGATACAGATAACCAAACGTGGGGTAAGATGTCTCAGAGGCGCCAAACTTAACAAGTCCCAAGGTCCCCGGCCATTAACTAAGGAAGCAGAGATGGAAGAATCTTTAATTTTATTTGTTTCCTAATTAGTATAGAAATCTATTTCCTTGATTACCATTTGTTCTTGAAGTTAGCCGGGTACGAGTAGTGTTAGACAGTGTTCTAAAAGGCACGCTATGCCGGCGCCAAAGCGTGAGAAGTGGCTCCGCCGTTAAGAAATGGCCCTAGATGTGAGTGTTAGGCATGGTGCGATAGCGTGTATTGAACTTCTATAAATTTGTATTATGTAATTTGTATGTGTTTTTTGCTCCTCAATTGTGCAACTTTGTTTAATTTATATATTAATAATGATAAATTGGATATATATAGTTATAAATTATATACAAAAGTGTTGCCTTAAAAAACGCCATGGCTCCTAAGGCTTGATCTCGCCGCCATGCCACGCCTTACGTTATTTAGAACCATGGTGTTAGCCGTTAGGAGAAGGGTATCTGGGGTATCAAGTGTTTAAAAAGATCAATTGACTGCAGACATCCTTCAGCTAAGATCGAGGGATTTCTTTTCTTGGTTTTTCGCAATATAAGATTACTACAAGTTTACGGTTCACCTATTTGATTCGTATCATTATAGTGCTATTCGAAAATCCAAACTATATTATGGCATGTCATGTTGAATCTCAAACAAATGTTTAAAAGAAAAACTCAAACCGGCCATCATTCAATCAAAAACTAGAGTTTTGAACATTAACAGCTTCAAGTAGAAAAATTACCTACAATGCTGATACTCTTGTCTAAGGCCCTCAAGTTCTGACATAAGAGCAGGGACCTGCTGCAAATCCATGTGCGCCCTCTGATGATCTTCCGTCAATTGATGCACTCTTGAAACAAGTTCATCCCTAGCTGCAAGTAAGCTCTGTGCATCTGCTCTTGCCTTATGCAGCTCCAACTTAATTGGCTCTGCACCTTGAAGATCTGCTTCCATCTTCCCAATTTTATCTAAGAGTCCCATTATTTGCTGTTCTCTCTCTGTTTTTACAGCGCCTACGTGATTATGTAGCATTTGCAGCTCATGTTGTATGGCAGCAAGATCTTGCCTCAAGGTTCCATGAGTAGAAGCAAACCTCTGGTTTTCTGTTACAAGTTTCTGCATCTCAACATGCTGTGCAGTAAGCTTCTGTTCCATGATTTCTGGATGTGGAGGTGGCGGCATATCATATGGAGGAAAACTACCATGATGATGAGGGTGCATTTCAGGAGGAAGTGAATCATGATGTCCAATCACAGGGCCAGGAAGAGGCCGTCTTAAATGATGAGGTGGAGGAAGTCTACCTTTACTTCCCATTATAATTTATACTTCACCCTGAAATCACACCAACAAAATTTATAAATCATAATCACTAATCAGCATCTGTCCAACAATAATCTGCAGTCCACAATTACACAGTTGTATGCAAGTGTTCCTTTGATAGAAAATCTAAAATTCCATAAGATAACTTATGAATATCATGGTCCACACAGCAGATCTTACAGGTTCAATCTCATATTATTCTTCCAAATTCAACCATTAACAGACATTAGCAGCATACTATAATATGATATTATATGCAGTCTTAGATACGTCGCATATATAATATTAGGCCCAAAATTCTAGTAAAGATGAATGCAACTCTATATTGGTTCGCTCAGTAACAAGGTGACTTATTTGCGAAAAGAAGAAAAAACGAATTTCTCAGAGCATTAAAATTTTGTCTAAAACATACAGTATGATTGAAACCCTATTAGGGAGTAAAATCACCTCAAATTAATAAAACGGAGACGATCAGGGAAGGAATGGTGAGGCCGCGTTGATGGTGGTGACTGACGGGGCTTAAATTCTTGCCCTAATCCTCGATCGCAGTTTTGCTCTCCATGTACTGAAAAATCTGATGTTGTAAAAGCAGCAAAACTATAGGGGTATATTTGATTTTTTTTCTTTTTTCCTTTTTCACTTCCTTAGTTTGTCTATTGTAGTTCTTTATACGTTTACCTAGTGATGATGTAAAATAGATTTAATTATTTAATTTGATAATTTATTTAATCAGTATTGAAATTTTAATTTTGACTCCTTTTATCAAAATTAAATTAAAATTAGTGGAGAACTTTTTCATAAATTCTTTTTAAATCTTGAAGGATTATATTTATCCATTTTAATTTATAAATATCATATTAATTATAACGATAACTAAACCTATGAAGTCAAATTAACATCTGCATATAAATACATAAAATCTAATTTAATGAATTTTATTAATTTTTACCAAGTCATAGTTGATGTTTATCTTCAAACCAAAATAAGTAATATTTAAAAGTCAGAAAGTTAGTAAATAAATTCCTAATCCTATGAAGTTAGAAGTCAAGTTAAGAAAAGTAAAATTAAAATTCTAGTTTTGATTAATTGGATGGCTATGATTAGAAAATTGATATCGTTATATTTAGATATGTACTTTAAGTAATATATTTTTTATGTTAATTTGTCATTACTACTAAATAAGTTAAAAGATACTTAATATTTTTATTGTTGGTCTTCAAGTTAAAAAGGCGGTTAATGATAAATTTTGAACAAATAGTGAAGAAAAGTTAAAGTTTCAGAAAAGTTGTCTGGTCGACACACCTCCACTGTTTTAATCATATATCACTCATACGAATTCGGATTGAGGTGATTCAAGCGGTCATGTAAACTATACCCAGAGGGCCATAATATCACTTTATGGTCAAGACGTGAAAAAGGCACCGACACGACGTGTTAGTATGTTAAACACGACGCGTTTATGAAGTAAAGGGCTGACTAAGGCGAGAACTACACGAACACGACTCTTTTTTAACCAAACGCGGCGTGTTTTGTCAAAATTACCTTATCTATATAAAGAAACTTCCAAATCGGTTTTGGGGAATAGAATTTGACTTTTACCATCATTACAACTCTAAGAACACCGCAGAGGTGATTGAAGGCTATTGGAGCATAAGGCTTGAAGATTTGGCTTTTGGAAGTGAAAATTGTAAGCTTACATCATAGACATACAATTGATTAGCTATTACAATCATGTTTAGCCTACTTTCTATGTTCTTCTACTACTGTAATCTTATAATTATGGGCTAATGCTCTTTAATCTCTACCTTAGACATGATAAACCTTTGATTTTTGGTTTGATTTAAATGATTTGGATAATACGGAGTCATATATTTCTTATGTTTAGCTTTTTTTTTAAATCCAAATGTGTTAAAGTTTTTTTACTTTATGACTTATAATTAAGTTATCTTAGTTGAGATGACCATTATTATTCTTACTTTAGCACGAGTTGCTATGACCATTAGGATTCATGACTAGTGGTTGACCAAATTCTAGGGTTAGGTTATAAAGGATTAAACTTTAATGTGTTTGAAATTGCATGTGATGATCATTCAATGTTAGTTGATTGATTTTGTGACTAATATAAATCAATAGATTAAGTTTAGCATAATACGAATTAACTGACTAGTTATATGAATAGTTATTGTCATGAACATTAGTTAATGTTTATATAATTATAGGGCTAGTGAGTCTGATCATGAGATCTAACCATAATAGGATTAAGTGTATGATTACATACATATCCATTGTACATTCATTAAAAAGGAATTCTAAAGTCTAAGTGAAGATACTTCACATTATTGATTGTTAATATCCAAAATTGTTTGCTTTCCAATTTTCTTGGGTTGTTCTAGGGATGAGCGCGGTTCCAAACCCGGACCGAACCCGAAAATGACAAAAATCTAGAACCGAGAACCGTCCCCATTTAGGTGTAACCGGTTCCGGTTCGGTTCCGGTTCTTCGGTTCCAAAACCCGAAATATATGAAACTTCTATCAAAATGTTTTCTACCTAAGGTTTCATGCTATATAATACATATCAAAAGATATAACAAAGTTTGATTAACTCATGTTGATTGTTAGAATGTTATTTCTACTTGTATACATTCACAAAAATTATCATACGTGAAACACACACCTCCAAGAAATGAAAATTCTTAAGACAAAGAGAATCGTATTCCGTACGTAATGACTCGTTTTATGACTAACAAATGAATGGAATGATGATTTCCTACTTTCCTTTCACTTCCTCGTTTCACTGTAACAAACACAACCCTACTTTTTTTTTAACTAAATAGGTTTTATTATGCTTTCAAACACTCAAGGAGGTCTTTTTTATTTTCAAGCTAAAAACCTCCTACCTTTTACGTTCTATGATCCGATATTTAAACATTCTACTTAGTTATTATTCTCCATAACTTGAGATCGAAAGGCATGCTATTTTGATCCAAAAGATATTTATTCTCATCGTTGGAGCTGGATCCGCCATTGAATTACTACGGTATTTTTGACAAATGGTAATTATATTTTCAAATGATATATTTTGTGTACAATAACGAGAGAATATTATAAATCCCATACAGCGAGTAGGATAAATTGATTTTAGGATAAAGAAACTGTTGTCACTGATTATACACTAATATACCCAAAAGAGTTCAAAATGTTCCATTAGTTCCAATATAAAATATTATATTATTATTCCAATAATATAGGAAGACAATGTATTGTACGTTGTCTTTCATTCAATCCTATGTTGTTCCTCTTTCTAAAAGAGAGAGGGGGAGAGACATATTCGGACACTCAAATGTTCTCCTGATATCACCTCTTCTACCCAAAATAACAACCATAACTACCAAAATTATCAACATCCATTACTTGATCTAAATTGCAAATGCTAAGTTTTTCCTACCGACATCGTATACAGAATGGGAATGTTTGCAAGACTCTTGCTCACCCTTTGGTTAATTGGTGGAACCGCAGGTTCCCTATACTTGCTAGCCAGAAGGTTTGTGGAATTGGGCATGCGGGTCGTGAACCTACACAACGAAACATGTTTAGAGGACCCTGTGTTGTGGCCGACATGGCTAATGACCCTCGTATTGGTTTCATCCATCTTTGGGCTCATGGGAATCGCCTGTAAGCTTAAGTTGTGTCAATGGCTCTTTAACATCTTGATAAACCTTGGAGTTATTTATGTTATCGCCATCATGGTTTGGCGTTTGCTCATGTTTGGATGGCTTAGAAAACCCACACCAATGAGTTTTGATGAAGTTTATAAGAATAATGCGCCTCTAGACGATGAGTATAAACATATGCTCATTGACGCCATGGCTGCAGACCACGTGTGGTCAGAGGTCGATGAATGCTTGAACGAGATTCAGTTTTGTGAAGAAGCCCGCGGACCTGAAAAGTTCTTTACTAAAGACGATTGGAAAATAGAAGATTTCTATGAATATTTCAGGGTATGTTACCAATTTGTCACGTTGTTTAATTATGATAATCATATAGATGTCGCACATTTATATGCTGTTAACTGTATGCATCATTCTTTAATAATCATTCGTGTGTTTAACACATGGTTTTCAGGAGGGGTGTTGTGTGCCACCGTCAAGATGTGCAAAAAACTTGATTTCGTTAAAAAGTGTAGACGAACACGATGATTGCATAAAATGGGCAAATGCAACAATAAGGAAGCCACAACATGTAAAATGTTACAACTGTAATTCGTGTAAGGCAGCACGCTTGGCGACTTACCAAACAAACCAAGACAAAGTTCGTATGTATTCGCTTATTGCTGCTGTTTTCCTGTTTGTTGCCAATCTCTTCGTTTCAATGGGAGGTTTCGAATAAAATGAACAAATACACGTTTCTGTTCAAACATGTATGTAATTTGAACTAATTTATTTATGTTCTTAACTTTGTTTTAGTGACCTTTTCGTTATGGATGATTAGTTAAAATTTACAGAATTGATTAAAGCTATGGTTGTTTATTTTTCGTAAAATTGTAAGTCACATATGAATCCAACTCAAGGCCAAAAACTTCAAGCTCCAGAAGTTGGAGCAATGCCCAAGCATTATGCTCTTTTCAGGAATGCTTGGGTCAATGTTCAAAGGTGTCAATTTTGACAAATTTACTTACGAATGAGCCAAATTGAGTTATATTTTATATCTAACTAGTTAAACAAGTAAAAACTGTAAAACATGTCAAACAGATTACAATTATTAGGTGAAACATGGTGTCAAGAACTATGTACATGATTTAAGACACGACTCATATGGAGGAAAGAAACAGATGCTATGACCAACTTTTGGTCATCAATGATTTTAATCCATACAAATCATGCTGTTACTCGAATAAGAGGACATTAAGCGAAATGATAGTGAAGTGAAAAGGCTAAAGATGTAACCTTTTAGGACAAATGTGGAATATTGGCAAGAGAAGCTTGTATCTTCTCCTCAGAGAAAGACAGATCAACCATGGCGCCCTGCAAGTACTTCTCATAAGCAGGAAGGTCAAAATGACCATGCCCACACATTGCCATCAGTATCACTTTTGATTCTCCCCTCTCTTTGCAATCAAGTGCTTCCCGAATCGCTGCAGCTATCGCATGTGTTGGTTCAGGTGCAGGTATCAGCCCTTCTGTCCTCGCAAATTGTATGGCCCCTGCACCCATTTAGTTCACCAAATATGATATGTTTACACCTTATTATAGCTATTCTTATGATGTATGTGGGAGTAAATGTACCTTGAAAGCACTCAATCTGTGGAATTGCAATTGCTTCCATGAATCCCAAATCATATACATGTGAAATCAGCGGTGCCATGCCATGATAACGTAATCCTCCTACAAAAGTCAGCACAGTTTTGTTTCAAAGAAAATAAATAACTGTTGAATTCCCTAAATAATTTGTCACATAATATTACCATCCGAATTAAGCTCAGTTTTATATTGTAAGGAAAAAGATTACCAGAATGAATGGGGTCAGGAATGAAATCATGACCAAGTGTATGCATCTTCATTAAAGGAGTCAATTGAGCGGTATCTCCATAATCATAGGCATAAACACCTTTTGTCAATGAAGGACAAGCTGTAGGCTCAACGGCTCTTATAACAGGATTAATTTTTCCTTTAAGTTTTTCCCGTATAAAAGGAAAACAAAGCCCTGCAAAATTCGACCCACCACCCGTACATCCAATGATCACATCAGGAGTCTCCCCTAAAGCCTCCATCTGCTTAATACACTCTTCTCCAATAACAGTCTGATGTAACAAAACATGATTTAAAACACTTCCTAAACAATACTTGGTATCTTCATTCTTAGCTGCCACCTCAACAGCCTCAGAAATTGCAATTCCTAAACTACCCGGGCTCATTGGATCCATTTCAAGAATTCTCCGACCTGATTCTGTGATGTCAGAAGGAGAAGGGTGAACCGTGGCTCCCCATGTTTGCATCATCAGTTTCCTATATGGTTTTTGATCATAAGAAGCTCGAACTTGCCACACCTAAGTTCCAACAAATTAATCATACAAAAGTTCAAAGTGGTACTAAATCGTTATGTTTTATCAGATAGGCCCTAAGCCTATATATGATCAGGTTTCCAAACATTTGAATACAACTTACTTCACAATTGAGACCAAATAAGCTGCAAGCAAATGCCAAAGAACTCCCCCATTGGCCAGCACCAGTCTCGGTGACAACATTCTTGACACCTTGTTGTGCATTGTACCAAACCTGAGGAACAGCAGTGTTTGGTTTATGTGAACCAGCTGGACTCACACCTTCATACTTGTAATAAATTCTTGCAGGTGTATCAAGTAATTTCTCCAACCTCTTGGCTCTGAATCAAACTGAATATTAAGATTTCCCTGACAAATTCCATGTGTTTCTTTTACTTTAACAAAATCTACGAAAGAAACCAAACCTTATTAGAGGGGTAGGTCGCCAAAGCCTGTAAATATCGACAACTTCATCAGGAATTACAATGAATCGCTCGTTACTTGTTTCTTGCTTAATCAGCTCATCGGGGAAAAGGTGAGATAGGTCTTGAGGTTGTAATGGCATGAATGTCTTTGGATGCAAAGGTGGAGGAGGCTTGATGGGAAGGTCAGGAATGATGTTATACCAATGTGTAGCGATATCCGTTGTAGCATGTGGACTAAGTGACATCCTAGCTTTTGGTTTTACTTCAAATGACAACTTCATATGATTCGGCTTTGCATTAAAACATGCATATCCATGCCTTTTCCCCTCACCTGAAGCAAAGGGATAACAGCAAACAGATAACAAGTTCAATTAAACAGTTTGTGAAAGCTAAAGAATTTGGAATAAGAAGCTTCAAACTACTTATTTGACTCACAGATAATCGGATAAGCATAAACAAGCAGAGCTATTTCAATCAGCAATCAAAGAAGCTATGTTCATTAATTTAGAAGTAAAGACAGTTAGCTTCAAGATTAGTATGGCAATTAGATCTTTATCTAAAATCAACATAAGATCATAACAGTTGGCAGCAGTTTGATTTAAAAACTTATACTTGCAATCTAATCAGTCAACTGATGTTCATCAAAGCCGATCTTGAGAAGAAGAGAGGAAACAAACAGTTGATTCCATGATAAGAAAAGGAATAGAATGTGAGTTAGTTGAATTTACCTTTGAATGAAAAAATGGGGGTGCGATTAGTGGAAAGAGAGAGAGATTGAGACATTGATAAGGGATTAGTACGGAGCTACAGATGGAGTGTAGAAAGATTTCTTAGGGTTTGATGTTTGTTGAAAAAGAAGGTAAATAAATATTGCATTTGATGACATCTGGACCATTTTTGATTTTCCCAATCCCAAGAGGAAGACTACGACCTGTAAACATCATTTTCATGCATTCATTCCCGTATTTGCTGTGGTAACCGACGACAAACGTGCTTACATAGATTGATTTTTTTCTTTTCTTTTCTACTACTTTTCATGCATTCATTCCCGTACTAATTTCACCAAACACACCCTAAACGTATATCGCAACATAAAGAAGTTAAACCGAATGATTCATGTAGCTAAAACTACTTAAAGTTGGATAATGTTACATTCTTAAGTAAAAGTGGGGTGCTATTAACATTACTCAAGTTAGGTACTCTAACGTTCACACAAACTTTGATATTTTTCGTTTCTTTTAATTCAAGATCGTTATTTGTTACAAACAAGTGAACGATGGTTCTTATTTCTGGACCATATCCTACATAAAGCGGATTACAACCATAACTCTCAGCTCCAAACCCGGTCCAACATAGCTCGAAACCACCTCGTAGCACACTCTTTCGCATTTTCACAGCTTCAACTTTAAAAGAAGAAGAAAAAAAGAAGCAAAGCCAGTGGCACACCAAGTAAAGAGAAAAAACATAAGATTGGCATTATTATTCCAAGACCATTTTAATTTAGCCTTCTTGAGGATCCATCAGAACTGATCAGATCATAGTTCAATAAACTTCTTTATGATTCCCATCATCTCACTCCCTGGAAACCGCCCAAGACAACCACGTGCCGCCGCTATTTCATTTAACTTCCAAACAGAATCACCAGAAAATGCTTGAACCTGTTGACTTCTTTCATCTTCTTCTGCGGCCACATCAGCTGATAAATTGTCTTGACCGGCTTTAATAGTTGGAAGAGGAAACGTATCAAGAGAAGTCTGTAAAACCACCGTTTCTCCACCAACTGCACCCACGTAATCTTTCAAACGACACAATGTAAACGGGACAGGTTCAAAGCTGTGGTCCCCATACTCAACCGGAGTAGAGTGGTCCCCAGTGACACAAAGGGAAAACTGGAATTGACCTGTTGACTCCACCTCCCAAAGAAGCCTAGCAAGCTGACCTATGGCTTTGTCAACAGCTTCCAGCCCTTTGACTTTAAAGACACTTGCTTTATCATGACCTGCATCATCTATTGCCTGCACTTTATGAAACCAATACATTTTAGTATCTTATTCATTTGGGCAATAAAGGAACTCTATTAACACTTTCACTTCAAGCTACCTTTATATGGAGAAAACCAAAATCATAGCCATCAGTAAGACCTGGTTTGTGCTCTTCTTCTCCTGGTACAAAAACATTAGGGCAAGTTCGCAATGGAGCTGACAATGCATTTGCTATTGCAGTTGCTTTTGCTGTCAATAAGGTTCGATAATCTCCCGTGGATCCTGGAGCTTCTAGAATATCAATCCCGAGAGATAAACCAAGCCCAGCTATGATTTTTGTGGGGGCAACCATGCATGGTCGTAGCCCATGGTTCTTCTCAAATGCAGGAACCTGTAGAAAAGGTACAATATGGTTAATTGTAGTTGTTTGTTTGTTTGATGCAAGGATGTTATAAAGTTAATAAACCATACCTCAATCCTAATACCACAGCCTCGTAAAAGAACAACATTGGCAATGTTTTTCCCTTCAGTAGCACGTTTTCTGTTTACGGGATGAGTAACCAGTATTTTAGAAATTTCTTTGGATAATTCATTGACCACCGCTGCAGTATGTTTGGCTTCTTCAGTGTCATCAAGAGGTTGTGCTTTTAAAAGTAAGCGGTTATCCTTCAATGGGTCTGTTCCTGATATATTTCCACTTAGTTTAGGTCCTTTCACAACAACACCACATCTGTGCTCTGTTGCATACCTGAAAAAATCTAAAAGACCATAAGGGCTATATGAATTGCAAATCAACATCTTCAATGAGATTGCTAAATCATATATCAATCTTCCATTTCATAAAATTGGTCTTTTTTTAATGAAAGCTTTGAAGTTTCAAAAACTTAACATGCAAATTATCAGCATCATAAAAAGGATTTTAACACACCTGACTCTGACTTCATAATCGGGAAAAGATGGCAGCTTCATTTTATCCAGTGCTGCACACAAGATGGGCCCTTCTTCTTCAAAGTGTCGATCAGCTCTTCTGCTGGTAACTACTCCTGTTTCCTCGTCAAAGGTTGCAAAGTTTGACTGAGGGATTGTGAAACAAATTTACAATTTAAAATCAGTATCTAACATGATCTAGAAACGTATAAGCTACAAAAGTTGGTGAATTCTATTTAGCATCCACGTATGTTATAGTGAAAGTTACATGTCTCAGGAGTAAAAAAAAGAGGGCTATAACATATAATAAAGATGTAAAAGAGAGAAAGTTTGTTTCCAAAAAAATGAAATTGAAAATTTCTATACAACTACAGCCAAAAGGACTCGATATCAATCAATTGATGTGATAATCAACTAGTACAAGCAAACCATCATCTATGTTTCCAATATTAAAACATATTCAAAACATTGGCATTAATACACAAGAAAGCATATATAGTCAACCAAAAAGCAAAGAAGAGAGTCAAAATACATACTTTGAAAGCAATGTCCCCTGGTGCCATGGCCAATCCAGCACCCATCGATTCAAATGCGCCTCGACCACGGTAATACACCCGTGGGTCATAACCCAGTAGAGAAAGATGAGCAGTATCACTACCACAGCCCAACCCAACTTCAACCGGGTCCATAAGACCATTAACTCCAGCAGAAGCAATGGCATCCAAATTCGGCACTTTTGCAGCTTCTAGAGGAGTTTTGTATCCAAATCTTGGAATAGAAACATCTCCTATTCCATCAATCAACACAAATGCAACTCTCTGATGTGGCATCTTCGAATTAACTATGCTCTTTTACAAGATCATGCCGTGAAGAAACTCAAAGTCAATAACCTTCCGAAATTAAAAAAAGAAAAGAAAAGACTTTGAAATAAATTATTCATGTTCTGATAATCATGATCAATTCATACATAATCCCAATAAATATGAACATGTAAAGACTTGAATGTAACTAGTTATACTAGAGTTCAAAGGCGGATCCAGGAATTTTTCTTATGGGGGCACCATTCAATAAAAATAGCAACATAACTTAGTTAATGAAGCAAAACATGTTGGGATCAAAACGGGTCGGGTTAAAAATATTTGGAAGCCGAATTAATCCAACAAAAAAAAACAAACCTAAATGAACATATACACTAAATTAAAAAGGCTGGATACATATAAGTGTAACATGATAACATATGACCTCAAAATCATCGAATAATCAAAAAATTAATTCAAAATTCCTAACATATAAATCTATACTACATACTTAATGCAAAATTCATAACCTAAATCTCAGGAGCAAGTGCCAGAAAAATGGACTGAAAAATATAAAATCTAAAACTCATGGAACTAATTAATAGACCGAAATCAGGGCCGGTAACATTTCCGGGGCCCTGGACAAACATAAAATATGGGCCATTTAGTTTTTTTCACTCTTTGACAGGATCGTCTTACCCAACCAACCAAACCCGCCATGAGGCAATATAGAAAACTGACAAAAAAAATAAACTTTATGGACTAAAATCACCCACCCACTAGGCTACATAGGTAACTTGAAAACATATAGTCATGTTGTTTCTGAAACACTAGCTGCAAGTAAGCATATATTTACTCTACCCTGACAACATTGTCACTACAAACCAACAATTCTTTTGAAACCATAGCTGTAAGCAAGTACCACAGCAAACAGGGCATTGTTCTTCACTTCTGTCCTATAATGATGCATAGATTCATTACAAAAAAGTCAGCATTAAAGAAAAGTTATAAGCTTTATAATTTGATGTAAAAGGTAAATCATGTTCATTTAAGACTAGACTACAGGTATGGGGAAGTGCTTCTTGGATAACAACAGATTGCTATATTGGGTTTGAATATCTCCTAAAATTTGAAGTTTAACCCTACACTTGATTTCTGAATTTCTGAGCATATAGCTACGAATATCAGCAACAACTCCGCAAGAATTTCAATTTTAAGAACCCTAAATGAAAGAATAAAAAATCAGCTCACAACTTACTTACAGTTAGGTCGAAGAAGAAGTGAAGATTGAAGAACGAACTATCGAAGAAGGAGAGAGCGATGGTGTTCTAGATTTTTAATCGTTACGATTGTCGACTGTTTCAGGAGAAGGAGAGAGCGACGGGCTGACGACTACTCGACTTCCGATTGAGCTTCGTGATGGTGTTATTGACTGTTTGCGATGGTGTTCTTGACTGTTTCGAGAGAAGGAGAGATCGAGAGACGAGAATGCAATTTCCAAGGGCGATGAAATACTCGACTTCCGTTCCGCCAATTCAATTCACGCTGGTTAGATAGGTAAACATTGATCAATTGACCAGAGAAAAAGAGTTTGATTATGATTTGGGGGAGAAATGTACTGCAAATTCCAAAACTAGCAAACCTAAAATTCACGGGACTTGACTGAGAAGCTTGTTAGACCGGCGATGGCTATTTGGCATAACGTTTTCTGATCGGCGAAGGCTACTTGACTGAGAAGCTTATTAAACAAAGCCCGTAATCAAGGAAAACACTTGCATCACTTGAAGAAATTGATGATTAACAAGCTTCAGATGTAGAATACAGAGACTGACCTTATTCAAGTGAGGGTTTTGAATTGAGGGAACTTTGGTGTTGAAAAAATTGCATGTTGGTAAATGAAAGACGGGGGCAGAGGAGAATCTATCCTCGTGTACCCGCACTAGAGAGAGCACTTCTATCGAGTAAGATCAAAACTGTTGAATAGTAAATTACAAGGAGCTTACGAGAATCTATCTATCCTCGTCGCCTCGTGGATGTGACGTCGTATATCTCCTCTTCTAAAATTCTAATTTCTATCACATTTTATAAGTATAAAACATTTTTTTTATTAATATTCATCATTTGTTGAAGAGTAAAATACAGATTTCATCCACGTAGTTTATACAAAATTTCATCTTTTCAGCCTTTTAATTTTTTAAACTTTACGCATTTGTTGTAGTTCACATTTTGTTGGGAGTTTTGTCCTTTATGCTAACTTTTGGTTTTTTTTTTTTTTTTTTTTTTGTTAAAGGACCCTTGTGTACAAAACATATAAGGGTATTTTAGTCATATAAACACTTATTCTTATCGTCAAACAACTCTATTATTTTCTTAATATATATTTACTTTTGGAAGAACTAAGAACAAAAAAACATATCATCTCTATCTCTCTCTCTCTCTATATATATATATACATATATATATATATATGTGTGTGTGTGTTATTCTCTCAACTACGAAAGCGACCCTTCCTTAATGGTCAAACTAGGACCGCAGCCATCATTGCGGACAATCAGGAATCGCATCACCCCTATCATCGCCAAACAACCAATAGAATCACACCACCGTCACCATATGAGGTCTGCATACTCTCTATCTCTCTCATTCTCTCTCTTCGCTACAACCACTATCGACACCACTTAAACCGATTTGTTTGCCTTAATCAGAATACAAAAAAAATTCACATGTTTTCTCCTAATTTCGTTACACCACCAAACCCACCGTAAAACCTAACCGATCTCAAGAATCAATATATACTCTAATATATAAGTTGAACAAAAAACCATAATCTAATAAATGAAGTACACAAATAATCAAAAACCATACACAATCAATTTCATCATATAAAAACCATACATTTATATATCAGATGGTAGTGGTTATATGTCGAGGTGTTGGTGGTCTTATTACAATGGTTTTTCAGTTACTTCCCATGGTGGTGGCAATGGTGTCAATTGGAGATAATATTAATAGAGTATGCACACACTCTCTCTCTCTCTCTCTCTCTCTTTCTCTATGAGTGTGTTTGTGTGTGTATTTCTAAACTCTGATCAATTAAGCCTTCGATTTTTCTGTGGGTAAAGTGGAGAGGGAAAAACCAACATTTAGGTGGTAGTGGTGTTATATTGATTGTGGCGGTAGTGGTTGGTACTCCAAAGCGACAACGACAGTTCCACCGGAATGCCAGAGGCGGTGGTTCTTGTAACGTACCTATATATATATATATATATATATATATATATATATATATATATATATATATATATATATATATATGGTAAGGATACACATAGAACTCTTCTTAAATATATAATCTAAAGAACCATCTTAGAGAATGACACGTGGCATGTTGAGCGGAGGGCAAAACTGGAAAATTAAAGCACAAAAAAAAATCACGCACCTCATATTCTCATTTCCAGCAAAGTTTGTTTAAAAAAAAAACCTCAATCTTTAAATGATCATAACTAATTCGTTTTTAAGAATTTTAGCAAAAAAAAGTATATCGTTAGATTAAGTTTTTCATCCTCTTTCAAACAAGACTAGACTTGATATATTTCTGAAACTTTATTTTTTTTGAAAATGCAAATTTTTCAAAAATTGCATTTTCACCTGGGTTTCATTTGAAAATGCAAAAATGCAAAAAACGAAAATGCAAAAATCGAAGATGCAAGTCATGCATATGCTTCTATAAATGCAAATTTCGAAACCAATATTGAAAATGCAGCCTAAAATGCAAAACAAAATTTGCATTTTCATAAAAAAAATTGAAAAATATGGGAAGAGTGATCTTGATTGAAAGAGGATTAAAAAAATTAAAAGATTGGTATAATTTTTTTGTTTAAATTCACAAAACTTACAAAGTTATGACAAATTAAAGTTTTGGGGGGTATTTTTTATTTAAAAACATGGGTTTGTTGGTGGGGGATTTTCCATCTTTGCCCTTTTGCATGTTAACAGATACATGGTAATTACAATTATGTCATCCTTAATCTCATCCATTAATTTTGATGATCCAATGGTCCAGATTGGTTCTTTAGGTTCTATGGTTAAGAGGTGATTCTATGTTGATCCATTTACTATATATATATATATATATATATATATATATATATATATAGGGTAAGGTTACATTTATAACCTCCCTTAAACATAGAACCTAAAGAACTAACCTGGTGATGACACGTGGCATTATGAATAGGGGCAAAATTGGAAAACAAACTCTAACAACAAAAGTCACGCGCCACCCCCTCTAAAACTCTCCAGCAAATATTTTTTTAACAAAAAAACCCACTTAATCACTTAAATGATCATAACTTCTTTGTTTTTAATAATTTAATCAAGAAAATTGTCTTATTAACTTCAGTTTTTCGGCATCTTCCAAACAAGACTAGACTTGATATATTTCTGAAACTTTTTTTATTTGAAAATGCAAATTTTCAAAATTTGCATTTTAATCTGGGTTTCATTTCAAAACTCAAAATGCGAAAAATCGAAAATGCAGAATATCTATTATGCAAGTCATGAAGATGCTTTCAGAATGCAAATTATGAAAATGCAAAATGCAAACCCACAACTCTCATCTGCATTTCCACACTCCGATTTATTGAAAATGTAGCCCAAAATGCAAAATTAAATATTCAAATCCAAAAATGCAAGAATACTTATTCAAGGCAAAAATGCAAATTCAATACACAAAACATCAATGCAGAATTTCCAAAAAATGCAAAATGAAAATAACACTACAAATAAAAATGTAAATACCTCAATTGATGAATAGCTTCTGTATCAATTTTACGAAATCACTTCGTGAAAATGTTCTTCCTGAAAAACCACTTCCACCAATTAAATTTCACACATCATATCCTGGCAAAATTGCAAAAAGAATAATTGGTTTCATTTAATTAATTAAATGGTTGCTGTATCCAGTTTCAACATTGCTGTTTCTAATTCAATTTAAGCACCGACCCAATCACAAAATTGGAAAATATATGCATCGATTCCATTGAAATCAATCTAATTGTTTATTGCGCTTGTCCATAAATTTAATTGTTGTTGTCGTCTGAGAAGGAAGAGGGAGAC
Organism: Pulicaria dysenterica; assembly: GCA_947179395.2. Classification (NCBI taxonomy): domain Eukaryota; kingdom Viridiplantae; phylum Streptophyta; class Magnoliopsida; order Asterales; family Asteraceae; genus Pulicaria; species Pulicaria dysenterica. Next base: position 56,874,667 of record OX359295.1, read on the forward strand.
GACGGCACAGGATGGGGTGCTGTCAGTCGAAGTAGGAGGGAGGGTGATGGGGAGGGGCGGTGGTTTTGAAGAGACGAGAGAGGAAGTTTATTGTGATGTGGAGAGGTTGAAGATAGATAAAATAAAATGTTTTCTATATTTACCCTTCTTTTAGATAAAATAAAATGTTTTCTATATTTACCCTTCTTTTAAAATATACTTCAGAATTAATGTAAGATAATTAAAATTTTGCCACAACATAATATCACCCTTGATCAAGTTAATCTAAAGGTTCAAAATGGTTCTTTAGGTTATATGTTTAAGAGATGGTTCTATATTGATCATTTATATATATATATATATATATATATATATATATATATATATATATATATAGGGTGTGGTTAAACAAAGAACCCTTGTTAATTAAAGAACCTAAAGAACCATCTCTACACCATTGGATCTCTTCATGGAGGGATGTGATTAATTTAGATAAAAACCCATAATTAATTATGATTCAGCGCCAATATATATGACTAAAAGGACAAAAATGTAAATTAACATTCCCATCCTGCAATCAACTCCCGTTTTTGACGCTCTTTCTACGGAAACCGAATATCTTCAAAATCAAAAATACAAAATGCAAGCACACAATCAATAACCGTAAACCCCCTACTTCAAATCGTTTCCATTCAAACGCGAAGAACTACCAGTTTAGGTTTTCATACGAACCTAAATCGAAGTGAAGAATCGACTCAAACCTGCAAACAAAGTAAGAATTTCGTTCGTTTTTTTGTTCTTACGTAATCAGCAATGCAAAACTTTCATTGAACTCACTTCTTATGAGTTTATTTTCAGTGGATAATCCTAAGAGAAGAAGTGGACGATTGATGGCATCGTTTGCAAAAAAAATAAAGTATGATGGAAAGGTAATCAATGTTGACGATGATCCTATCGACGTCGAGCATCAAAGTGCAAAGAAGGATGCGAACGAAGATAACTCAGAACCCGAATCACAAAAGGGATCACATGAAGAACAACCAGTTGAAGGAGATGGTGATTCTGGTGACGAGGATGAAGGTAATTTCAAAATACTAATGTACAAACAACTAGTTAAAACAACCAAAACCTAGTTTGTATTTGGGAAAAAACCACTGTAATTTGCATTTTGTATGCTGATGTGTGATGTAGATGATACTCGTTGTTATTGAGCACACTAGTTAGCATTTTGCATTGTTTGCATTTTGCATTTGAAGTTCATATTTAGCAATCTGCTTCTTTAAATTTGCATTTTGTTATTAGAAAAATAAATTTCAAGACACTGTAATTTGAATTTTGCAATGTTATCATTTTTAACTTTTGCATTTGGGAATGGTCATTGTACCACTTTGCATTTCCACAAAACTGATTAACAGTTTGTATTTGCATTTTGAAAATTATCAGTTTGCATTTTGATTTTGAAAAATCAATTTCAAACAGTGTGAATTGGGAATGGTCATTGATTTTGCAGCATTTTGTAATGTTATCAGTTGTAACATTTTGCATTTGGGAATGGTCATTGTACCACTTTGCATTTCCACAACTGATTAACAGTTTGCATTTGCGTTTGCTAATTATCGGTTTGCATTTTGCAATTATCTGTTTGCAATTTTAAACACTGTAATTTGCATTTTGGAATTTTATAAGTTGTACATTTTGCATTTGGGAATGGTCATTGTACCTATTTGCATTTGCACAACTGATTAACAGTTTGCATTTGAACTTGATAGTTAACAGTTTGCATTTTGCAATTAACTGTTTTCACTTTGAAAAATGTGTTGTTCATTTTTTGCATTGTACCTATTTGCATTTGGGAATGGTTATTGTACCTATTTGCATTTGCACAACTGATTATCAGTTTGCATTTGCATCTGATAGTTAACAGTTTGCATTTTGCAATTAACTATTTTCACATTGGAAAATGTGTTGTTCATTTTTTGCATTGTAGTTCATATTTTGTTATAAGTTGTAATTTTGTTATAAGTGATGGCCAACACTGTTTGATTTTATTTTAAAAGATGTTCATGTAATTATATGCTTTACAGAGGCTACTGAAACAGATGATTCACATTTTCCACCACCACAATTTCATTTGAAAGTAAGAGATGGAAAACTACTACAAAGAAAAGCAACAAACAAAGGAGTAAACCATCTGTTGGAAATCAAAAGAGTGAAGCAAAAGAAGATGAAGGTATTCTGAATGCTTCATTTTGCATTTTGAATTTTAAATAAAACAAAAATTGATATGATTATAGCAACCATATTGCAGAGAAATTTCATATGAAATATAATTTCTTAATATGCAGATGATACAGAAACAGATGATGAAGTTGTGAAGCCACCACAAAAAGAAAGCTGTATTATCAAATCCAAGCCTACAACAAAAAAGAGTAGAATTGGAACAAGTAAAAAAACAAGTGAGATAAAAAAGGTTGTTGAAAGTGCAAAGCCTGTTGAAGCTGCTGAAAATGAAGGTACAAAATGATTTATGTTAAACTGCAAAAACCAACATGTAGAATACATCAACACTTGCAATGTATAAAAATATGTGGTACTTTGCAAATGCAAAGTGTTATATTGTTTTATGTTAACTGCAAAAAACAACTGTAACAATTTGCATTTTTAAAAAAAATGTGGTACTTGACAACTGCAAAAACCACTGTAATTTGCATTTTGTAAATGATACACGTTTTAACATTGTACTACGCTTGTTACATTTTCAGCTCTGATTAACAATTTGCATTTTGTATTGATACAATTTGCATTTGGGACTGAACAATTTGTATTTGCACAACTGATTAACATTTTGCCTTTGCATTTTAATAATTATCAGTTTGCATTTTGCATTTAACAGTTTTCATTTTATATATTTTGCATTCTGCTATGCATGACAGATACACCTGATTCAGATGATGATTTTGTTAAACCCCCACCGAAGGTTGTCAATGAAGGCACAACAAAAAGGAAAAGGAAGAAAGAAAAAACAGGAAAGTCTGTTAGCTCTGAAATAGTACCGTATGTGCAAAAAGAAGAAAGGAGAAAGTCTGTTGGAAAAAAGAAAGTGCCTGAAAAACAAGAAATCTATTATATAAAATCAAGGCAATCCCCGATCTCATTTGTGCAAATGTGTAAAGGTTTGACTTCTGGAATGAAGAAGGTTATAAAAGAAATGGGTTTTGGAGAAATAATAAAATGCAAAATAGGATTTATACCAGGAAGGCTTGCATAATGGGTTGTGGATAAATTCAATACGGAGAAGATGGAACTGGTAATTGGAGGTGTTCCCTGTCGTCTAAACAGTGATACAGTGTTTGAAATACTGGGGTTCCCTTTAGGAGGTACAAAAGTAAAAGCTGTTAATAAGGCAGGTGTTGGAGATACAGAAATGGTAACAGCTTAGAGGCAACAGTATCCAACACCCGAAAAAGGTCCCCAAAATATATATTTGAAGCAAGTCATAGAGAGAATACTATCTGATAAGAATCCTGGGGAAATGTTTAAGATGAATGTGCTGGTTGTAATCATGACAATGATGGCAGAGGGGGTAAGATGTGGGACGGTTAACCAAAAATTCCTCCCTTGCATCACAGATGTTAACCAAGTAAGGAAAATGAACTGGTGCGCATATGTCGTTGAATGTGCAAAGAGATGCAAAACAAAATGGGACAGAGATGACATCAAATGCTGGTTTACAGGACCATTGCTTTTTTTGGTGGTATGTATAATTAAAAGTTGAAATTGTATATATACAAAAAAACAAAATTTCAAACAATTAAATATGTTTTATTTTGCAGCTTTGGTATTGTACCACACTTGACAGAATGAAGAAGACAAAAAACATGTCATACCCTACATGTACCTACTGGACAACAGACATGTTGAAAGAGAAGGAAATTAAGCTGCTATCTGATACAAAGTTGAAGATCAAAACAATCCCGAAGGCTGTGAAGGATGAGGTGAAAGGTAGACGTAATGTTTTGTTTAACAAGTATCCAAAATGCAAACAATCTGCCAAAAATAAGTTCATAATTTACATGATTTGATCACAAACAATATATATATAATGCAGGTGAAACAAAAGATAAAGTGGAAAAATCAGAAACAACAAAGCTGAGAAAAACAGCTACTAAAAACAAATCAAAAGTGAGGAAAGCTGCAAAATCAAAAAAGTATATCATTGTGAAATCTACAGCGAAGAAAGGTAAATGCAAAAATATTCTCAAATCTATGCTATATATACAGCAACTATAAATGAAAATGATATACATTTTAATGTCTTAATCAATAATATGCAAAAAACAGGTAAATCACATCAACCTCTGTCTGTGGTGGAGCCTCCTAAACAAATTGAATCAGGTGAAAATCTTATGGAAGCAGGCAATGATGGTGAACAACCTGATATAGTTGATGAGGGTGTTAAAGAGAAGGAAACTGAAGCTGTTTTTGAAGGTGGAAAGGCAGATGTTGATAAACAAGATGAAACTGAACAAGATTTTGAGAGGAATAGTCCATTAATCCATGATGAAGATGAACCAGAAGTTCAAGAGTACAGTCCGGAGGTATAAAATGCAAAAACTAGTTATTTGGAGTTGGTATTTTGCATTTTGTATTTTGCATTTTGCATTTTGCAGTCTGCAGTTTGTTAGTTTGCATTTTGCAGTTTGTTTTTTCCATTTTATTTGTTTGCATTGTGCAGTCTGCAGTTTGTTAGTTTGCATTTTTGCATTTTGCATGAATGACATTTCATTCAAATGCAGGAGTTTGTTACAAATATAAAACAACTGTACTTAGATCTGATTACAAAGAAAGAAGAACTTTGTGAGGTTATGTGGAGGGCACAGTTTGAATATCCTGAAGATCAGAATATCCACGATCTATTGCACCAAATAAAAAACAAAGTGGTGGAAGATCTGAAACTGAATGAATTCAACTATGTCCATAAGAATGAGGAAATGGAATCGATGATTGAAGAGGTTAAGGAAAGTGTGATTAAGGAAGTTTCTGAAAAGCTGATGCAACATTTAGAGAAGGAATATGAAAAGAAAAGATCTGGAGCAAAAATTGTAGGAAATGAGCAGGATTTCCTTACACCAGACAGAAAGATTGCCAGCGTGTCAGATACAACTCCAACAGCTACACAGATAATAGAGAGCACGCCGTTTCTGGAGATGGTTGATAAGATAGTTGACTCACATATGATTTTGAGGAAAGAAGGAAAAGAGGCTTACTATGAGGAGAGTCCAGGAAAGCGTAGAAAGTTGAATAACTTTCCCTCGTTCAGTCTTGGATTGACACAAACACAGGAACGTGAACAAGGTGATATGCCTAAAAATCCTGTTGATTTCCAAAACATTGCAAACATGATGTGCAATGTGATCAAATCAATACCATTTCTAAACAAAACAGTACAAATAGAAAAACAACAAGCTGGTGCAGTTGTAGAAGGAATGGGTGATGTGGAAGTGAATAGGGGTGAAAAGGCTGCAGAAGTGATGGATCTAGTGGAAGTGGAAAGGGGTGAAGCAGTTGTGCAGGTGGAAGAAGAAGAAGCAATTGCTACAACTATTGATGCAGTATTGTTAAAATACGACAGGATGAGAGAGAAAGCTGGCCTGAGTAATCTTGTTCTCGGGTATGAACAGAACTTTGCAAAGGATGGTGACAACAAAGACAAACGAAAGGTAAAACCATCCGCTGCATTGTTGTCTCCATACAAAAATAGAGAAGTAGAGATAAATGCAATCACTTCAAAGGAGGAGCTCGAGGTAACAAGCTGGCTGTTTTCAGCAACAGGGGATCCGATGTAAGCTAATATTAAAAAAATTTTGTTTAATTATTATTATTATATTTTTTTTAAAATCTGACAAAAAATCTGTTATGCAGGGACATAGTGTTTTTGAAGCGACCGGGTGTGGGATTAACAAAGGCATTGGCAGAAACTATAATTCCAGAATCTCACGTGCATCATTCCTTGGTGGATTCATGGGCAGTTGTACTCAACAACGAAGAGAGATACAAAGACTCAACAACGCCAAGACGATTATTCTGCTTCGTAACCTCTGTATATTCCTAATTTTTTAACTAATAACATGCAAACTGTATAATTAAAATAGACAAAATCTAACTAATAACATGCAAACTGTAGTATATTCGTTCTCTTTTAACTAATAACATTTGGGAATGAGAACACTGAAAAACACAAGTTAAGCGAGGAGGACTTGGAAAAAGTGATAGATGCAGAGGCCCAAAGAAGGTATCCTGTGTTTGAGACCATGATGGATGGATGGTTGTCAACAAGCCCATACAAACTTCAAGAGGTGGAATTGGTATGTAAATGCAAAAAGTAGTAAAATGCAAAATGCAAAAAAAAACAAAAAAAATTTACTGATTGCAAATTTACAGGTGTTTATCCCTATCATCGATGGTAGCCACTACTTTGTCTTCGTATTTGATATCAAGAAGGGACTTGCACATATAATAGACAACATAGCAAGGCCACGAGACTCAAAGTTCAGATATGAAGATATATATAATATTGTGGTAACAATTCAGTTCCATTAAATTCTAACAGTTTCTATGTACTTGAAAAACATTAAACTAATTTGCGTATATTTTAAATGGTACAGAAAAGGAGTATGGAGATATTCATAGCAAAGAAAAAGGTTCAAATCAACATGAAGCTGTTCAAGAATGACCCAAAACTAGTGAATGTGTCTTGGAAAACAAGAGAGAATTACAGAGATTGTGGGGTTTTCGTTATGAGACACATGGAGACTTTTTTTGGAGTGACAAAGAGTTGGAAAGCTGGGTTCAAGATGGAACGCTTTGATCAATCAGAACAAATCTTAAGTCTGAGGGAGAAATATGCAGCAAAGATTTTGCTGTCGGACATCAACGAGAAAAGAGACATAGTCCTAAAGGAGGTGGAATTATACAGAAAGCTACATGTCGAAGAGCAAAATATTTTGCACTTTGAAGCAGATACGAGAATCAAGGAACGTGCTGCACTGTATGGTTAAAGTTACTACTGGAAACACACAAGTTGTTGGTTTCAAAAAACATTCATGACTTAGTTGGTTTAAAACATTGGGTTCTGGAAACACACAAATTTGTTGGTTGGAACAATTGTTTTTTGCATGTTTTAGTTGCTGCAACTTTGTTCTAAGAAAATATGGTGAACATTGTTCTGAATTATGTTTTAGTTGTTAATGCAAAGAATACAAAATGCAAAATGTGCTGTATATTGGAAATACCTTATTTGTTAGCATATGCAAAATGCAAAATGTGCTGCAAAATTCAAAAAATATGATGATCTTTTCATTTTGTTTTGCTGTATATTGGAAATACCTTATTTGTTGGCATTAGCAAAATGCAAAATGCAAAAAAAAAAAAAAAATGAAACAACTCACTGTAACATGAAAAAAAGCAAGGTCAAAATGCAAAAAATATGAAGTGCAAATGCAAAAAATGAAACAACTCATGCTTAATTCAATTACACATATTATCATAGTTTGTTTGTTTGTTTCCATAGGTTAAATTTTACTGTAACAATGCTTAATTCAGTAATTGCTTTTAAATAGAATATAAAATTCAAAAATTGATTATATACGATAAATTGCAGAACAGTGATTACATAACTGCAAAAAGTGAAAATGCAAAATAAACACCATGATCGATTACACATAATAGATCAAAAAACATACTTCATTATAAAAAAAACCATGTTGAATTACATAAAAACATTCTTCAGCACATAAACATACGATAAATTAAAAAACAAAAAAATAAAAACCCTAATCCAACCATTTCTCAAGCCCATTATTGTAAGAAGATTGATCCTGAATTGATTTAAAAATCTGTTCTCGTAACCCTTCGGCAGATGCAAGCATGGACCTCTGATGTTCAATTTGGGAGGTAAAGTTGCAAAGACGCTCCTCCTCAAGGGAAGAAATCAACGAAGCAGCCTTAATCATGTTTTCAGTGTTTTGAACATCTTCAAGCTTCGATCGAATTTCTGCAATCATCTTCTCTATGTCTCTAAGCCTTGCCTTGTCCTGAAGTATATGATAATCATTTACTTTCCACATAAACTGAATTTTACGCAAATTTTCATTGTTCTTGCAATCATCTACAGAATTGACAGGGATATCCATGGATGTAAAAAAATGTTTGAGAATGGCCAAGTAGATGTGTGTGGGCTATCGAATAGATGGCCTATTTATGGAAGAAAACGAGAGCGGGAAATGGGAAAAAGGGGGGAAAACAAACCGCCAAAAAAAAAATGGTGAAAATAAAAAAAAATGATATAATTGATATGATAAATGATAAATAAAAACAATTACGTATTTTTTATTAAATAACAAAATGCAAAAAAAAAGATTTATATTTACATAAGTTGACATCGACTACCCATTATCACAAAATGCAAACAATATAGATCAAAATGCAAAATCCACTCAAAATGCAAACAACACATAAAAGTAGAAGAAAATTCTACTTAAAATGGTAACTACACAGTAAATTAAATGCAAAAAATCTACTCATAAATAATGAACAACCACTGAAATATTCACGAATGGGTCGTTGTTTACACAATGTAATTATTGAAAAAAACTAAAAATTAAAAAAGATTCAAAACTCTGTTACACAGAAGGTCCAACACCCGAATCACTAGCAATTCGATTCCGTTTAGCTTTTTCCTTCTCTTCAACATCCTTAAGTTTTTTAGGGCAAGTTCGGCTATTATGAGGATCGTAAAGACCACAATAACTACATTTCCTGTGGGTCTTTGGTTGTTTAGAAATAGCCCTCTCCCGTGCACTCGTAATTCTCTTCCTAGTACCCCCACCTTTATTCCGAATACCAGATGGATTGCAGACCTCAACATTCTCAGGCTGGACAACCCCCAACATTTCACTTACAAAATATTTATTTTGCATCTGATCATCTTCGGTGAATCCGTCAACAAATGACTTACACAACTCCTCTTGTGCTTGTAAAAACGTAACTAACTTTTCGTTGTTACCTATTACCTTGTCCAACCCATTCTCAACATGGTGATATACACGACGAATAAGATCTTTTAAACCAACATCTTCAAGAGCAGCAGCATTCCGGATTTGAGAACTATCAAAAATCTTCGGAGGGACTACATTCTTGGACCATCTTTTACAAATATATTTACGAGGGAATTCCTTGAAATCAAAAATACGAAGAGCATAAAAAATATGTCTGCACAAAAGCCCGAATCTTTCAAATCTTTTGCATGAACACGTAATAACCTCAGAAGAAGGAATAAAGATAACCTGTTAAAAAAAATGCAAACTGTCAAACTGCAAAATGCAAAAAATATTCATCAAACTGTAAAGTGCAAAAAATGCAAACTGTCAAAACTCTAAATGCAAACAAAATAACTAGAAAATAAATAAAATAACTAATGAACATGGAGAAATTACCTCACTATCTTTTGGAAAATATTCATCAAATTTCTTTGGCTCCTTGTCTCTATTTATCGATTCATCCACTTCCATAGACAAAACACCTGAGTCTTTAATCTTAAATATTTTTTGATTTTCAAACTCTGAAAAGGAAAAAGACATACATTTCTTGATAGAACAACCAATTTCCCTAGAAATGTCACTAAAAACAGCTTTAGTAAATATCCTATATGCGTCCTCCTCCAAAGGCCAATCGTGTCTAAACTTAGGCGTGGTATATAAACTCTCATGGTCGTTTTTGGACTGAACAAACCTTTACTCGTGCATCGCGGTATCAAAATGAGTTAAAAACTCAACAAGCGTGTTGCTTGAACGCATCAACTGGTTAAACATACGATTCTCCGACTCTGATCTAGACGATGTACGCATCAAACCAGACAACTCCCAGTTACGAAAATATGCTGGGATCCAAAACTTTCTTAATCCAAACATATCAGATAACCATCTATTATCTTCCAACTCAAACTCTTGAATTAAAGAATCCCATATTTCCTCAAAAACCTCTGGTTCAAGCTTGTCAGTCCAAACAATTTTGTTTATTTCCGCTTTGAAACCATTGTTGCAGACAGATAAAGCAACCTATATACAAAATCAAAATGCAGAATGAAAAATAAAAAAATGCTAGATGCAAAATGCAAACTGCAAAATCCAAAATGCAAAATGCAAAAATGCAAAAAAACATAATGGTTACAAAAATGTCAGAAAAAATGCCACATACATAATGCAAAATGCAAAAATAGGCAAAAAAAAATGATTACCTTGGTAGTAATTTTTTCCATTATATGCCACATACATAATCGATGCTTTGATTATGGAAATACGGAATCAATAGCGATTTTCATGGCAGGATATTGGTCTGTTAATATCATCCGAGGATGCTGTGGGAATGCTTTTGAAAACGCATTTAATAACCATTTGTACGAATCAACGTTTTCTTTGCTCAACATACCAGCACCGAACGTAACACATTTCTTGTGATTATCGACACCGGTAAAAGGGATAAACACCATATCGTACCTACAGAAACAGGTATAAGATTTTAATAATCTGAAAATATATATTATAGATCAACACAACACCAAAAACCATCAAAAAATATATATTAAAAAAGACAGTGGGCCATAATAAAGATGAGAAAATACTTGTTGGTACGGTATGTAGCATCAAACGAAACAACATCACCAAAAGCATGATAATTCCGCTTCGCATCTTCGTCAGCCCAAAACAAACCAGCAAGTGCTTTATCAGAGTCAACGAAGTACTCAAACGAAAAATCAGAAATAGATGCTTTCTTTTTGTTCAACAAGTCAACAACAATCTGACAGTCATAATCACCAATAAAAGACAAAATATCCCTTTTGTAATTCTTGGCATCTGTCTTTGTAAAACCTATATCTTCTGAACCAATAACTTTTGACAAAATTCTATGCCCAGCAGAAGACCCAACACTAGCGTCATTCAGGTTATGCAGGAGGAGTTTTTTAGAAAAACTCACTTTGCGGAAGGCATTTAGGTGTTTCATATACTCTGGATGAACCAACAGATGATTATGCTCTTCCTTAAAATGATATATACGATACTTATTGTCAGGAGTAACCGACAATCTGATCCGGGCAAGACAATCACACTTCTTAGAAGACCGCCTTCTTCTTTTTTTGGTCTTTTTAGTGGCATCAGCAGCCTCAGTTGAATCAGTATTAACAGCAACAGAAACAGATGTCTTATCAGAATGCAAACAATCCAAAACAACACTAGGGGATTCGTTTTTAGGCTTTTTGCCTGCTTTAGCACATGTAAACATCTTAATTTTGACAAGCCCAACAACATTTTTGGACCTCCCAGCAGGTGGCTTCGAAGTAGATTTGATCGGTTCAAAACCACCAAGCTTTGCATATTCCTTATAGAATGCCCATGCTTGAGATAATGTATCAAAAGTCTGATTTACAAAAGGAGTATTAACATCATCAACATTAGGTGTCCAATACCTATCTCCAATAGCATTTGATTTCTCTATTCCAATTTGAAAAGACGCAGGAATATTACCAAGATCTAAAAAAAACAAAATGCAAATATTATAACACAAAAGCCACATCATATAAAAGAAAACGATATGTCAAAATGCAAACAAAAGATATATCAGCCAAGGACAGAGTTATATGTACATGCATAAAATAACAACATGCAAATATTATAACACAAAAGCCGCATCATATAAAAGAAAACGATATGTCAAAATGCAAACAAAAGATATATCAGCCACGAACAGAATTATATGTACATGCAAAAAATAACAACATGCAAAATGCTTTAACTCTAACAATGATACACCTTTTGAAATACACATATCAGACCAATATTGAAGCTATATTCAATCAATGAACCAAACACAGTCGATGAACAAACAAAGTCGTACAAAATCATGAAGAAAAACAGGATAAAAAACATCGATAATTGGCAAAACAGTACATTTCATAAGCAGTAAAGCATCGACAATTGAAACCAAAAACATTACCATCGTAATCGTCCTGACAATCGCCCATTGATTGGATAGCCTCAGACATACGAACATGCAAAAAAAACACAGAAATATGACAATTGATCTGGATTATATTGCAAATTATTAATCAAATTGATCTGAATATTGAATGTAAATCTCGAACAAAATCAAAATTGATAACGTCTGAACAATTGATCAAATCGTGTGAAGCATGAAGAAGATACGGACGAAAGACGATAGAAAAGGGAACAAATTGTTTCCGTTATTACTGTGCTTCGTGAGAAAATACGATCATGCCCCTATCAGTATAAATGAGATCAACGATTGTAATAAGTTCCTTGGGTTCTTTGTTTAAGAGGGGGTTCTATATGGATGCAATTTATATATATATATATATATATATATATATATATATATATATAATCATTCCATGATTAGTATTTTATAAGTAAACTCAACAACGGTAATTAAAAGTAGAGAAATGGATTTGACATTTTTCTCAATTTATGATGCTAAGGTATAAACAAACAAGAGAATTATTTGCATTTCCCTTTTTATGTCTTCAATTTTTTGTACCAAACACATCTTTAAGAGATAATAAATTGGGCAAACTGCACCAAAATACAAGAAACTTTGGCTAAGCTACCAATATATACAACGAACTTTAAAATTTTAAAAAAAAATACAACAAACTTACAAAGTCTTACCAATATATACAACATTACCTTCTATAGAAGGTCAAATATTTTCTAACCGGTAAATTGCTTTAATTTTCAATTTTTTTTATTTTAAATTCATAAAATCTGGAAAAAACATGAGTTTCTCATCTAACACAAACCCTCTTTGAATCCAAACACTTCAAAAAGCTTAAATTTGCAACCATGCCTTGAAGATTTACCACAGCCGCCATTTGCAAAGAACCGTGGTTTCTCCGGCGGCACCACCACAACCATCATCGCCTTCTTCAATGAATAACCGCCACCATCGTCGCCTTTTTCAAAGAACCTCCGCCGCCGCCGCCTTCTTCAAGAACCATCACCCCGCTGTTGCTTTCTTCAAAGAACCACGGGCGCTGCTGTTGTCGTAGGTTCAGATCCGTCGTCGCTGCAGACCTTTGAACCACCACCATTGCTGCCATTTTCAACCTCCATGTTTAGGGTTCAAATCTCAGATCCGCCGCCGTCGCCGTACTACACCTCCGCCGTCAAATTTAGGGTTTTTATGTTCTTCATCTTCATCTTAGATTTAGGGTTTTCAATCTCCATGTTTGGTTCAGATTTGATTTAGATTTAGGGTTTTTATGTTCTTCATCTTCATCTGTTTAATTTTGGATCTCCAAACCACCACCACCACTACTGCCTTGAAGATCCACCACCACCACCGTCGCCTCGGTTCTCCAAACAGCCTCAGTTTGAACAAAGTTAAGGGTTTTCTTGATTGATTTCCATATCTGCTTTTAGTTTTGGGTTTTTCTTTGTGTTTGAATTCTAGTGTTTGTATATGAACAAGAAGTTAGGATTTTTGGTGTTTTTTACATCTGGTGTTTGTATACGAATATGCAAGTTAGGATTTTTGGGTTTTTTAGTTTTGGGTTTTTCTTGATTATTTCCAGATCTGCTTTTAAGATTTTGTTTATGTTTGAATATGTTTATTAAGTTGAAGAACACACATGAATATCTTACATTAATTTAAAATAAGAAAAAATAAAAAAAATAAAAATGACTGGTTACCTGTAGCTCAGGTTACCGATTGCATACATTGGGAGATAAAAATGGGTGGATTGTATTTTTTTTAAATTTTGAAGTTCGTTGTATACATTGGTAGCTTAGCAAAAGTTCATTGTATTTTGAAGCAGTTTGCCCTAATAAATTATTAAGAGTGGTGGTGTAACTCCCCAAGGTTTGATAACTCCCATTATGTGTTTATTAATTTAAACGTTAAGTGTTTATGTGTTTAGTAAAATTCCATTATGTAATTATGTGAAGTATGTTTTTATGAAATTAAGTTGAAGGGTCAAAATGTATTTTCAGCAAACTTGATAGTTCAGGAACCCTTTATGCCATTTTTTAAAGTGGCTAGATATATATGAAGCTTAATTTGACCATAGTGGTCAAACTACTAGTACACACAACACACTCACGACACACACATATCTTCACTTGTATTGCTGAAATCGATCCAAGAAAAAGGAGTTTACATCTAAAAGTGATTCTATAGTGTTTTTATAGCAAAGGTATGTGTTCTTGGTGAATTAATTTGAGTTTTAGGTCAAAAGATGGATTCATGGGTTGAATCCTTGGTTTTGTATGTATTTCCTTGTTTTTGATGTCCTTTGATTGTTCTTAAGGTTGTGGAACATGTTAGTATATGTTATTTGGAGAGAAGTCAAGTTTTGAATCGACTTTGAGGCAAAAACCTCGAAGTCCGGTTGTTGTTCGTGCAGAGCAATTTAGTTTGATGTACCGACTGTCCTTGCAACCGCATGGGTTATCCCTTGCGATCGCAAGGCAGTATTTTAGTGTTTTAGTTTGTTTTGTCCCTTGCGGCCGCAAGCAAGGTTACTTGCGACCGTAAGGCTGTGTTTTGTGAGATTATCGTCTACGGACGAAGGAATCATATTTACTATCGCAAGTACATAACCTACGGTCGTAAGCAAGCTTAGAATCATCCTTGCGAGCGTAGAAAGGCATGATGTATAAAAAGGACCCTTGCGGCGCATAGGGTTTCCCTTGCGGTCGTAAGGAGGTAGCCGAAGACCCTTACGGTCGCATGTGTTAGTGCTTGCGGTCGCAAGTAGTCGTCCAGATTTCAGTTTAGTTTAATGTTTGACTAGTATCTTTCGCAAGTTAAGTACAGATGTTTACGTAGTATTGTTTATTGCTTGTAGGCAATAAGAGCTTGACGTTACACTAGTAGGAGTATATTTGCTTAGCTGCTATTAAGGTAAGTATACTTAACTATGTTTAGTTAGTACATATGCATGATTTACGTGAAACAATGTGATTTCATGATACTTGTATAAAATGCTTAATTATGTTGCTTATATACCAATGTATAAGGAAAGATAGTATTTAGCTAAGATAGCTTTATACTAAGAAAAGTGGAGGCCTAATTACGAGTAGTCGTAACTGGGTATTCAGAGAGAAAAGAGAGAAGAAGGGTATATTGAGATCTTTATACCCAAGAAAGGTGTCAGAGGTTTGACTACGCGCGAGGTGTGGTCATACTTCGGGACGGGTTAACCGTTTATGATTTTACAGGTTATAGCTGGGATGTAAAGCATCCCGAGGAGAGTACTCGTGCCTTATATGTTTATCTGATCAGTAATATGCTCGCTAAGCGTTAACTTACGTCGTGTATTTTATGCATGAGGTACTGCAGGTAGTAGCAAAGGGAAGGCCCCAGCAGTGTAGTTGGTCGAATAGCTCCGAATCTTTTGTTTAAACACTAACACTACTTTTGTTTAATCCATTAGCGTTGATTTAAATAGACACTTATTTTGGTAAACTCGAATCTTTTGGAAATGCTAATTGACAGTTTATGTAAATATAATCTTAAGAAAAAGTGGTGTTACAGGTGGGAGTGGTAGACTCCATCACATCAACTCCTAGCCTTTCTCATACTACTCAAGTCACCACCCAGCTTCACGACTCTCTACCACATCAAATTTTAGGACTCACTTAGATACTCACTAACCACTCAAAAATTAAAAAAATAAGAAAGAAAAAAGTGATAATCTTAGTTCAGATCCACCATCAAACCGCCACACTATTTTTTAGCAAGTGGTAATACCACATGCACCATTCCACCACACTTTCATGGCGTGACACAACACCTACCTCCCAAGTGGTCACCTCACCACATCCCACTCCTTGCACTCTAAGAGAGTGATTGATACAATCATGTCTATTAAATTAGTCGTCTAGTCTACTATGGATAAACTATTACAGTTATCACGATGAAAGTAACTAAAATAAAAGCTAAACAAACGTAAGTTGTTTTTTTTATAAATAAAATGTTTGATGTCTGTTTCCATCTACCTTCATTTATGCGGGAGAAGATGTGGACTAAATTTCTACTGTCTACACCATGGTTATCAAAAGCGCGATCCTGATTGTACGATCATACGATCCCACCAACAAAAAACGTGTCGGATCGTACTTAGCATCTTAAATAGGTAGGATTGTACTCAAGTTCGTAGTGAGATCGTAGGATCGTTATACGATCCTACGATCCCACTTTTTTTTTTCTTTTTACATTTTATAATTATTACTATTATTATACATGTTTATATTTTACATTTTTATTATTACTATTATTTTATTTATTATTTTTAAATTTTTAAGTAGTCAATCTTGTGCTAAAAACAATTGTTCGTAAATTTCTACTTAATACATATGACACATTTTTCATTTTTCTTTTATTATAAAAGATAAATGTTTATGAGAATAAGATATTTTATGAAATAAAGAATTAATGTTGTGCACAATATACACTAGATTTATTAATTATGTTTAAGAGTCACATATTAAATTTAATTATGATATGTAAAACAATAAATTATGGTGAACTGTTATCTATGCTCTTAGTATTTTAAATTTGAATTGTTTGATGTATGTTATTTAATAATTTAATGTTTCATCCTCTTCTAAATATGTTATATAATGGGGTTTTGATAAAAATTATAGCATATAAAAAACTAAAAAAATGTTGACGACTTGTGGTAGGATTTTAAGATCTCGATCCGATATTGCAAATACGAAAACGATCATAAGTAAGATCCCGATCTTAATAACCTTGTTCTACACTAATAAGACTGTTTATTTTTTGAATTTTAAAAGATGTTTGAAAGAATGTTATGTTGCAATGTCAAAAAAAATTAATGAACATCTAAGGAAATCCATGCATTCTAGTACAATTATAGAAAGCAACTCGATTCTAAACAATCTGTTTTAAGGTTATAGGATTATGGAGTTTATTTATAAGGACGAGAGTGTGTTACAATCTATTTTAATATTTGTAACTTGTCATGTTTTGTTATTTTATGTATTAAATTTTCAAACTTTCCTTAATTAATATATCTCATTTCTAAAACTTGCCATATGATATATCTAAAAACCTAAACATCAAGTTTCAGGTAATATTTTTATTTTTGATTTATTTTTAATTTCAAATCATCCAGAAAATCAGCAATTATTACCAAGCATGAAATTTCCAATTTATTCGATGTGTTCTTCGACTTCCTACATATGAATCACAAATCTTGACATTCAATCATCATATAAGCCTATCTACGAACATGAACCTCTAAATCAATGAAGAAAAACATCACCAAAATTTAATCATTCATTTGAAAAGGACATGGAAATCGAAAACTAAAACCCAAAATTGGAATAGCATAGAAGAAACCTAATAAATGAACACAAGTTATTCGGTATAGACCACAAACTACAAATCATGTAACCAAACCCAAAATCGAAATATTCAAACATATATTTTGATTCATGAACAATCAGATTTGAAATATATAAATCATGGAATCAAACCCAAATCATATTATTCAGACATAGATTTGTATTCATGAACAATCAGGCCTAAAACTTACAAACCACGGAATAAAACCCAACATCAAGAAACTTAAGAAAAGGAATTGAACAATGAAACTTGTAATATTGAGAATGAACAGATCATAACCCATGAAATGCAATCCATATGGACGAAGATTTGGGTGAGATGACATAACAATCAAAGTCAAAAGAACTGGAAACCCTTAGCCGAAAGTGATGAATTAACAAAAACCCTAAATGTGTGTCACAAATTGTAACACCGTACTTTTTAATATAAACAAAATACGCTTGCGGAAACTAATTACATATAATTACATTTGAAACCAAAAGTCAATTACAAACTTTATCCGATTAAATGTTTACAAAATGTCACTACGGTGTTAATTACAAAACAGGCTCTAATAAAATCTTGGACATCAGAGTAGTGGTCTGTCCATATTCCCAGTCATCATAATCCACAAACTCACTTAGGAGTATCTGCAAAACAAACTAGTGGGGAGTTAGCACAAAGCTAAGCGAGGGAACCAACATCTAAACACATACAAGGCAAACATGCCCAAACACAACTCATATAACCAAGGAAAACCGGCGATGTTGCAACACCTACAACCAAGGTCGGCCAAAACCAAGGTTTACCGATAGCCCTGCTACTTGGATAACAATACAGGATCCCTTGAGTGCAACAAATGTCCCTCAAGATCAAATACTGTAAATCCCTAAGCATAAGCCCAGCCGCCCAGCTAAAGCTGATCTCCCGCCCAAACATGTATACAGTTTATCAAGAGCGCAACAACTATCAGGATGTCATATCCTGCATATCCAAATATATAGATCCACTCACCAAAGTCTTCAGACTCAAAAAAAAAAAAAAAAAAAAAAAAAAAAAAAAAGCCACTCAGCAATCTATTCTACTGAGTCTTGTCACCAATTGAGCAAGCAACTATCAGTCAGTATTTGCTTAATAAATACACAATAAGCATAATACTAAAGTTATCATACATGTACATAAAATCAGCAAGTACACATATCTATATATCACATGTACTAAGAATCTTTAAGTACATAATCATCAACACAATTATACCCGAATTCACAATTACTCTGTACATCTTGTAAATCTTGTGAATTACTTCAACTCCTTAGTTTAGGCAATTCATAAACTTCTATCCACACACTTGATACAAAGCTCAATTCAATTCATCATTATCATCAAGGAGTTTCTTAGTTCAATCTTCATTCGGGTTCATCATTGAATTCCCAATTCCGAGCATAGGCATAAGTGTAAGTTCAAACAAGTCCAAATCCGATACTATCCAATTCCGAGAAAAGACACAATCTGAGAAATGGTCAAATCCGATAAAAACACAATCCAATAAAACACCAATTCCGAGGAAAAGCATAATCCAAGAAAGTCACATTCCGAGAATGATCATAATCCGATGGAACACAATCCGAGAAAAGACATATATATTAAATCCGAGTGAACAGTATTCTGAGTATCTTAAAATTCGATAAATGGTAATTCCGATACATTTGAATTCCGATAAAACTGTTAGAGTATCATTCAAATCCGAGGGAATGTTAAATTCCGAGAATATGAGTAATTACAATAATATCAATTCCGAGTAAAGGCTAATTCCGACAAAACTCAATTCCGATAATATGTGTTGTGAATATCCAATTCTTATTCTTTTTATCGGATTCTTATCAATTCCGATCACATTCTATCGGAATCTCCCAATTCCGATAGATTCAATAATCAATTCCGAGCCATTCATAAGTCCAATTCCGACTATTCAAGTTTATACATATTCTTGATTATTTTAAAGTTCTAATCCGTTTTACAATCATACAAGGCAATCTATATTTCCAGAAATGATTATAAACACATAAGGATCATGAATTAACAACCAATTCTAACATGCATTCACTCTAATCATCAAATCATCAAATTTATTCTTCATGCATTAATCGGAATTCATCATAATCTATAAAACTGAATATAACTAAGAATTAATTAATAAATTAAGATCAGTATGCTAACCTTGATTGAGTTATGAATTCAGAAGCTTAATTGCATGTACAATCTAAGATCAATTTGGTTTGATTCTTTTCTTCTTTCTTTGCTCTCTCTGCCGAAGATTATAATACACACACAACACCTTAATTCTAGTTTGCATGAATGAGGTGTGATGGTGGAAGTGATGACTAAACCACCAAGTTTGGCCAACACATACTCCACTAACTCAATTAAATATTAATTATATATCTAATAAATAATAAACACATATTATTACAATTTAATCATCAAATTACAAATAACACCTAATTATAATTAAATCCACATAATTAAATTTAAACTCAAGGTTAATAAATTTAATTACCTTATTTATACTAGGCCATATTAGGGGGTGTTACACAAATCATATATTCTCATGCAAATCAGAAATCAAATTCATCTATAAGGATGTCGAATCAAACCCTAAAATGTTGCGCCATGAGATATAAACAAATCAAGAGCTCCCTAAGATATGACAAGAATCAAGAACAAAATCGCAACTTTGAATCCTTGTATTAATTAGGAAACTCGTATACATCTGAACACAAATGTTTCTTTAAAAATGTTTTTTCAATTGTTCCCCCTACCAACAACCTTCAATCCAAACAAGATGAACAATTAAACAACCT
This sequence comes from Pulicaria dysenterica, assembly GCA_947179395.2. NCBI lineage: Eukaryota > Viridiplantae > Streptophyta > Magnoliopsida > Asterales > Asteraceae > Pulicaria > Pulicaria dysenterica. The sequence goes on from OX359295.1 coordinate 56,894,934, forward strand.
TCGGATCGGATTTGAACATAGTAATGTTATTACTATTATTTTTATAAATTATAAGTTTTGAATTATTTAAAAAAAAGCTATGTTAACAGCCATGTTAGTGTAACACCACAATTTCGAGCCAAAAAAATTTTTTTTTTTTAACACAACAGAAGACTTAATATATACTATATCAACAAAATAGTAAACTAACAGAGTTTACTAAAATATATACATATTTAGTGTTAGGTTCACAACCGAACCTTTCAAAAGAGCTAAACAGTGTATGCATAATTGCTACATATTTCCAAAACATATCGGTGTTACAGGTGTACCAAAAATAGGGCTCAACAACCTCTTGTAAAGTATCCCACCAAGCAGCCACAAAATTCACAGCAACCAAAACTGTACAAACCTGCAGGTAACTAAAACCCGTTAGCTGTAAAGCTAAGTGAACAATACATCACAATGAATAAATATAAATCAAGAATCAAATCGAAACGACACATAGTTGCAGTTATCACTGCACAGTTTCAAACAGTTGGGTCTCCATTTTGACCCGCTTCGCCAGGAGGAACGGTGGTGGATCAAACCGCACCCCCATTGGCCTATGGGAGTTACCGTTAGCCCATTAACTCGGTACTTGACCCGAGTAGGCCTGTCAATCAGACAACCTCCAAAATATGAACATGTGTCCCATATTACAAGTTATTAAAAACATATAACTCATAATCTCAAATCTCAATAATCATACTTTAATTGGAAGCAATATAAAAACTGCCTCAGACTTTAAGTCCGGAACTAATGCTTGTAAACCAATTAAATATTAAACCGTTACCTGGGTTATAATTATTCAATTATAACATATCACTCACCTTTCTTCGAAAATGAATATATCACTTTCCAAAAGCACATTCGCGTTGTTGGGGACCTAGCATCCACAACAAAACTAATAAGTTAGTATATGATACCACAATAATTAATATGCGTAATATTAAAAATTATTGATCCGCAATTAACCTTAAAATCAACTTAATTCATAATAGTCAAGGTATGACAAAACAATAAACACAACCTAATTAAAACAAGTATAGCCTAGTCAATTATATATATATATACAAAAGTTCATGAGAGAACCGTTGTTAGCGCGAGAACCAATCTAAGCCGTCCAATTTCCCCTCCTTCAATGTCATTACCCACCATGAATTCCTCACATGCACCCTGCCACACCCTATCCCTCCACGCTCTCCATCCATGATACTTCCCATATCTAAGGAACGGCCGAGATTGGTTCTCGCGGTTCTCGCATGAACCCTCCCCTATATATATATATACGACATCTGCAAAGCACCAGCTAGGAACCAAAAAGTTCACTTCTTTTCTTGTCTTACACATACACACATACATACATACATACATACATGTCACATAGAAGCTAGCATCAAAAACACACTTCAAACAAGTTTCTTTTACACATACATACGTACATACAATTAACATACAAATATATATATGTGTGTATTCTGTAACAAAACAGCTAACACAGCAGCAACTAAATTAATTGTTTCTTTTCTTTTCTTTTGTTTCTATCGCAGCCCACCAAACAACAAAGCAGCAACCCCTTGTATTTGTTTTTTTTTTCTTTTCTGTTTCGTCGACTAACAGCAAAACAACAACTACCCTTGTTTAATTTTTTTTCATACTTATATATATACAATCTGTAGATATAGTAGTAAGAAGTCAAACTCAAGGATTCAAACTAAACTTCATCTTCTACCTCCATTAATGGAGGTTTCATGCTCATATAAACAAATCACTAAATTTCTATCAAATAATGTATCCATTCATTGTCAAACTTACTAAAACCCATGTATAAACTCAAGTAATCAATCAATTCGTAATTTAAATTAACTACTCATAAACCCTAAAAATTAAACATCTTCTTGTTCTTGCAAGAAATCATGGAATTACAAAAAGGATATGAGTTACATACCTATTTGATCTTCAATTACAGAAAATCAACAACAAAACCCAAGTGCTAGCAGGTTGTTAGGGTTCTTGAGGGCATATGAATAAGGAAAAGTTCAAGAAAGTGAAGTCAGGAGGGTTTAAACCTCCTGTATCGATACACAAAGGTTTGGATATTCCTTTTTTTTATTAATAACCAAGCTTATCCAAGTATTCAATTTCTTGTAATTATATTTAAATAATAATAATAATAATAATTACTCCTAAAAATCAAATAACTTATAATAAAACCAATTAAAATCCAAGTAAACACTACGTACCATATACGAAGCTCTGAGTACTACCAGACCCAGATTTGGGATGTTACAGTTAGTACCACTTAATGAACCGTTGTCTCGTCATGTATTCTATTATAGTAAGTTGGATACCTTAAATAACAAGTTTAGTAAATTTAATATCTTAAAAGATAAATATAAAAGTTTATATACAATAGCTGAGTTGTGTTCAATATAGTCCATATAAAAAACATAGTCCTAAATTTTACTATTTAATCACATGTGATTCAATATAAAATCACATGTGATTCACTATACAATCACATGTGATGGTAAAATCATTACATGTTAATTACGAAAATGTCACTCCGCTCAAAATTTTAAAATGCAATCTGGACCATTGATGGGGCTGATCCAAAGGCTAAGATTAATCCCTCAAGACTATGCAATAAGTATGGACTATATTGAACATTTCTCTACAATAGTTATAACAAATTGAATACATCTTTTTTATAAACAAAAGCTCTTGGTATACGATTTAATAAAATATGAAATAAATAATTGACAATTTGAAACGGAGGAGAGTCCACTCATCAATGCGTTCTATTATTTTATCAAATTTTTAATAATTGGAAGTATAATAAAACCAATTAAAAAAAGCAAGCTGTGATTGATAGCGACACCTTTTTAATGGGTTGGGTAAATGCGAGTATTTTAACATCCATTCCATTATACGGTGGCTCTTGTTAACATTTTTTTTTAATTAGATATAACTCACACTTTCAAATATTTGTTTATAAATTTACATTTGTTGTATTTATAATAAGACTTGTTTACATAATATTTGAAACACCTAATAGCAACGTTTTTTATTTATTTGTAACGTTACATTTCTAAGTATACAAATAAAATAGTGATAATAGATTTACATGAACTTAAAATTTATAATTATTATATACGATTACATACATAAATCATTATGATTCTATATAATAAAAAAGAAAAATAGCCATATTTTTTTTTAAATTCAAAAATTTTATTAATAAATATGAAGCAAACCAAAAGTTTCAAAGATCGAGACTAAACTTACAAAAAGAGCCTATTAACAAGCTAAAAACCAACCATTCAATTGAATGAAATGTGAAGATATAAGGTGTTTGAGGCAATACTTATTCTTGGTTCAAATTTATAGCAAATGAAGTATAGTTTAAAATCGAGTTAGTAGATATGAGGTCTGGTATATAAAGATTCAAACGATAATAGGTTAAAGAGTGATTTAATAGGTGTGAGTGTATAACACGTATCTATATTAAACTCCTATAAAATGGTTTATGTAGATTTATAATTAATTGATGTATAAATAGTGGTACAGAGGTTTTACAACATCCTCAAGGTCTTGGGTTCAAGTCTTTGGGATAGTGGTTTTCTTAAAAAATTGGTGAAGATATTATTCCTCATAGTGGTGGTCTCCGGAGATAACGGATGAGGGTTTAACCCCTCATAATGAGTGATTTAGGGTTCACATACTGCTCGTATAGACGTCACTGCGGACTCGGCCCACTAAAAATTTGGCTGTTAAAAAAAAATGATGCATAAATAGTAAAAAAAAATTCTTTTCTTTTTTACTGATTTCTTTAATCTTTATTGGACTTTGTTGTCTATACCGACGGAGGAAAAGAGATAAGTACAACTACCCCTCAAAGCTATAGAAATTGAACAAGATCTACCCCAAATGAGGGGTCATACTTGTAACTACTCATAACGTAGAGTACGAAATTGAAAATTTTATCAGAACCCTCAACGGTAAACTCTTGTTGGGTTATATATCTACGCCCAGCCAGGCAAGTGAACGCTCAACGCTCTTCATCTCTCTCTTCTGTCGCTCTTGGTTTTAAACCCCATCAATCATTCGAAAGAGAGAGATCCATCCACCGATTTTCAGCGATTTTGTGAAATCTTCAAGCCCCTATTGTTTACCGGTCGTGGGTTTCTAAGAAAGCTACGGCTGCTTTTGGTTTCTCGGTGTGAACAAAGGCTCTTGATTAGAGGTAATATATCTTGTTTCGTTTAGTTTATAGAAATCTGAACTCGATTACTTTTATTTTTATTTTTTTTGTTCAATGTGTTTCTGAAGTGGGGTTTAATCGTTGTTCGGTACTGTTGGTTAAATTTCGATTAGTTGTTTTTTTCGATGAATTATTTGTTTTGCTGATGTTCTGGATGCAGTTGCGAATCCGTGTTGTGTTTGACAGTCGAATTGGGTTTTTTACTTTTTGTCTTGATTGTAAAAAGAAGAGAACCCTTTTCTTTTTAAAGTTGTTCATACCTGGTTCTTTAAAGATTCGATTAGGTCAACAGTTAAAGTTGAAGGAATCTTTGCCTTTGAGTTGGGGATTTTCATCTCAGGACATAATTGACTAAAACTTGCTACAGATGTCCTGTTTGTGTGTGGTTTTCTGGGATTTTAGGTGTTTTTAATGTTCGATACTGTGGTGTTTATGTTATGGATATGGCCGAAATCAGGATTTCTTTATTTCCATGTGATGTGTAATATAACCTTGAAATGATTCATCATCTTAACAGGTTATTTGTATTGATTGACAACCTACTCCTGTCATTGCCTTCTGTTCTTCGGTTTCGAATCTTATTCGTGATTGATGGTACGTCCTCCTATCTCACAAGATCTTTCTTTTTCATTGACAAGAAACGCAATAAGTTATGAATTAAATTGTTTGTTGAAGCTAGCACCTTTCATTTACATTTTCCCTTTTCGAGAACACTTTTAAATACTTAAAATAATGATAAAACTATCTCCTTTTTGTATTGAATACTCAAAGTTAAATGAAGATGTTCAATTCATAATTGAAAGGTGACTCTTAATCTTTTCTTTGTAATGGTTGCAGGCTACCAATGAGAATCTTCCTCCAATTGTAATCAAACAACTTGCCAGGGAATTGAAGAATCTTAATGAGACACCACCAGAAGGAATTAAAGTAGGAGTGAATGATGATGATTTTTCAACAATATATGCTGATATAGATGGCCCTGGTACTTATTTGTATCTTATGCATCAGTCTATGTATGTAATATATTTTATATGTATACTGAGACATTACTTTTATTGTTCTGATCCATGGTTTCCAGCCGGCACTCCTTATGAAAATGGAGTTTTTAGCATGAAATTGATTCTGTCTCGTGACTTCCCCCACTCACCTCCTAAAGGTTTGTCAATTCTTCAACTTTCCTTGCTGCTTTGTGTAAATCATGTGTATTCGGATCTTTTATGATACTGATAGTTAATTCAAGATTACAATATGAATCTTTTATGTCATATCTTACTCTTTTGATTCCAATCATCTTTTGATATGCAAAGTTTTGATCATATTTGTATGTTTAGGTTATTTTTTGACCAAGATCTTCCACCCAAACATTGCTTCAAATGGTGAGATATGTGTCAACACATTGAAAAGAGATTGGAATCCTAGTCTTGGCTTACGGCATGTTCTAGTTGTAAGCTTCTGGAATCTTGTATTCGGCTTTCAGATTTTGAATATGTGAGAATAATGAGATCGATCATTGAACTTGTGGTTAATATGTCTCTGGTTGCAGGTAGTCAGATGTTTGCTGATCGAGCCATTTCCAGAATCTGCATTAAATGAGCAGGCCGGCAAAATGCTGCTGGAGAACTATGAAGAGTATGCTAAGCATGCTAGGTTAGTTGCTGAAACATCAACCTTTTTGCAATTTTTATTCACTTGTGTAAAATAGGTCAATCTTGTTTTTGTTTTATATTATATTGATAAGGTTCAACTGGGTAGTGGGTATATAACCTAAAAGATGAACAAAATAAGTGTGATTACATCTATTAAAAGCAAAATGTGATTAAACTGTGATTTGGGTTTATAAGATTACTTTAATTGTCTTTCTAAAAAGCGAATCTTTTAGATATTTGACAAATTGTCAATAGTTTTGCCCTATGCGGCAAGTCAAATGTTGCAGTTTTCTGTGGTCTTCAAGAATCTTAACCCTGATACTAAAATACTTGTTTCATGGCTTGATCACAGGCTGTATACTACAATTCATGCCCAAAAGCGAAAACCAAAGTTTAAGTCAGGGGCTATATCCGAATCAACTGCGGCTCTAAATGTTGACCAGACAAACACGTCAATTTGTATTGTTGACCCGAAAACAGCAGTCTCTGGAGCCATGGTGCAGCCGACACCTTTGGCCCCTTCGTTGAACACTATGAAAGGGGCAAGCGGTCAGGAGCCACCAACAACCGCCCTAAACTCTGTGGTTGAGGTTGGAGTGAGTAGTGGATCTACGGCGGCACCACCTGTGGCAACAACCCATAAGAAGGAAGGCGGGTTGGTGAAAGCTCAAGCTGACAAAAAGAAGATTGATGCTAGAAAGAAAAGCCTCAAGAGATTGTGAGGTCTGTATCTGTTGTTTTCCTGTATGGTGTAATTTGTCGAATGCTTGGTTTTTTAGTGACTTTTGATGAATGGAATCCGAGGTCTTGCTATGTTATTTCCATATAGTGTCAATACATAAAATGGAGTTTTTTTTTTCTTCAGGTACTCTGCTTCCTTTCCGATATTATGATCTAAATCTATATCATAAAATTTTAATTTTAATTCAAACGCGATGACCGACTACTTAGTTAGGCTGTGATATTGTTATTCAAAAATCAAAATTAATTATTTACAAACTCCATGTCAAAAACATGTATGGAGATCATAGATGCATAGAGCATCAGGTATGTATATATACATTTCAATAATGGAAGAAAAAGATTTATAAGGAGATCAGGTTAAAGAAAATAAGGTGGGTTTCAGTGGTTCTCATTTGTTGATACCAGTTGCATCCTTGGCTCCTTCAGCGGCTCCTTGTGCTTTGGCTAACATCTGTTGACCACCCTGACCCACCACAAGCATAAAACGGTTAGACGAACCGGCTCAGTTCAGGTAAGCCTCAGCAATATGTTTAAGCTTGTTTTCATGAGTTGTTAAAATAAGTGGGTTCGTCCGGTTAGATGATTTATTGACGCGTCGAGTTGTGTTGACTGGTCAAAACTTTGTCTTTTTGTATGTAATTGATGTATTAACAAGATTAAAAACTAGATTATCCAGGTAATAAATGAACAATTATTGTAATGCAAAATTTAATCTTTTTTGATATAAGAATTCGTTAAACGGATTTTCAAGGGAACAAACCTCTTGCACGTTTTCCTTTACATACTGGGCGTTTTTGTCGGCCTTTTCTATTAGATTACTGGCTTTCTCCTGGTAAAAACGAATACAAATATGCCATATATATACATATACTTACACATATATGTAATAACATAAATGCAACAATCTTATCTTAATCTTAATCAATAATAAATCAGGTAGCTTACCCTGGTTTGACCAGCAATTTGACCGGCATTGTATTGTGCTTTCTGTGAATCCATACTTCCTTTTTAAAACAAATTACGTACTGATGCAGAAGAAAATAGAAAACTTTTGATACTTCTGTTTTTCCAAGTGTTTTGCACGACATAATAAGCTATATATATTATTTCAAATATAGATGACACGTTTCATTATTTGGTGGCATAAAGGACTCTCAACCGTCCATTGTCCCCATTTTAAGGCAATTTTTTTTTCTAAATGAATTACTGCCTACTTAAAATCTATACAAACAAGTTCCTATTATATAATGCAAACGAGTTGATTTTTATCTATCCGTTATCGGTGAGTTTTTCGGTTATATAAAATATAAAAATTGACATTTTATAGAAATGTTTAAAACAAAGCGGATATTAAACACTAATGATTGGTTTAGGAATTCAAATTGATTCACTTTTTTTTTATATTTTGTCTAATATAACTACATAATATTATTAATCTTTACAATTGAATAAATATATTTAAAAAATGACTTTTATGAAACTATAATAACATACAATATTAATAATCTTTACAAATAAATAAATTTTTAACAAAATAAAGACATTTCTTAAAACTATTCTAATATGTTAATGTTCTTTTAATATTAAATAACTAAACTTTAAAATCATAATATTTAAATAAAAAAATCTAGAAGAGAGAAAAAAATTGTAATTAAAAGCTAATAGAGAAACATTAAATGGTAAATTATTTTTAAATGTTTTTTTTAGGTTAAAAGAGAGTTGCACAAAAAATGAAGTAAAAAGGGAAGAACAAGAATTTAACATGAGAGCTTTAAAAAATTTGTTAAAGGGTGCAACCAACCCGAAATAGGCTTTTGTTTCTAATTTTGTAAAGTTTAATTTTCAAAAAAGTTAAATTTAATAAATTTCTTATTATTTGAATAAAAAATCGTGCAATTATAATTGACTAAAGTAAATTTAGCGGAAGCGATAATAATAATAAACCTTTTTCCATATAATACAGTAGTAAATAACAATTTTAAGTATTTGAAAACATTAACTAAAAAGTCATTTAAATTCAAAACACTTTCACTTAAAGTTTTGAGCGATAACTTGCATAACTAAAGATTTTAACGTGGTTGCACCTCACGAGCCATCCACTAATTCATTGTCTTCAAACATTTGTTAATACCTTGAAAAGAATTAAAACAACTAATATGAGCCAATAAGCTCAATGAGTATTCTCAATTTACATTCATAATAATTGAAACATTTACTTCTTATACTATATCATAATTTGTTTCTTCGTTCATGATATAGTAAAACCTTGATTAATATATAACTGTCATACACATTTACCTTGGTACAACGTATCCATGTAATCTCAATCATGCTTCAATTGGATAATTCTTATTTTAACATTATCATCATCAATATTCGCATTACCGTACTCGTATACCATTTTATTTCATGTGTGCATACTAACTTTAATATATATATATATATATATATATATATAATGACATATTTCTACATCTGTGTGTAACCATAACTTCATCCAACTCTCATATACATATTTCACATATTTCTAAGTTTCTTTAAGGTTATATTATGACTATATACTCGTTATAATTTAGCTTATAAGCATATTAGTTTTTTAGCTTACGAGTGAAAAAAGTGTTTAAATTAACTTATGACTTATAAACTAATAATTTTCTTCTAAAAGTGTTTGACTTAGCTTATTATTGTAAAATAACTAAAAAGAGACGCTTATCCTTGAGGAAGAGAAGGTGTTAGAATAAGAAATAAAGATAAAGGTATATATGTAAATGTACAAAAATAAACTCATTTAAAGAAAAAAAAATTGTTTTCACTTTACTTATCATAATTGACATATTTTTACTCAAGATAAACTTATAACTCAAGTTAATAACTTAATAAGCTAAGTCAAACTTCAAGTTTTCCTTACAAAACAAACCAATAAACTAAAAAACATATAAATTAAGCTAAAACAAACACCCACTTATTATTCTTTTTTCTTATTATAGCTTTGGAAATGAATAGTTTTGAGCTTCTTTCGTTTATAAGCAATTAAATAAGGTAGCGAACAATCTCGAACTATTAGAACACTTTCTTATTGTTTTTTATTTTAAATGGAAAAAACAATTTTAATATATAAAAATGTATGTACGCAATAAACAGATAAACAATTTGATAATGAATCCCAAATACAGGCTGAAACGAAAGAAATTAGCATGAACAACTCGAACAATGATATAGCTCCAATCTGGGGGTTATATCTACTATTACATAAAGCATTTGGACGATTTTTGAAGTAAGTTTTTAATTACATAATAACAAAATACAATCCATTTTTTTACAATACCTTAAACCAATATTTTAAATTAAGTTGAGTTTAATATACAATAAGTTATATAAAGTACTAGTTTATTACCCCGTGTTATTAACACGGGGATGTTTAAAAAAAAGTATAAACTTTTATGGTATGAAATTATAAAAGGTATAGTAAAATAAGTGTAAAAGTGTTTCAGAAATGTTTTGAGATATTAAAATTTTCAGATAAAATTAATAAAATATCACCGAACATTTACATATATCAGAATTTTAACAAAAAACAATAACTAATTTTTTTTGAAGTACTATTAATGGATAACAAAAAATTAAGAATATACTAATTTTTAAAAAGTGTCATATTACAATAAAATTTATACCAAAACGTAGATAAAAATGAGACGATCATAAATATATAATTATTTTTTCTCTAAACAAAATGTATCACAAGTTACTAAACATAATGTATAAACACTGTATAATTAATTACATTAATATACAATTTTTATAAAACTCTCTCACATTTTTTAAAAAACCCTTCACATTTTTTATAAAACTCCCTCATAATTTTCATTCAAGCCCCTCCCAATTGATTTAGATTTGGAATTCGATGGCCATTAATCTTTCTAAAATTGTTTTTGAAATTGAATAATTTTGAAATTGAAGGTTATGATTGGTTAATTAATACTCAATTTATGGTTATTTTTGAAAAATTTGTATGCCTTTTATATATAGATATAGATAGATAAACTAGTTGCATAAATTTATACTCAAAACTAGTAATGGTCCAAAATTTAAACAGTGACAATTTTTCAAGTGTTTATGTTTTTTTTACGTTTTCATATTATAATATTTTCGTTTTCAACTTTTGATAAATGTAACTAATTAGAATTTCTAGCCCGCACGTCTTGATGGGTTTAAATTACTTGAAATAAAATACGAAGAGAATAAGAGTATCACTATTGAAAAAATATACAGTTGATCAAACCTTAAAATGAAAATAACATGTGTTATTGTAAAAAATCGACCAGTATATATAAAGTGATATTCTTGGCTGTTAAAAAAAAGTATATAAAAGTGTTTCATTTGATAATCTTGTATTGAATTTCGAAATTAATACATCTTTACGCTAAATTAATCTTTGAAAACGAAATTGATAAGGATAATATGTAGCCTACAACTAAAGCAAGTAAAATGATAGAGTGTTTTTGTGTGCTTAGATCTATCAATGTGTTTGGGTGTGTTTATATTTGTCACTAAGTGTGGGTGCGTTTAGATTCGTCACAGTGTGTGTAGATCTATCATATAGAGAGATAGTGTGTGTAGATTTGTCATAGGAAGTGTATGTGTTTACATTTGTTGCAGGCTGTATAGTTGGTCGGTGGTGGTAGTTTTTCGAGTGGAGTTTGTCGCTGGTGATGGTAGTGGCAGAGGTGGCGCTGGTGATGACAACGATGGAGGTGCAGTGGTGGAAGTATGCTGTGGTGGGATAGAGGTAGAAGCTTGTGTGTAGAAGAGAGAGATAGAAGAAGATAAGATGGTGAATAGAGAAGAGAGAAAGTATGTGTGTAGAAGAAGATGAGATGATAGAGAAATGGGGGAGAAAGAGTGTGTGTATTGCGAGTGAAGGAAGAGATTGAGAGAGAGAACGAGAGGTACAGAAATAGAATGTGAGATTAGTTTAAACTAAATTAAATCTTATTTACAACCTATTTACAAACTAAAAAATAATTAAAAGACCTAAATACTTCAAATCTAACAAATGAAACATGTTCAAAAAGGACTATGTAACAAAATGATAGTTAAATAGCAATACTTGCAACTTTAAAAAAAAAAAATACTAACTCGTATTTTGTAATTTGTCATTGTATAAAGACATACATTTACAGAATTTTGTTTTATTATATCTAACTTAGTCGAACTAAGTAAAACTTAAAAGCGTCGATTAAATTCTTTATCAAGTTCGAGTTCGAGTTTGAGTTTTGAAACAAGACACCAATCTCGAAACTTGACATTGTATCGATTTGGTTAGGCTCGAACACAACCGTACTCGCAACGAAGGATAGTAAAGAACCGTGATGTAGACGGACATAGTGACGTGTCAGTATTTAAGGCCCTGAACGAAATGAACGGATGAGATTGGAAAACGGACACCTGGCCGCGTTGCAGGCGATCTGATCCTCCTCGCACACACTTTCCGTCAAGTTGCGTCGTCGGAAAAATAAACCGCGACCCAATCGAAATCCGATCTGTTCCCTGAAAAATTCAGAGTATTTATTAACAAAGTTCACTCCAAACCTATTGGATTTTATACAAACCATTGGGTTCAAGAACAACTCCGTTGATTACCCAGGTATGATATTTCATTTTAATTCTTTGTCTTCCGAAATTTGAGCATAATTTAACCAACTTTCAATCCATGTTCTCTCGAGCAATTTCGATTTGAAGTCAAGAGGTATATATCATTTTGCTGTTTGATTATAAATTGGGTACCAGCACACATTTGATCTGTTCTCGTAATTATGATCCATGATATCTTAGGGTTTGTGAGGATTGATTAAAACTCATTTAAGCAAAAGCAGCAGTTTCTTTTTTGAAGGTTTTTGTGCAACCATCGAATTAGTGGAATGGTGTTGTGATGGCGTTGTATGAGTTAGGATATGGAGAAGAAGAGAGTGGATGAAGGTATGCCAGTGCCAGCTCCAGTAAGAGTTGACAGATTTGGCTTTGGGTTTGCAAAGCAGGAACATAACTTGCCTGATCTACAAGCCAAAAGCAAGTCGGCTTTCGCGTATCAGAGGTAATGTAGATAAATGCTCTAATAAATGATTCGACTTTTGCTTCTACTTCAAATTAGCTTCTACTTCAAATTAGGTTAAGAGATATTGATAGACTGTTCTATCAATTATAATTTAATTGTGCCAATTTGATTATCTGATGATTCAGAACCAGTGTACCTCAATGTCATTTGGGCAAGGTTCAAACAGAACACTACTGTAATCACATAAGTCATAACAGTTGCTTCATTTAGAACTTAGTCATTGGAATGCAATTGACTCAAAGATCAAACTTATAACCTATTGAATACATAATTGACAGATACCTTACCAAAGGGCCGTTGGCCTAACAATACCAATGTGTGATTAAGGTGTCCCTCTCTCTTAGAGGTTGAGAGTTCAAGTATTGTTCCGGACGTAGGTGTAGTTTAGGTGTGAGTGTGTGTTTGTCGTTCAAAAAAATGAAATAGATTTTCACAGACACCTTAGCAACAGGTTCCCGCGTCACATATTGATAAATCTGAGAGTTTAAAAGTGATACTCTATATTAACCTCTAAATCGTCTTGTTGAACTGGGATTAGTCATTTGTCATTGCTTTAAGGTATAATACGAGGGAGTGTCTATGTCTATAACCAATGCGTATAGTTATAGAGAGTGTTGCTAACTTGCTATATATATTTACTGAAACAGTTGGTAGTAGTGGTCTTCTAACCTATTTCTTCATCTTATCGTCTACTTATATCAATGAAACAATTAACAGGGAAGAGAGAAAGCTTAGAAAATGGAGGAAAATGATTGGTGTTGGAGGTAGTGACTGGAAGCATTATGTAAGAAGAAAGCCACATGTTGTTAAACGACGTATACGGAAAGGAATCCCTGATTGCTTGAGGGGTCTTGTTTGGCAATTGATTTCTGGAAGCCGGGACCTCTTGCTGATGAACCCTGGTGTTTATGAGGTATTTCTGGCTCACCTTTTTTTTGAGTTGACTGTTTAATAACTTTTAACTACCTTAAGTTATTCAAATCTTTGACCCATGATTTCTTTTGCTGCAGCAACTAGTGATATACGAGACATCAGCTTCTGAGCTAGATATTATACGGGATATATCACGTACTTTTCCTTCACATGTGTTCTATCAGCAGCGACATGGGCCTGGTCAAAGATCACTTTACAATGTTTTGAAGGCGTACTCTGTGTACGACAGGGAGGTTGGATATGTACAGGTACATCTAATCACATTACATCTCTAGCCATTCAAAAGGAAACACTGTGACATAAATGGTTTCAAATTCAGGGTATGGGATTTTTAGCAGGTCTCTTGCTGCTTTACATGAGTGAAGAAGATGCATTTTGGTTGTTGGTGGCATTATTGAAAGGAGCTGTCCATGCTCCAATGGAAGGTTTATATTTGGTAACTTATACCAATGCCTAATAACACTTGTTTCAATTTCTTTATTTTCTGTGTTTTATTCCCTATTGAAATAACATTAAGTTTGTGGTGTCTGATGCAGGAGGGATTACCTCTTGTTCAACAATATTTGTTTCAGTTTGACCATCTGATGAGGGAGTACCTGCCAAAATTAGGCGAACATTTTACAAAAGAAATGATAAACCCTAGCATGTATGGAAGCCAGTGGTTTATTACTGTTTTCTCGTATTCTTTCCCTTTCCATCTGGCTCTTCGAATTTGGGATGTTTTTCTGTATGAGGTTAGTAACTTAGTGGCATATAGGAAGCATGAACATCTGACTGAACTTATGGCAAAACATAAATAGATTTGCAAAGATATAAAGGAAAATTTGCTTATAAAGTAACTGGGTTTTGTATGTTCAGGGTGTCAAGATTGTCTTTAAAGTTGGTCTCGCTCTGCTGAAGTATTGCCATGATGACTTGGTGAGTTACTCATTATTCTTTGTAAAATGTATGTTACTTTCACTAAAGATGGTGTTGTTTGTAGGTAAATTTACCGTTTGAGAAACTTATACATGCTCTTCGTAACTTCCCCGATGATGCTATGAATCCAGATAAATTGCTTCCAATGGCCTACTCGTTTAAGGTTCTCTCTCTCTCTCTCTCTCTCTCTCTTGCAAGCAAGTGTGCTCACACATTAACTGTGAACGAACAGGAAAGAAATCCCCTTTTTCCAATTAGGTTTCTATATTCAGTAGGGAAGGTGGAAAATTGGGAATGAAGGAGATGATAGAAAACGATATGATTTTTTGGAGCTAGTGTTGAAAACCACCATCTCTTGCTTCATCTTTTGTGAATGTCTGAAGTATTACTTCTTTGAGAAATTTTGCTTCATGACCTGATCCAACGAAAATAGTAACATTTTCTTCTTCAGCAAAATTTTAAGCTAGAAGTAACTATTTGCCCATACTCCTCCTTGTGAGCTGGATTCCCTAATTCCATGATGTCTACACGTCCATGAAACTATTAAGTGAAATGTAGGAACTTTCATACGAAGCTTTTGTCTGCAAACACATATTGCTAAAATATCAATATCTTATTTTTTTCCTTAAAGATGGTAAGCTTTCACCATTAGTAATTTCACACAGTACAACTATTTAATACAAGATTTACGGGAGACTATTCACCCTTAAACTTTACATGGAGACTATTTACCCTCAATAGTTGATTTGTTATTATTAATTTTCTATTACTTAGTGTCCACAATAAATTCCTATATTTGTGATGTTTAAGGTATCAAAGCGTTTGGAAGAACTTAAACAGGAGTATGAGAAAAGAAATGGGAAGGTAGCACAATCCATAGCAAAGCAAAAACAGAAGCATACGGCTTGAGTTGTAAAACAGGCGCATCTTTTTTGTAAATACCGGATCTTCGATTCTTTATGATGTTGCTGAGAATCATCATTGGCACAAGTTTTGTTACTGGAATTAGAATCTTGAATTGTTGGGAGTGTAAATCTTTATATAAGGAGTGATATATATGGTGTTTGTTATTGTAGCTTTGATCTCTGGTGTAATTGATTGTTTGATCTTTTTGGTGTAATTGATTGTATGTATATGAAGCTGAAGAAAAATTTCATGTTAGATGTTTGTTAATATCAAATTATTTTAACAGTTGCTGCACTGTGTTTCAGATTATTTTCTTGTAAGCAATATGTTATTTGAGGTTAACTTGAATGGTCTTACAAATCGTATATAAGTATATGTTCCTTGGTCGTTTTTGTAAACATACTTGTTACAGTTATCGAGGATGACTTGTTCCTTCGTCGCTCTGCGTAAACCTACTCAGATTCATTTAATCTATTCTAAGTATCCAACTTTGAGTATTGTTATCTCATTCAGACATACTCCATTTTAGATATATTATAAATCGTTTTGAAGCTCTCCCAAAAAAGAACATAAATACACCAAAGGATTTAACATATATAACACTTATATATGTATTTAAATGTGTCGAAAGCTTTGCGATAACCAATTTTCATCTTTATGCATTGATTGGGTCGAGTTCTTTTGTATATGTCTTGTTACAATGTTTACAGTTAGGGTCAAAATGTATATATGAGTGTTAAATCATTACTTTTTATTACAAATAAAAAAGTTGTGATAGTAATGTAGTGTAATTTATTCTGTACATATATCAATAATTAAGCTTATTTCTAATAGACCTGGTATATGCAATCAAATATTTTATATACATAACCTAGCTAATATAAATATAAAACAAACACAGCAAGATAATATAAATCAAATATAGTTAATTTCTAATGTGAACTAGCACAAAGTTTTATTCGAAGTATCATTATTCATTTATTATTCTTTATAAAACGATCAATGTTGTCTATAGAAGATATATTTTACAACATTTTTGATGATAATGTTATGTATGAATATTTTATTTTCAATAGATTTATCCATATTTTAAAAGATTTTATATCTCTATATCTGTTATATAATTCCTTTACTATCTGTTATATAATTTGGTTTGTGGTAAGAAGTCATAATCTATCACCTAACTTGAAATGAAAGAATAGGACTCCTTTATGACTAAAACAGAATCACACCACTTGAATTTGGTAGATACAACTGATTAAAAGAGACAAGGAAATAAAATCATTTTCACTTGAAACAAACATACATGTTAAATATATTACATACTATCATGTATCTATGTAACTTTTGCTTCATTTACATGCAATTGAGATGCATTTCTTAACATTTGACAAGCAATTACGTTTTTTTGCTTAATATTTTAGGTTTAAGTTTCTAAATTTAAAACTAAACAGTTTCATCGGTGCATGTAAATGACTTAAATTTTATATTTTCTTCTTTAAGGTTAATATTAGGAAATAAATCGTTATAATTTTACTTATATTTCCTTTAACTCTTAATATGCTCTGCCTCCTATCACTCTCAATACCGACTCATTACTCCCTTTCCCTTTGTTCTCAATATTCATTCGAAACTAGGAACTATTATTTTTGCAATCTCATCCATTCTCAATTTTAAATGCAAGTTACTATCTAATAATCTAATTAAAAGAAAAGGGTTACTCCCGTTTCCTAAAAATTCTCCACCAATCATAACCCTTCATCATTTTAAAAAAAAATAAAAAAATCGAAAATAACCTAATTATTACGTCATATACTTCCTTAAATCCTTAAGGGAACACCTTACCTTTTTCTAGGAAATATAGTTGAATTAAGATTTGAAATAATCGGAACCTTTGTATTTGAATTTAGGTTAGTTTGTTAGGAAATTTAGCTATATTTGAATTTAAAAATTTTGAAAATGAAAAATAACTTTTGGATAATGCCGATCAAAGATTGGAGATATACATCATGGACATAAAACACAAAGAATTTAGTCAAGGTTGTTACTATACGAAATTTTATATTAATTTAAAATTCATTCTTTTTGAATTTTCCAAGTAAATTTATTGAGTCTAAAAGATAAGAATATTTTTAAATTGTTTGTTATGATAGAGGGAAAACATTTTTTAAAATTTAAAAGATGATGATCTAAATAGGTGTTTTTTTAATAATCATTTGTCATTTGTCATTTGTCATTGTCAATCAAAGTGCATCATTTCAATATTGTTCTTCAGGTAAATAAGTTTTGTTTACATTTTATTAAAACGATGCACATACGCTAATGTAATATATTCTTCTTCTTTATGATAGTTATTAATTATGAAGAATAAACAACCTCTTCGTCGGCTACAAAACGATCTTCATTGGGACAATGTTCAAAAGAAAGGAAGAAATCAAGGGTGATTCATTCTACATATGACACATAACAGTTCATTATCAATTGAAAATGATAGAAGAAGTTCACGAATCCCTTTAAATGATATATCTAATGGTATGTTTCTATATGAATTATAAATTTATTCAATATTTACAACTCTACCAGTTGTTCTTGGTTTGACATGCAAGTCTATATATATTTTTTTGTCATTTCCAAATATAATATAAATAAATTGTATTTACATCATTTAGTTATTCACGTCAATCTTATCATTCATATGGCAAAAGGAAAATACAATTATAATAACGCCCTAAGTTTAAAATAAAAAATATAAATGCTCAATTATCTTACTAAACATGAAAGAAAGAAAAAGTAGTAGATCAAAAAATGTAAAAACAACATTCAGTAGATCCAAAAATAAAACAAAAAATCGTGAACTGGGACAACAATTATAAAAGAATAAAAAAATACACAAGTTAGATATGTCATTAGCCCATTTCAAATTAAATAGCTTAGCTTGTGTGTACATTAATGGAAGGCTGGTATAACATACCTGGTGTTTAAGAAGAACCATGTTATATAGAACTCCTTTTATACATTTATTTAGAGCATTACTGTAAATCTTGAGATAGTTCACATCACTCACATACACATTGTAAATAGATGAAATGCATTATTCATTTTCTATATTAGTTTGAAGTCTACACTAATTTTTAAGAGATGAACTATCCATATCCGAATTAAGTTTGGATCCTATGTATTTGAACTGGACACAATCAAAACTTATGTTTCATACACATAGTCCATCCTTATAACTCATTTTTTGAATTCACCAAACCAACTTCTATATCAGCGAGATGTTCATAATTATTTTGTACAATATTTATTTACATAAACTATATAACACAGTATTGGTCGAGAATACAAGCAATGATCGCAATGTTCAAAATTTCAATACCAACTCTTATGGATTGAACGAGGATAAACTTTTACAACATTATATAAAAATCAAATACGTTAACTCAGGTTATTATCCCTTTATACTTTATTTACCTTATTTTTTGATTATATAATTTGTTTGTATTATAAAATTGTGTAAATAAAAACCAATGTTTTCCTTAAGCAGATAATTCGCATTCTCCATCATCTCTTTCAAGGGGATCTCCTAATCCAAGTGTTCTACGAAGTCCTTCAGACTTACATTGGTCTTCTGTAATGTTTATCAAAATGAGATTTTATATTAGATATGTTTTATAATTTTTTTAACGTGTTAGTACTTTTTAAAACTATATAAATTTAAAATTGTCTTATATAATTCCCGTGTTGATACACGGGTCGTTTAGCTAGTAAATTATATTTGATTAATATTAAGACAATTAAGAAAAGTGATTTTTTTAAAGTTATTTTTACTCATTTCTAAGCCTATATATACACATATACTCACTTGAAGAATATGTAAAATCATAAAAGCTTGACCCAAACCAACTAACCCAAAGCCTAATAGGATTAGAGTTGGGCAAATTTTATTTTCTTAGAAACCCGGCTGAACCGCCCGAAATCCAATTCACACCCTACGTGCATCATCGGGTTGTGTTTTCCATAACTTATTTATTTGGCTTATTAGCTTATTAGCTTATTTAAGCTAATAAGCCAAGATTTTGAGGATGAGCTTATTAGCTTATTTATGGGTTTAAATAAGCCAAGATTTTGAGGCTTATTAGAGCTTATTTATTCAAATTACATCCTTTACCCTTTATTTTGTATGCTTAATCTTCTCCGATTTTTAGGGTTAATAAGCCATGGTAAACACTTGAGCTTATTAGACATACCCTTTTTTTGTCATTTTAAAGCATAAATAAGTCTTCTTTAAATAAACCATAAGAAACACTTTTATTTATTTTTACTTATTTAATTAAATATGCTAATAAGCTTAAATAACTTATGGAAAACATCCCCTAAATAACTTTTTATTTTAAGTGGAAACTAAAATTTCGGTATATGTGGAACAAGAAAGAGGGAAAAGCTCTCCGCGGCTGCAATCAAAAGACAAGGAGGACAAAGTGGTCATTCGACGGACCCCCAAACACACGTGTCAACACAGCATTCTTGTTGGGCCGCTGTTTAACCTACTTTCATTATCACCCACAAATTCTCAAACCCTTGCTCTATATAAATCCTCCCCTTCGCCTTTCTAGTTTTCTCGATCGATTAGTTCCAGATTCTAGGCTTCTTCCTCGATCCAATCTTTTTTCTCTCTGATTAAAAATTTAGATTAATCGGTATGTATGTTCTTTAACAGGTTTTGTTGTTTATCGTCTTTTCGTTAATCGCATTGCTAATCGTTGTTTTTTTTGCGATCTTTGTTTCAGGCTTTTGATCCATTTGAGGCTTTCGTATTGCGGATCTCTCATTCTCTTTTCATTGGTTTTTCATCCGTAAGCTATTATTCTTTTTTCTTATATCTTATATTCTTCGGCCTGGTTTGTTGCCCGATCGATAGCCTGTGATATTTGATTTAATGTTGATCTTTTTTACTAGGAACTATTGTTGATTACTACTTGATTGCATTATTGTGAAATCAATCGTTTATGTTTCAAAAGTTAATTTCTATAAAGTATTTTATTGAAAAAACAAATTATTCGTTATAAAAGGGGAAAGGGTTTGCTTGATTATTTTCTTTTGGTTCATAGTTTTTTCCAGAATCATTCTGCCAAGTATACTAGAGTTTCTGAACCTTCTTCGTAAATTGAATTCTAGCTTGCAAATTATGTTAAAAATGAACATTAAAGAAGTGTTTGTTTGCTGGAGCTGTTTTTGGTTACTCATAGAGTGTGATCATTTGAGAAGAGGCTATTTTGCATGAGAAGTTTCTTTCAATCTTGGTGTTATCTTGCCATCTTGGTTCAAAATTTTCTTATCACAAGGTCTATTAGAATGTGGTTAGATTAGATTTGCCCTTGCTTCAATTTTTAGGCTGAATTCTTTTTATAATTTTGACTTGCATATAGAATTCAAGTTTTGGAGTTTGAATTTTGACTTTCGTGATACCAAATAATAATAATTAATGGTTATGTAACAATTTTACATAGGTCATATATGGAGAAGATAGTTATTATAAGTATACGCTTTATTCTATAATTGATTCGGTATTTAATAGTATTTCATCCATCCTTAAGTAATGCAGTATTTGACTAGGCATAAACGTGTTGATTACAAAGTTCACTTGCAAATTGAGTCTCAACAGCATTCAAATTGATGTTTATGTATGTATTTGCTTTATATGCAGGACAATTGAATGATCAATGGAGTCAAAAGCTGGAAAGAAGTCTAGTAGTAAATCCTTATTTTACGAAGCTCCCCTAGGTTACGGAATTGAAGACGTGCGACCAAACGGTGGGCTCAGGAAGTTCAAGTCTGCTGCTTACTCTAACGTGAGTATCCTTACTGATAATTGCACATTTCATTTGATTTTTACGGACAACCACATTATGTATGCTGACCACTGCTTTTATGTTTTCTTGTTTCTTAATTTGCAGTGCACCCGCAAGCCATCCTGAGTTTTAATATTCGTGCTACATAACCCCTAGATAGAAGTGTTCAATTCCTTTATTTTGCTACTGTCGTTTTCTTCCTGTTTCCCCTCTTGTTCTCCATTTTCTCTCTTTGCAACAAAACTTTCTTAGACAAGATGGCATCTGCCATTGGATTTGAAGGCTTTGAAAAGAGGCTTGAAATCTCCTTTTTCAACCCTGGTCCCTCTGCTGACCCTGGAGGCAGAGGTCTGCGTTCCTTGACCAGGGACCAACTTGATGAATTTCTCGTACCGGCTGAATGCACCATTGTTTCTTCATTATCAAATGATTTACTGGATTCTTATGTTCTTTCAGAATCCAGTCTTTTTGTCTACCCATATAAGATCATCATCAAAACCTGTGGCACCACTAAGCTACTTCTGTCAATCCCACCTATACTCAAATTATCTGGTGAACTGTCCCTTAGTGTGAAATCTGTAAGGTATACTCGCGGAAGTTTCATATTCCCTGGTGCTCAGGTATTTCCTCATCGCAGCTTCACTGAAGAAGTGATGGTCTTGGACAGCCACTTTGGAGAGCTTGGTAAGGGCAGCAATGCATATGTCATGGGTGGCATGGACAAGGATAAAAAATGGCACGTCTACTCTGCTTCAGCTGAAATAGCAGATCCTGTTGCACCCGCTGCCCCAGTTTACACTCTAGAGATGTGCATGACAGGTTTAAGTAAAAGGAACGCGTCTGTGTTTTTCAAGTCTGAGTCAACCTCAGCAGCTAGGATGACCGAAAATTCAGGGATTACAAAAATTCTTCCTGAATCCCAGATCTGTGATTTTGATTTCGACCCATGTGGGTACTCTATGAATGCTATAGAAGAGGATGCTATCTCCACCATTCACGTGACCCCAGAAGATGGGTTCAGTTATGCTAGCTTTGAAGCGGCTGGTTATGACTTCAAATCCATAGATTTGACAGCTTTGTTTGAAAGGGTGTTGGCTTGCTTTGAGCCTAGTGAGTTTTCTGTGGCTTTGCATGGAGAAAACTTGGAAGACATCAACTTTGATGGTAACAATCCGAATGTGAAGGGGTACAGTGTTGAAGAAACCAAGAGTGAAGTTCTGGGTGAAGGAGGTGGTTCGATGGTGTATTACGGGTTTGCAAGGGGGAGAAGTTCTTGCGGGTCGCCACGGTCAACCCTGCATAGGTGTTGGAGTGAAATCGAGAACGAGGATGAGTAAGTAGAAGTGAAGAATAAGACGAAGTTGGTAAAATGAAGTGAAGTGATGATTTCATGTCTAGTGTGGTTGTGTCGATGATGACGCCTTGGTTGGTGAGTGGATATCTTTTTGCATCTAGCTGGGGACAATTAAACTGAGGGTATTCTTGCTTCCGATATTTGGTGAATTTACTATATATCTTTTACTGTTTGGTCCTTTGTTTTTTCATTTCTTTTGGATCTTGTTTCATCATTTTATGTGAAAGATTATTTGACTAAAAGGCTCGTTTATATATTTAACCTTTATATGTACTTATATTTATTTATTTATTGGTGTTTTGGCAATTGGCAGTTTTGAGATGATCCTGTTTTGGTTTCTTTTACTTGTGTGCAATTGGGAAAATGTAACCCCATGGAGTTGTTAAATGGAACTCTAGTGTTTACTTTAAGTTTCTGGAAATGAAACTTCCATAACTAATAGTTGGAGATCATCTAAACCCACAACAAGGTGAATTCATAGTCTTTTATTTTTGGTTCCTAATTATTTCTTAAGTCATGCTTAACAACTAGGTTTTTCAGAGGGTTAAAGCGCGTTTTATCCAGATACTTGTATGGTACCTGAATTTGCGTTTTAGAGAAAGTGTTAGTGTGGTCATTTCGTAATCTGTACACGTGTCTATGCTTGTTAGACCCTGAATTAAGGTTACTCAAATGTCTGTCCAAATCACCAATTGCAAGATCAAGCTATGAAGAATTTGAATGTTCATTGCAATGTTTTGATTTTAGGTGTTTAGTTAACCCAGTGTGGTGAATGGGTCACGGGTCAATCGGTTCAAGAATTAGATCAACCTAGTTTTCAATGTATATATTTGTATGTGTGTGTATATTTGTGTGTTAATGTATATCAAACTTGTTATCAAGTTGCCGCTTTTGTGAATTTTGTCAATCTAATATTGATATCCCGAATCTGTTTTATGTTCTTATTCACTTGATCATCATATAAGGAGATAAAAAAGTTCAAAACCGGGTCAATAACGGGTTAATAGGGCCAGGTCAACTGATTCGAACAGAAACTCGGCCGATTCAATACTCTTGAAAGAAAATGACATAAATCCAGTCATTCTTGAACCGATCTTCCGACCGGATCAACCCGAGTTCTAAAACACCGTTTTTTGCATTTTGGATTCAATAAAACCAAAAGTCATAGTTATTACGATTGATCACGAGCGCACGTCATTCTTGATCTACTTCAATATAAAATGAGTGATTTAAACAATGTCACTAACAACTTTGCACCATGCACACCTATCAACTTACTCTTTTTATGAGAAGCTTTGTAACGCTGCTTTTTAGGGAACCTTTTCAATGAGTTTATGGAGAATCCTTGAATAATGGTTTGAGGGATCTAAATTATGATGAAGATGTGTAATAATATATAAGTTTAAGTAGGGAAAAAAATGTTAAAAATTATGATTATGATGTGTTATACCAGGTAGAAGAGAAGGTAATTCATATAGAGCATTCTGATTCTGATTGTGATACTCCAGTGACATTTCTTGTATCCATAAAATGAGAGTAACACACATATCAACACGAATGCACCAGAAGGAGTTTTGTTATTTAAATTTCAAAAGCAACGCGGTTCAATGCACACATAATCCGCTCAATGAGCGTGTCATAATTCATAACTGTAGAAAGATTGGAAAAACACCTCCGTTACCAATTAAGAAAGGAAAAAAATTTAAGCGAAAAGTATAACAAAACGAAGGTATCCTAGCGGATTGAGACAAAATCTATAGTGGATGTCTAAGGATCGAACCCATCAAATGCCTTTTACCGAAGGTTAAGTGATAAATTGTTTTCATATTAAGCTGCATAAGCGGTCAGTGAAGGACTCCTAAGATGAATTTACTTGTAAATATGAAGCACCACGAAGCCAAGTAGTTGAACGTAAAAGCCGTACTCAATTAAATCATGTAACAACCAAGGCAAAAAGAAGCTCTAGATTAGAAAGCATGTAGTGTTTGATAAGGATAAAACTAAAATAAGAGCCTTACTTTGTGATGAATTACTGACTATGGAGGTTGCTTTTGTGCTATTTATCTCTTTTAAACACTAAATATTGTATAGTGTGTTACAAAAAGCGGGAGATGAAAGACTTCTCATATTCTAACAAGAACGTAACTCATAACCTAAAATTTGAGGTAGTTAGACATGTTTTCTGCACCTATTTGTGTGAAAGGAAGAACACAATCACTAGCGCCCCGTTCTCAAGTTGTTTTTTGGAAGGAAAGGGAGGGGAAGGAAGGAAAACATAAAAGTTGTGTGTTCTTGAGTTTTTTTAAGGAGGGAAAGGGAGGGGAAGTGAGGGGGAAGGAGGGGCTATTTGTTTAAAAATCTATCCTTCCAAAAGTGGGATGATTGGGAAGGAAAGACTCCCCCTCATTTTCCTTCCAACTCAAGAACACACCTTAATCATTTCTTTCCCTTTCCTTCCATTCCCTTCACTTTCTTTTCCATCCCTTTCCTTCTTAAAAAAACTCGAGAACGGGGCGTAGAAGTGGTTGAAAACAATAAACAACATAATAAAAGTTGAGGTAGTCATGTAGATGTGTTATCTACACTTAATTATGTGAAAGAAAGAACACAATCAAATTAGAAGGGGAGATAATATTTTCACTTATAAAGTTGATTTATCCACTACAAACTCATGCTTCATTAACTTGTAACATAGCTTTAAAGGTGTTGTACCTTTAGTGGATGAATCAAATTTATAGGTGGAAAAATCAACTCCCAATTAGAAGTGGTCGAAAACAAAAGACCACATAAACCAAATGGTTTGTAGCATATCAGTATAATGTGTTAGAAGATGTTTATTTTAATTTATAGTTATGGTTCAAGTTCCACTATGAACAAATAATATTGATTTAGATGTAGATTATTGTGTGCGTACGTTTTGCTATAAAAAAAACATAAACCAACAAAAGTACAAGGGTTTATATGTATTCTTATTTATAAATGGGAATCTGTTTCAAAATTGCAAATACAGAGTTTAAAAATAAATCAATTATGTAAATAAGCAAAATACCTTAAACATTCGCAAAAACAAGCTAAGAAAAGTCAAATTACGAAAATAAGCATCAGTTTCGCCCCTAGCTTCGCCCTCCAATCAGACAACGCCACGTGGCCTCAGTTTCGCCCTTGAAGCCTAGTTTCGCCCCTAAGGAGGGCAGTTTCGCCCCTAGTGGGCCCCACAGCCCAGTTTCGCCCCTCCTCTCCAGTTTCGCCCCTCTGATGGGCCCCGCAAGCCTAGTTTCGCCCCTAGACTTCATTTTTGCACCTCAAGCCTCAGTTTCTCCCCTGTATGCCCCACATGGCTGACACACTCTTAAATATTTTAATTTTACCCCTTTTTATTTATAACTTTTAAAGTAGATGATTTTATAAAATTTAATCTTACTCCTATATAATACATTTTCACCATAGAAACTTTTAAAATGTAATTAATCTTCATCTCTCTCATATTTTACACACTCACCAATAAATATTATTATATATTAAAAATTATTTTATTATACTCATATATTATTTTTTCATATGGAATGATGCTCTCGATAATGAACAATGGAGTCAACAATGGAATCAACAACCAATGATCTCTTAGCCTAGTGGTTAGGTTAAGAGTGAGGGAGAGGCAAAGCCTTCTAGGAGGTCCAGGGTTCAAACCTTGGCATTTGAGTTTAATTCTAACTTGGTTTACTAACTTACTAACAACTAACTTTGACGTTTAAAAAAATAAAATAATGGAATCAACAAGATTAAAAAGAAAGTATTAAAACAATTAATACTCCTGACATATGAAATGATGCTCTCGATTGTTATGCCCCTCCTTTTGATTTAGCTTGTTGCTCATTGCAACGTTTGACTGTTTCTCGATGACAGCTATTCGACAATTAATATCAGCAATTAATGTTTCTCGGTTCTCTCACTTTCCATCCACACGCCAATTTTAATTTCACATTATAAATGAATATTAAATTGTGGCTCATGTCTTGATGGCAAAGAAAGTTAATGCAGTTCTTGATGACAGGTGAATAATGCGATTGACAAATGAACATGGTTTTTACCTTAAAAGCTACTTTAAAAGTTTTAATTAAATAAAAGGGGATAAAATTAAAAAAATTCAGAGTGTTCCAGACAACCGAGACTATGGAGCAAAAATAAAGGTTAGGGGTGAAACTGGGCATGCGGGGCCCACTTTGGGGGCGAAACTGGGCTGTGGGACCCACCAGGGGCGAAACTGAGCCCTTAGGGGCGAAACTGAGTACACGTGGCGGCTTTTGATTGGAGGGCGAAGCTAGGGGCGAAACTGGGCTTTTGGGGGGCGAAACTGATGTTTATTTTCGTAATTTGACTTTTTTTGGCTCAGTTTCGTAGACGGTATATGTATACTGCTTATTTACGCGAAAACCTCTTTAAAAATGGGATTTTGTTTCGACTTATTTTTTAGATCATGAATTTATCATGGTAAAACAAACCACCCCTTGTTCATAAGAAGTGAAACCCTCGACCCTATCTACCACCGCCGACTAGGAGGCTCACCTCACTTCGATTTACACTTCGCAGGCTTCATCTTTGCCTAAGCTTTGCTGGTTTATAATACTTCGCTGCTCAAGTGGTTACACCTCGGTGCTCAAGTGAATCGATCAACTGCTCAGTGCTGCTCGATTTGCATCTTTGAATGGATCGACTGCTCAGTGTTCAAGTGCTTAGTTGGACAACTTTTCAATTTTCTTCTTAATTTATAATCGACTGTGTATGCATCCTTGAATGACTGTTTTAGATTGTTCCGATTTGCATTTTACTTGTTGAACGGCTGTTTCTGATTGGAAATCGGGTTCGGGTTAAGCAGCAGCTCTACGGGGTGCCCCGAAAAAAATCCCTATCGGGGACCGGGACGAGGAATGCAAAAAACCGCCCCGTTACCATTCCTAGAGCCTGCCATTCATGACTAATTTAGGATGTGCTACAAATGAAACCCGTCTAGTAAAAACTGTGTTAGCAATTGTTCTCAAAGGCTGTTCTTGGGATCTTCTCTTGAAACCTCGAATCGGTTCCCTGATCACCTCAACCGCTATCAATCAGATACTTCAGTATCTCTCACAAAGAGGCTCCTCTTCTTTAATCTCTTGGACTTTCTTCAGATGGGTTGAGCTAAACCCTGATTATAAGCATTCTTTACAATCTTATTGGACCATGATTCACGTTCTGACAAAGCAAAGACACTTCAAAAGTGCTCACGAACTGCTCGAGAAAATTGCTCTGAGAGATTTTTTATCTTCACCCACAGTTTTAAATGCCCTTGCGGCTACATGCGATGACCAAGATGTTAATTCTCATGTGTTGAGCTGGTTAGTGATATTCTATGCTAATTCAAAGATGACCCAAGATGCAATTCAAGTGTTCGAACATATGAGGGTTCATAGTTTAAAGCCACACTTACCTGCTTGTACTGTTCTGTTGAGCTCATTGGTGAAAGAGAGGCTGACTGATTCAGTGTGGAAGTTTTACAAGAAAATGGTAAAGCTTGGGATAGTTCCGAATCTGCAAATCTATAATGTCTTGATTCATGCTTGTTGCAAGTCTTTGGATGTGGAGAAAGCAGAAGAATTGTTTGGTGAAATGGAGTTTAAATGTGTTTCTCCCGATGTTTTTACTTATAATACATTGATATCGTTGTATTGCAAGAAAGGTATGCATTATGAGGCTTTGTGTATTCAAGATAGAATGGACAAAGCAGGTATCCATCCTGACATTGTAACATACAATACGTTGATTGATGGGTACTGTAAACAAGGTCGAATGAGGGAGGCTTTAAGAATGTTTAAAGAAATCAAAGGCGCAACTCCAAATCATGTAACATACACTACTTTGATCGATGGTTATTGTAGAGTGGATAGTTATAATGAAGCTCTGTGCTTGCGTGAGGAAATGGAAGCTAAAGGGTTGTTTCCTGGGACTGTTACATATAACACAATTTTAAGAAAATTGTGTGAAGAGAGCAGGATCAGAGATGCAAACAAATTATTGAGTGAAATGAGTGGGAAGAAGGTTGTACCCGATAACATCACTTGTAACACATTGATTAATGCTTATTGCAAGATTGGAGATATGAAATCTGCTTTGAAAGTTAGAGGTACAATGTTGAGTGCCGGATTAAAACCTGATTCATTTACTTACAAGGCATTGATTCATGGGTTTTGCAAAACTCAAGATATGGAAAACGCTAAAGAGTTCGTTTTTAATATGATTAATGATGGGTTTTCTCCAAATTATTGCACGTATTCGTGGCTTGTGGATCTTTACTGCAATCAAAATAATGAAGAGATGTTGGTGAAATTACCTATTGAATTTCATCAGAAAGGTATAATTGTTGACATTTCGGTTTACAGAGCACTAATAAGGAGATTATGCAAGAGAGAGAGGGTTAGTCATGCTCAAAGAGTATATGATATTATGCAGAGTAAAGGGATATCAGGAGATAGTGTTGTATTTGTTAGTTTGGCATATGCTTACCTGAAAGCAGGTGATACAACTACTGGTTTAAAGATTTTTGATGAGATGTACAAGAAGAGGTTGATGATCACTCACAAAATCCATAAAAGTTTCACTGCTAGTTACGCGAGTGACAAGGGCATTTTGGGAATGTTTTGGGATCTTGCTGTTGAAAAAGGTCTAATTTCAAGAAGTACCTTGAAACAGATTCATCGGGCCGAGGATTATGCATAGGAAGCAAGGCCTGTAATATTATAAACCTGTAAGTATACTTAAATCAAATAAATTCCTTTTTCTTTCTAAAAACTGCCCTTTGGCTAGTCTCTAGTACAATGATAATTAAATGTTGCCAGATGTTCAATTATTAGTTATACCCTTCAACTTCTAAAAATTTATGTTCATGAGTTTTGAATTGCTAAAGATAGAAACTATACATGGTTATATTAAAGTGCAGAGAAATTTCAACTTCTAAGAATAGAAGGCACCCCAACTTCCTTTGGTTATACATCTCTCTCATCTGACAAAGTTGTGGTCTTGATCCATTCAGATTCAATCTCTAAAACGGTTCCTATCATAGTCAAGAACAACCTACAAATATGTGAAACAAGTTTCTGAAATTAGAAAGCGCACATGTCACAAGTTGGTTTGATCTTATAAGCTATATAACCAACTCTAGTTCTAGTTCTCATCAACACAACTTATCTGGCCTTTTAACTTTGATAGTTTCATCTTACTTATAGAAACAACAAACACTAATCTCAGAATTGCAATATGAACAACACTCAGAGCGCAGAATACCATGCTGGCCAGGCTAAGGCCCAAGCTCAGGTTACTTCTAATTTCTGAAATCTATCTTTCTCATGAACTCATATATGTATGTATAATCTTGTGCATTTGCTTGCAGGAAAAGCGAAAAGGGCAGCCAGCTGATGGACCAAGCTAGCAACGCCTACACAGTCTGCCCAAGAGTCAATACAGCACTCAGCAGGTCCACTTTTTGAATCTTCCTCTAAATAGCACTGGCAGTCATAAGTCATAACTAGCACCACTGCTATCACTAATTGTCACGGCAGCATCACTAACTCATAACTGCTATTATTGGACCCGCAATCATAACGAGCGGTCAACAAACAGAGACAGTGGCTGTAACAGTCGATGGTCTTGTTATTGGCTCTATCACGAGTTTGTTATAGCACCATTGCGGGTGCTCTAACGGATAAAGACTTGTCTTTATATATTTGTTTCTTTTTTTTTATCGAAATGAGATTTTATGCAGGCTGGACAGCAAATGAAGGAAAAAGCACAAGAAGCAACTGAGACAGTTAAAATGCAACTGGGACAAAGTGACAAACAATTGAGGCTTTATGGATCAAAGTGATCAACCACCATGGTCTCTTTCAAGTTTCAACTACAACCCTTCTCTCTCTCCCCCCCCCCCCCTTCCACCACCCTAAAAAAACCAATTTTTTTTTTTTTTTGCAATTTTTTTTGCAATTTTTTTAGTTTATCAAATATGAACAAAAAGATACAAATGTAACAGAATCACGAGAAAATTACTGACCATTACCTACATACAGATGCGTTTATGTAACTATAAACTATATCTTATATTAATTTTAAATTTTTTATACTGATTTTATTAGAGATTATCATAATAACATTTTCAATTACACCAACATGGTTCAATATAAGTTCCTTTACTTCATAAAGACTTGCAAATTTTGAGGCTAGGAAGGGGAAAAAAGTTCAGTTAGGCCATCCGTTATGGTGGCGGGTTGGCCTCCGAGTTTGTAGCGGGTAGCCAAAGGAACACCATTATGGGTGTCCTTGACTCGGCGGGTTTCAATCCATCCGGGTCCCACAACTCGCTGAAACATTCCCCACCCCCACACCCCCACACCCCCACTATCTACCAATCAAATTTTAGTTTTTTTTTTTTTTTAAGTGAAAAAGAAAGAAAAGGGAAAAGGGGGAGTATAACGGATGTAGTGGGTAAGGGTAAGGGTAAGGGTAAGGGAAAGGGAAAGGGAAAGGGAAAGGGAAGGGGAGAAAAAATGATGTGACGCTGATGTGACAGTGGGTAAGAAAAGAGGAAAGGGGGAGTATAACGGATAGCAAAAGACAAATAAATGAATGAAGGAGGGGGTGAAGTGGAAGTTACATAGAAAGATTTTACGTTGCTGCGTGGTCCGATTAGAGCCATTCATTGAGCAATGCGCACCGGAGGAAGGTGGAACCCAGGTGACAGATGGCAACCATAAGGAACTGCCACGTATAAGGGTGAATTGGACCCGCCAGCTAATCTAAACGACTAAATGTGTAGCAAGAGATGGGCTGACGGCCTGACCTAGTGACCTGATCCGCTTCACGTGGCCTGTGGACCAAAACGATTATGTCTTACTCATTGGATTTAGATAATAATTAGTGATATATGTAATTTACTAATTTCCTCTCTTGATCTCTTATCGGTAGCTGATGAGAAATGAAGAACGATTATGACAATTTTAACAAATTTTGTAATGTTTTATTAATGATACATATTGATTCATTTGATTTGGTAATCTATAAAGTCAGTTGTAAGATAATAATAAAAATGGTAAAAAAAAAAGAAGCTAAGCTATAGTAAATAGATTAAAAAAAGGTGCACAAAGTATGTTATGCAATACTTAAAAGGGGTTTGTAAGAATATTTTGTAAAGGTGGTTGTTGAGGAAAATATGATTTATAGGGGGTGTTTGTTAAATTCAGGAAGCACGTGCAATGGAGCGCCGTCCAGTGTGATACACATGCATGTTTATAAATGTGACTTAGCATATGTTGGATAAGGATGAACAAAGATTTACGTAGGTAAGGTTGTCTGTCAATCATTCCCTATTTTTATGTTTAACGAATGAATGCGTCTATGATTTTGCTTAAGTTAAGGTAGGTAAACCCATCAAATCAATTTTTATGTATTAAGAACGTTTTAATTGTTACTTTTAAAAGTTCTAAAGTCAGTTGTAGATTACATTCTTAGTTCTTCGACCCATTGGTTTCAAGTGAACCAATGTTTGTTTTCATAAATTTGAATCAAGCCCGTGTGAAATCGACCATGCCTCCTACGATGATGTGTATTATCAGTTTTCAAACTTGTTAGACCAATCAAGCTTTCATTAACAAGTATCTTACCCTTCAAGCAACTAAAATAAAATAAAAAATTCATTTTACTAAATTTTTTGATTAAACATGGATTCGTATTGACAGAAGGTGAATATTTTTTAAATCTTTAAAACGTTGTTCTTGAAACTACTAACATAAAATAAATAATTGGATTCATAATAGTAAGTGTTAAACTAAGGTCCTAATCCATATACTCCCATTATTTATACTTGGCTCCTAAAGTTTCTAAAGATGTTCAAACAAAGTTTCGTCGACTTTTGATTTCGCTTAGAAAATCGGTGGGCCCGTCGTAGTACATCTTATTTGGCCCCAACGTGGGACCCGCATAAAGTATGACCAATCCTCCCAAAGGTTTCTCACCCACTAATTATTATCCACGTGTCAACTACTGGATTCTCCACCTAGTCTCAGCTGTAACTTGACCTCTTTATCGTGACCACAAAACTTAGCTAAAGTCTCAAACACCACGCCAACCACACATCGATCCATCTAACAAACAGAATGTTGGATCAAAGCAGTACCTTATGCTTAAAAACCAGTACCACCTGGGCTCGAGTCTGCGACACCTGCCGCTCCGCCCCCTGCACCGTCTACTGCCGCCCAGACGCCGCCTACCTCTGCGCCGCCTGCGACGCCCGGATCCACGCCTCCAACAAGCTCCAGTCTTCCCAGCACGAGCGAGTGTGGGTGTGCGAGGCGTGTGAACAAGCGCCAGCGGCTTTTATCTGCAAGGCGGACGCCGCCTCCCTCTGCACCACCTGTGACGCCGATATCCATTCCGCCAACCCTCTTGCACGACGACACCACCGTGTCCCCGTGATGCCGATCCCTGGCCCGCTGTACGGACCTCAGGCGATGGGATTAGGAGTTGAATCGCAAAGTGGGTTTAATGTGTCACGTGACGGTGATGACGCAGTTGATGATGATGAGGATGAAAGTGAAGCAGCTTCATGGTTACTGTTTGATGGTCCACCGGCTAAGAATAATATGAATAATAATCAAAATGGTAAATTAGATAATGGGGGTTTCTTGTTTAGTGGGGAGGGAGGTGACGACGACGATGATAATGAGTACTTGGAGTTTATGGAATTCGGTGGTGATGATCATCATCATCAGCAGCAATGTTATAATAATAAAGTGCCGGAAAAGATTTATGGTGGTGGCGACGCCGATAGTGTGGTGCCGGTTCAGAAGGATCCTCATCATCATCATCAATTCCACCACCATGATTTCCATAATCCCAAGTTTCAGTTGGGGATGGAATTTGAGGCATCTAATGGTGGTAGTTATGCCTATCCTCCTCACCTTACTCACAGCGTAAGTATTCTTAGCTATGCTAAAATATAACTTCCTCTAACAATTCCGGTTACATATATCAATAATATTGCCGACAACACCGATGATAAATGTTGTTTAATACGTAACATATTAAGAATAAAACATATGTTTATCTCTTAACTATTTAAGTAATAAGCACACATATGTCATGAATGATTTGACACTCTGTTTAACCTTTTTAAGCTAAAATCTATAGATTCTTAAATTTATTTTAATCAATGATTCTTATTTTCTTCCAAATTAATACCTTTTCCACTTTTAGGTTAACGAAATCTTTTCACCACGGAAACTATATTTGAATATTCCATCCCTTTTAATTTTTTTACCCAAAAAAGAAAAGGGGAGAAAAGACTGGAACACCATAAAGTAAATTTTAAATAATTTATTTAATATAATTATAACAATCTTAGTGGTCGGGAAGAGAGAGAGACAGATGTTGGGTTTACGGTGGCGATTGGGTGTACAAGGGAGAGAAAGAGTCAACGGTGACTGGGTATCGAGAGAATATATAGACAGTGGGTGTATTGTATATAGAGAGAATATATATTTTTATTTTAGAAAATTAAATATTATTTTAATTAATTAAAAATTAGAAAAGATGGTACAAAGATCAAACTACACTTAATTTAACGGAGTTAACTAACGGTCAACGTTAAAAAGGACCTTTCTCGTCATAAAATACTTCAAAAGTGACCGTTTTAACCACTTTTAAAATTAAAAGACTAAAACGACAGAAATATCAAAGTTAAACAACCATTTTACTAATTAACTCTTATTTTTATGGTATACACATTTTTTAAGAAGCATATGTTGTTTTTCTTTCATATATTAATTAGGTAAAATATTTGATGTTCGTATGAAACCTTCTTTTCCAAAGGACATGATCGATTAGTGTATTAATTTCAAATATATAGTTGTGATGACAGTCCAAAAACAATGAGAATTAGATGCAACCTTTAAATATATATCAATTACTTGCAAGATAGTTAATAAAGCAATGCTTGGTTGTATTTGTGTAGGTTTCCATGTCCTCTTTGGAAGTCGGAATCGTACCGGATTCAACAAGAACCGAGGCTTCATTGTCATACCCTCCTCGTCCCTCAAAAGGAACAACCGACCTACTCTCCAACCCGCCAGTTCAAGTGGCAACCCAACTGAGTCCGATGGATCGAGAGGCGAGGGTACTAAGGTATAGAGAGAAGAAGAAAAATAGAAAATTTGAAAAAACAATTCGTTACGCGTCAAGAAAAGCTTACGCCGAAACAAGACCAAGGATCAAAGGCCGTTTTGCTAAAAGAAGTAATGAAAATGTGGAGATGGACCAAATGTTCTCGACAAACCATACGGTACAAGGTGGGTATGGAATTGTGCCTTCGTTTTAAATTTCATGGAAAATAGACGACGTACCTTTTCTTACTAAAAAAAGGTCCATCGATTTATGAAGTCTCTTTACTTGTTTGTTTTATATATATATATAAATAGTACGTTCATGTTGTTGGGATGATATTAGTTATAATAAGCATTAATTGTAACTTAATTTGTCTTTTGATAGATATATTTTTTAATACGATTACGTCGTATGCTTATAATTGTTTAATATGCAGAGTAGAAGATTTTTTTCTTTCTTTTTGATCATTTGTGTTTCTATATTTTCCCTTAATATGATGTTTACTCGCATGTCACGGTTGGAATTTTAAAACAAAATTTTTAAATTTTAAAACATAATTTTACATTTGGACGTCGTGGTAAAATTGATACTGGAGTCCAATCGAGTTTGATTATGACTTAAAGATGCTTTTACAACAGCAATTATGGAAAATGTTTTGATCATATATACCATTTAAGATGAAATACATAAATGGCCCTTTAGTTATCATTACATTTCACTTTTAGTTATCATTAAGTCAAACAAACAATCAAACACCTCTTAATATATCACAATCTCTCTATCTGGTCCGCACCTCCAATCCACCATCACTACCTTGTCCCTCCAATACCGTAAGCAACCATATATGGCACTCTTCTCTCATCAAGACGGACAGGTACGTTGGAGCACCATCACACGACCACCATCACCGCTTCCCATAAATCTAATGATATTCAAACCACCATCACATCACGACCACTGCTAGACCACCATCATGCCATCTATCTGCCAATTAGGCAATTATCCAATCAGTCTAGTAACTCTAAATTTGATGAATGGTGGTAGGAAGAACGGCGGTGGGTTCATTGGTGTTAATTTGTGTATGTTTATCCTTGTTGAAAAATCTTAATTTGATTTGGTGTTTATGTGTGTTTATCCTTGTTTAAAATTAATTTGATTTAAAAAACAATTAAATCTTAATTGTATAATCAAGGGTAACTAGAAAATTAAATAAGAATAAAATGATAAAAAAGATGTAGAAGATTGTTGGACAAAAGAGGAGCACAAACCTGATCATTATTAAACTATTCTCTCAATAGTTCACATTTTAATCAGCCAGATTAACCTAACTTTAAAACACCACAAGATTTATGTATATAATGTTAGCATGTGATTGTATAATTGTATGTGTGAGTTTAGTGCATGTGTGATTCACATTGTGTTTTTGTGGGTTTTTACCACAACCACCACCCGTCATTGAAATGATTTGGATAGAGTGTTTGTATGTGTGTGTTTTATTCAATTTTGGTTGTGTGTATATGAGTGGGGATAAGGATTTTGATTTTTGACAAGATGTGTATATATATATATATATTTTTTTTTTTGGGGGGGGGGGGGGGGGGGGGGGGGGGAGGGTTTGATTGTACTTTGTAGATTTTAAGTTGAATTTAAATTTGTTTGATTTCAAGTTTTTGTTCAGTTTGAGATAATTATTACATTGTGATGGTAACACATTGACAACATTCAAAGTGTTAATTACTCAAAATTATCTAAGAACAAAAATATTTTTTTTAGATTTGTTTTAAGTCAAACTATGATTTTATATAATAAAATTTAAAATACTTCGGTAGTAGTTATTATTAAAAAAATACTAGGAATGAATAATTTGATTAAGATAATAATTATATACATAATAAGCTATTACATTATATTAAATTAAAAGAAATGATATAATAGCAATAACTAGTTTAGATTCCTATGTAATACACAGGATGGTTTAGAAAAGCAATAAATATTAAACATTGATAAACGATATTAAATACTTATAAAACGTGAAAAATGAGAGTTCAAAAAAATGACGACAAATAGTGTCAATTTCAAGACCAGCGATGAAAACACCACGAAAAGGTAAAAAATTATCACTTAATTCAACAAATTCATTATTAATATTTATATGAAAAATGATAAAGAAAGAAGTACGGGTTTTGACAGAGTTTATAATTTATTGACATATTTTTACATTTATGATTGTTTAATTTTTTATAATTTTTTATATTTATCATTGATTTAATTAAGAGTTATTTTATACAATTTATAAAGTTAGAGTAGCTATTAAATTCATTTACTTGGTATATACTATTTTTAATATTGATTTTGTATACACAGCTTTTATTAACTTCAATTACTTAACATCTATTAATCATTTAAAAATTTAATTTTTTCACATACATAATATCTAATAAATTCATTTACCTAATATCTATTTTCATTAATATATCTAAAATCAATTAAACATCTTAATTTCATTACATAACTTTTTTTAAAGGACATAACACACAAGTTTTTTTTCCAAAATAAGTACTCTACCTTTTTATAATATATATTAACTATTAACATTATGGGTTAAAAGTTACTAAACATAAACATACTTTCACCAATTTCCGATATGACACATTAATTATTTTTACACATTTGGCCATTTAACTTACAAAAACCGTGTCGATATGCTCATTTCGCGACCTGCAACCTTCTCAACCGGTTTCAGCCCCTTTTTTGCAATTTTTTGGTCGATTTTTGATCGTTTTACGTGATTTTTTTGTAGAATCTTGTAAATTATAATTATACCTTTCAAATGACACCAAATTCAAGAATTTCGTTAAGTATTGAGGGTAAATTTCGAGGTCAAAGTTTTGTTTTTTTGTATTAATTGGTTCGAAAACAGGGCTAAAAAAAAGACACATTTTTAGCTCAATTCTTGATCATTTTACATAAATTTTTTTGTAGATTGTCGTAGATAATCTTTTTATCTTTCAATAGACACCAAATTCATGAAAATTATCAAGTGTAGTCCAAGTTATTGCTAATTAAATTCGATAATGACCCTATTCGACACCCTTACGGTATTTTGATGAATTGACACATTTTAAACTCGTTTTTATTCGTTTTTTATACTACTTGATAGACAACTCGATTACATTTCCATAGAGTCAAGACTCATTGTTTTTCGTTAAGTGTACATGGAGAATTTCGGCTTCAAAGTTTTGTTTTCGAAGTGAGGAAAATTGGGGGAAAAGATGACCTGCTATTGCAGGTCAAAATCAACAAAATGGGTATAATAACACGTCTTTTACAAGTTAAATGGCCAGATGTGTAAAAAAAATTTAATATGTCATATTAGAACATTGGGGAAAATATGTTTGTGTTCAGTGACTTTAACTTTTACATTATTGGATAAATGACTCTATCAGTTCTCAATTTTTTTTCAAAACAAGTACTCTACCTTTTTACCTTTTACATTAGGTATATACTTTGTATAAATATTTAATAACTTCCATAACATTTTATATCTAAAATAAATAATTATAATAATTAGAAACTTGATATGCAACTATGTGACACACGTTACTTCACATGTTGTATCCAAGTATTCATTTTTGCCTTCTTAACATATCTACCCGGTTCAACTGAAATAGACTCATCCTTAAAACTGTTTCAAGTTCTTATCGGGTTCTTTGAATCGGTTTTGGATACAACCCGCCAGGTCAACTCGGTTTTTAAGATATTAAAAAAATTCCTGTCATGAAAAAAGAGGAAATGTTAAGATGGAAAAATATAGATATTTAGAGACCATTGCAATATCTGTCAAATAATTATTTATATCGTTTCTAGTTACTATATTTTTTTATTTCAAAAATAATATAGAACTTTAGAAAAAATATTAAAGAGTTATAAAAAGTATGATACATAATATATAAGGTAAAAGAGTAGAGTAATTAATTTAGTAAAAATATAAAAGATGAGAACTACTAGAGTCATTTTCTTAATAATGTAATACTTAATATATAGGATAATAAAGTTCGGTACTTATTTAAGGAAAAAATAAAGTTTTAAGTTATCATTATTTAATTTTTATAACGACTGAAATTAATATAAAAATTTTTTACTCTTTTTTCAAAAAAGTCTTAAATTAGACTCTCCTTCACATTTATATATTTACATCAACAATTAAACTTGTAAGCTTAATCAAAGTATAAGTGTAGAAGCAAAAGTTATATTAATTAAATGTAGAAGCGTAGAAGCAAAAGTTATATTAATTTACGATAGGTAGGTATTGCTTGTATTGAAACTTGAAAGTTTAAAGGTAATTAACAAATAAAACAAAAGAAAAAAGGTATTTTAGAATACCTTGATTCATCATCATTTATCATCACCACCACACCTCGAACACTTGATAATGTGAAAAGGTTTTAAGAAAGCCAGACCACCAGGCAAGGTTCAAGAGGTAATACAATTGTGCTTTTCAACTTAATTAATACTACATTTAAGTTGAGTTTCGTTATTTAAGTCTTTTTTTTTTTTTTTTGCTGTCATCTGTTTTTTATATATCTGTAGGACCCAATTGTATCAAGTATCAAACAATAATCGAATCAATCAAACAAAATGATGAACTCGGTTGAATAATATGTATGTGTAAGAGAGAGCGGCTGAGAACATACGTACGTTAAGAATGAATTGCTTAATGAATTAGGGCTAGCCAAGTAGTATTTATACCCCTTGGGTATTTACAATAACTACCCCAAACTTTGACTAATGTCATATGTAATACTAAACTCCACTAAAATATGTTGAACACAATTTAGGACCTAACATTCTCCCCCTTTGTGTTCAATTTACAATTAAGCATAATAATAAATATATTCGATTTAAGCACCAAACAATCTTCTTGTTGAGAATATGCAGAGATTCTTTTTCATTTTGCATTCAACTTAGGAGATCGTTCTTTGAAGTTTTGAGTCTTCACGAGATCTTCAAAGACTCGTCAGCATGATCAGGTTGTATAGGTTGTTTATCAGAGATTGCAGTAGAAGCCTCACGCTTATCAGAATTTACAACCATGATCATCTCTTTTGTCTTCACGAGAACAGTCTTGAGCAGTTCACGAGAATAATCTTTCTTGATTACGCATTGTGCATATTCGATGTTGGTTTGGCTGTTTCAGCACCTTTGAAAACTTCTTTAAACAATTGGCTCCCCCTCGAAAGTAGCTCAAGATCGTTAAGACTAAGATCTAAAACTTTTTCAAAGCATTACTCTCTTTCAAATTTGTAAACAGTTGTCTTCTTTTCTTTGAAACTTTGTCAGCTGTCCTTATTTTGCATTTTTAGGAAGTAACGATCTCATCTCCCTAAAATGTAGAAAACTACTGAAAAGACACACTGCACTTGATGTATTAGCTCCCTCTTAACTTTCTCAAAATCAACTTTGTCTTCTTTTGTAACACTTTTGTAACTTGATTCTCCCCCTCATGATGGTCACGATCCATCATGATCATCATGCACCTGTAAACTGCATTCAGCTTGATTTTGGCATGACTCTATTAGAATGATATGGCAATAAACGCATCGGTTGTAACACCGGGATCACATAGATTTCCCGTTAACACATCAGTTTAAATAAACCGAGTGACCTACGTTCAGCGTTGGCATGATGTTAGCACTGGTAGGATTTCCATCTATCACTGTAAATATCTTAAAGATATTACTCAAGATGTTCCGCCACTGTCACAAAAACAGGCAAAGGATTCCACTGAGTGTCCTGGAACAAGAATGATATAGCAATTGGCTCTAGACTCAATGAGTGCACGAAAGAAGTTGGGGATGGGAGCAATTGTCCTCCTATTTTCAATATCAACAATCTCCAAATGAGATGTCAATAGTGTATGTGAAAAATCTCCGTGTGAAGTTGTAACAATAATCTTTTAAGAGATAATTGAGTAGTTGGGTGAGGTTAGTGCATTGCATCACTGGGTCCATGATGTCTTCTTCAATACCAGTATAAAACCAGTAGTAGATGTGGCTACCCAGATTGACACTGTTTAGTGAGGATCTTTCTGTTCTTTTGATCCTTTCTCTCACCCTCCGCTCTCTGAATATTTTTCAACTTCTCCCTCAACATCTCTTTTCAAAATTGAATGGACACTCTTTTTCTCATTTCTATAAAATAGGAAGCTCCTTGGGAAGGTCTGTCCGGCTCTGGCTAGACCATAGGAGTAAAGAAGCTACCTAAACACAGTACGCACGAGGTGATCAAAACAACAAAATATTTTTGAAATTTTAAACATTTGAAATGTTTTTGGATTTTGTATTTTTCAATGTTTTTGGATTTTCATTTTTCAATATTTTTGGTTTTTCGAATTTACTCCCCCTACAAGCATGCATAATAACAATTTTATTGAGAAAAAAATGCATACTTGCGGGTCTTAAAGACTTGTGCTCTCCCTGCAAGTAACAATCATCAACACAGAAGTTATATCAAATAATGATAAACTACAAAAATAAGCTTCTCAGATCATCAGGCTCGGGCTGATGATGAATAAAATGACGTGTGTGATGAACAACAGGGAACACTCTTCTTTCTTCTAGCCATGAGATTTGAACTTCTTCGTGTATTGAACACACAGTTGTTTTGGCTTCACATATTATCCAGAGTGTAACTGTGGTGTTCCAGAATGTCTTTTGGCTTATCTGCAAAACAGATTATGCAGATTTTGGAACCCATTTGAGTTTGGGTCCAGGTGGATTAGGAGAATTAACTACAATTCATTTTTAGGCATCCACTTTTGAGTATTTGCAGTAATAACAGGTTTATGGACCTTTTTGTTCAATGGTCCTGAATGCCATTGAGGAATTCCGTTCTTTACAACAAACTCTTGTCTTATTCTGGACGTCTTACAAATCTTCTCTTTGGAAAGACGGATTAAGTGCTTTGCTGAGTAAACCACAAAAGGATACCTGACATCTGTCTTAAGCACAAACTCCCTTGTTGATTT
Source organism: Pulicaria dysenterica (assembly GCA_947179395.2). NCBI lineage: Eukaryota > Viridiplantae > Streptophyta > Magnoliopsida > Asterales > Asteraceae > Pulicaria > Pulicaria dysenterica. The sequence goes on from OX359295.1 coordinate 56,936,888, forward strand.
CGGTTTGGAGAAAGATCGACGTCTGTTGTTGTTGTGTTTATGAGGTATATGAGGTGGCTTAGCAACTCGAACCTCTTTCTGTGGAATCGTCGTTGTTTTTATTGCGGGTGACGACACATCATCTTTGATAATCTTCTTCTCTCTGTACTCAGATGGTTTGGGAGTTGTTTTAGAAGATTGTTGCTTGACAGTCCATGATGGTGTAGTCGTACTTGAAGTTGATGGACTACAAAATGATGTCAACTTTGCAAATGAGTCAGATAGATTTTTCTTCGACATCCATGCTTGTTTGGGCTTCGGCAAAGCATCATCTGTAATCACAAAACAAGCAGAATTAGAATTACTTGAAGAACAAGTATTCCGTTTAGAATTAAAATCAGCTTGTTTGTATTTAGAGTTTTGTTTAGGAGAGTGAGCCGTTGTAGCTGAAGGTGATTTCACTTGATAAGAAGATCCAACAGATACAGTGATCTTAGGAGTCTTCGCAGCAGTTGATGTGTTTGTGAAATCTTTATGTGAAAGCTCAGAACCTGCAACAGAGAAATAAGAATCAGATTGGCTACTACAACGTGAAACTGAATCAAAATTGATAATGTCAGCGGAAGTCTTCGTTGATTCAGCAAGTTTTACAGCGCTAAGCTCAGCATTCAGAATTTTAGCCATTAACTCTTTCTTCTCTTTCTCAAACTTCACTCTCTCAGTGTCTAGTGTTGTTTGCAGTTCAGATATTTTCCTCTCCAAGATTGAACAAGGATCAGAAGATTGATTTAACAAATGCAGCTGTTGTTCAAGTGCTTTGACCTTTTCCTTCAACTCAGCTTTCCCAAAGCACAATTTGTCTATGATCTTTGAATCACTTAACAACATAGAAGAAAATTTGTCGTTCAGCTCGGCATTGGCGTGTGTCAATTCGTTAACCTTCTGCATCACAGTATCAATATCTGCTTGTTTTTGCTCCAACTCAACTGCATAAGATTTACATTTCTGTTCGGCAAGTTGAAATTGCTCAGACACTTTAGACACTTGATCTGTTAGCTTTGCATTGGTTGCGGACAGATCATCTGATCTCTGTCTCTCAGAATGTAAGTGTTCTGAATTATGTTCTAAATCTTGGAGTTTTGCAGACATTTCAGAATTCTCTTGTGTAAGCTCTTTGAGGTTTTCAGTCGCTTTGATCCATCCATTCCATGCATTATTATGCATTCTAAACATTATGGTCCACATGTGAAACATGAATCTGTCTTCTTCAGTAAACGTATATTTAGACTTCTTCCATTTATGAACCTCTTGTTTAATGCAAATTCTGTCAAAGGAAGTTCTTGTAAGATCCATCGTGATACTTGAAACTCGGATCTTTGAGTGGAGATTAAAGGTGAATGTTAATTGGCTAAGTAAGATTGGCTAGATAAGGTTGGCTAAGTAAAGTACGGTTGGCTAGGTGAGGTTGGCTAGATAAGGTTGGCTAGGTGAGGTTGGCTAGGTGAGGTTGGCTAGATGAGGTTGGCTAGGTGAGGTTGGCTAGATAAGGTTGGCTAAGAATAGTTGGCTAGATAAGGTTGGCTAGGTTCAGTTGGCTAGGTTTAGTTGGCTAATATTAGTTGGCTAGGATCACTTGGCTAGGATTACTTGGCTAGGATCACTTGGCTAGGTGTTAACGTAGGAAGATGAACCCTAGCAAATAAAAACGACAATTCCTATCGATTTGAATCTTCAAACCACAACCAAATCAAGAATATTCAATCCCAATCTCCAAATAAACACCAAACTTAACAACCTTGATAATCAATTAGTATTAAAAATCATAAACAATAATGATCCTAATCACAATTATCAAGAACAAGAAGTTCTTTTTGTTCGATGGCTTCAGAACACAAAATTTACCATATAAATCTGGTTAAAAACTATTAATTAATAGTTCTAAATCTCCTAGATAAACACTATGATTAAACCTCAACAACCTATTTTAATCAATAAGAACTACTTTTGACTTTTTGAGGGATTTGATTAAAGAACAAAACTAGGTCACGATGGAAAAAAAACTGATGATATTCATATATCAAAATCACTAACCTTTTTTTTTATTCCAAATCTTATGAAAACACCAAATAGGCAAAAGCAAATCACCACTTTCAATAAACAAAATGCAATTGGTGATGAATTAATTACCCAAAGTTTTAGACCAGAAGCTATATACGTCGATCACAAGAACACTATTTTAGCTTAGAAATATTCACCTTTTGATCCACTACTGAGCTCTGATACCAATTGTAGGACCCAATTGTATCAAGTATCAAACAATAGTCGAAGCAATCAAACAAAATGATGAACTCGGTTGAATAATATGTATGCGTAAGAGAGAGCGACCGAGAACATACGTACGTTAAGAATGAATTGCTTAATGAATTAGGGCTAGCCAAATAGTATTTATACCCCTTGGGTATTTACAATAACTACCCCAAACTTTGACTAATGTCATATGTAATACTAAACTCCACTAAAATATGCTGAACACAATTTAGGACCTAACAATATCATTTTACACATTCTAGCTCTCTAACTACCAGCTACTCTACTCTGTCTAACACGCATATGAATTTGAAGAAATAAAAAAAATATAAACTTGTCTAATGAGTGAAGTCCCCTGACCCCTGTTGCACCAAAAATACACCATGGTTGATCCATTTGAAGAATGAGTCGATCCATTTGTGAGAGAGATTAGAGATCAGTGAGGCTTATAACCATGATGATCTTCTCGCTGGTGATGCTTCTCTCATTTTTCATTGTTTAACCACCATAGAAAAATAAAGAGAATGTAAGTTTGTGGAGTTCCAACTCAAACCAATTGTTTATAAGAGGAATATCCAGATACTTATAAAGCAGATTACAAAGTCACATTTCGTCCGATGTGTGATATTAATGCTTAACACGCCTCCTCATGTGAGGCGTTCTTTTTTTTGCGCCTAACACGTGGATACTTATGGGTTACGTGGTCCGTGCGGCCTTTGACCAACCACGGGTGAACATTGCTCTGATTGTAAGGAAACGCGGAATGGACCCAAACAATAACCACCACAAACACAAGCAAATAGCAAGACGAAAAAAGAACACGAGAGATTTACGTTGTTAACTTGATCGATGTGATCAAGCTACGTCCACGTCCGAACTAGAGACTACTTTTTATTATCTTTGAGTGCATCAGGTTACAATTACATGCCATGTATTTATAGGAGAAAATTAGATTTAGTTTCCTAATCTAATTCTTGAGTCTGCCGAGATTAATTCAAACCGGCTTAAAAGTTTGAGATAATACATATATATCTAATTTTCAAGATTTGAACTAATTCAAATCCTTGAAACCATTATCCACGTGGTCTGCTAGGGCTTGGCAACTCCAATTAATCTTTGCATGTAATGGCATATCCATTCTCAAAATTCAAAATCATTTATTTGGATAAGGCCACGTGCATGTAATTCTCTCCACGTGGAGCAATTAGCCTCCATTATCCTACTTGGAGGCTGATCAGCTCAACTGCCATCCAAAAACTTGTAATCTCTGTAACCTTTCTCTCTGTCTCTAGCTCGGTGTCTTCATTCATCACTGGATCTGAAGACCAGCTGAAGCCATGCAAAGCTTCAGCTTATCTGTTGTCACCACCTTAGTAAACATATCTGTAGGATTCTTCGTACCAAGGATCTTTTTCAAAGACAACGTACCATCACTTATCAACTCCCTGATAAAGTGATATCTCATCTGAATATGTTTCGTTCTGCTGTGAAACACTGGATTCTTAGCAAGGTGAACTGCACTCTGATTATCACAATAGAGAACACTGTCATTCTGTTTCATGCCCAACTCTGACAGAAAATTCTTCAACCAAGCCATGTACTCTGCTTCTGTGGTTGAGAGAGCAAAACTTTTCTGTAACCTAGACATCCAACTGACTGCTATTCCACCAACTGTGAACACAAAACCCGTAGTGCTCTTGCCTGAATCTGAACAACCCCCCAAATCTGCATCAGCAAAGCCTTCTAAAATTACATCATTCTTCCTGAAACACAATGCAGTTTTAGAAGTACCCTTCAAGTAGCGTAGTAACCACGTAACCGCCTCCCAATGCTCTTTACCAGGATTAGACATAAACCTGCTTACAACTCCCACTGCATGAGCAATATCTGGCCTGGTGCAAACCATTGCATACATCAAACTGCCAACTGCTGACGCATAAGGAACTTTAGCCATTTCATCTTTGTCTTCATCCGTCTGAGGGCATTGTTTCTTAGACAATTTCAAATGAGTAGCCATAGGTGTGCTTCTGACTCTGGCGTCATTCATCCTGAACTTATCTAAAACTTTCAAAATATACTTTTCTTGAGAAAGCTTTAGAGTACCTCCTGTTCTATCTCTGATAATGCTCATGCCAAGTATCTGTCTTGCAGCACCCAAATCTTTCATCTCAAAGTCTTGAGATAGCTGTTTCTTTAACCTGTTGATTTCTGTCATATCTGATCCTGCAATCAACATGTCATCAACATATAACAACAGTATTATATAAGAGGATCTGAATTTCTTCAAGTAACAATAGTGATCCATTTCACATCTTGTGTAACCATTCCTCTGCATAAAACTGTCAAACTTTAAGTACCATTGCCTCGGTGCTTGCTTCAACCCATACAGACTTTTCTTTAATATGCACACCAGGTTTTCCTTACCAGCAATCTGAAAACCCTCTGGCTGTACCATATAGATGTCTTCATCAAGGTCACCATGTAAGAATGTTGTCTTAACATCTAGCTGCTCTAGATGTAAGTTTTCTGCTGCAATGATACTAAGAACCAGTCTGATTGTAGTCATCTTCACAACTGGAGAGAAGACTTCATTATAATCAACCCCTCTTTTCTGTTGGAACCCCTTTGCTACCAATCTCACTTTGTACCATTTACTTCCATTAGATTCTTCTTTAACCCTGAACACCCATTTACTCTGTAAAGCTTTCTATCCCGATGGTAGCTTGACCAAGGACCACGTTTGGTTCTTTTCAAGTGAATTCATCTCATCCTTCATAGCCTTCTCCCACTGTATGAATTCTTTAACTTTTAAGGCCTCTGAATAAGATTCTGGTTCACCATTTTCGGTCAATAGCAAATAGTTTGCTGATGGAGATTATCTAGCTGGAGGTTTTCTTTCTCTCGTGGATCTTCTCAAAGTGAATGCATCATCACTATCACTGTCATCCGAGCTCCCACTAACACCTGAGCCCCACTATTTCTAGGTCCTCCACTGCTTTCTGAACCCTGACTGGTTTCAAAACTCTCACCATCTTCTGAAAGCTTACTTGTATCTGCAAGGTCTTCATCTGAGTCATCTTCAAACACTACTTGTTCTTTCTTTTTGGATTCTCTTTCAGTCTTAGAATCTGCTGAAGACTTATCTTTATAAAGTGAGTTTTCATTGAAGGTGACATCTCTGCTTCTGACGACCTTTTTAGCCTGATCATCCCAAAACCGATATCCCATCTCATCTGAGCCATAACCAATGAACACACACTTTTTCGCTTTTGACTCAAGTTTGTTTCTATCAGCATCTTTGACTTTCACATAAGCATCACATCCAAATACCTTCAAGTGTGAAAGACTAACCTCCTTACCTTGTCATTCGTCTTCTGGAATCTTGAACCCCAATGGGACTGAGGGTCCACGATTTATCAGATACGCCGCTACATTAACTGAATCTGCCCAGAACATCTTAGGTAACCCTGCATGCAACCTCATGCTCCTTGCCCGTTCATTTAGAGTTTTGTTCATTCTTTCAGCGACACCATTTTACTGAGGAGTTTATGGCACTGTTTTGATCATTCTTATCCCATTATCTGGACAAAACTCAACAAACTCCTTGCTGCTGTACTCTCCCCCATTATCAGACCTTAAACATTTAACCTGCAGATTAGTTTCATTTTCAACAGCAGCTTTCCATCTCTTAAAGGCAATAAAAACATCAGATTTATTTTTAAAAAAATAAACCCATACCTTTCTAGTAGAATCATCAATGAAAGTTACATAGTACCGTGATCCACCTATTGATGCAACTGATGAGGCCCGTACACGTCAGTATGAATCAGCTCCAACTTCCCAACCTTGGGTGACTTTCCAGACTTCACGAAGGTAACCTTTTTCTGCTTACCAAGAACACATGGCTCACAGAAACCAACCGTCACCTTTTCCAACCCCGGTATTCTGCCTTTGGAAACCAACTCCTTCATACCCTTCTCACTCATATGCCCAAGTCTTTGGTGCCATAGAGTGGAACTAACTTCATCTTCATCAACAGCTGCGTTCAATCGTTCATATTATCATCCGGTACCATTGCCATGTATAAAGTCCCTCTTTTGTGACCACGAGCAACAACCATATTCTCTTTAACTACTTTCCACTGCCGATACCCGAAAACTACGTGAAGTCCTTCATCATCCAACTGCCCAACTAAAATTAACATTTTCTTGAGACCAGGAACATACCTCCCGTTTTTCAGAGTCCAACTTGTGCCAAGGGAAGTTCCGAGAACAACATCTCCAATACCCGTAATATCAAGTTTCTTGTCATCAGCTAGCCGAACCTGACCAGAATATGACCTGAATTTTCGCATCACTTCCTTGCATGGGGTGGCATGGAACGATGCTCCCGAATCCATAATCCAGGATTCATCCGAGTACTCAACACTGCAAACTAAAGCATCAGAGTCATCATCAGCTGCAACATTCATCTCTTTCTGAGTCTTAGGAGCTGTACACTAATTTCTAAAATGCCCACTCTGCTTGCAGTTCCAGCAAGTAATATCATTCCTGTTCTTTGACTGACCCCTCTTCCTCGATTTTGACCTGTTTCTGTTTTGACCTTTGCCCCTGTCAATCTTTCTACCCCTGCCATCAGCACTTAGTAAAGAACTCGATGACTCCCCGGAGTTCCGCCTACGGATATCTTCTCCGAGAATCAAATCCCGAATCCCCTCAAAAGTAAGCTTAGTAGTTCCAGATGAACTACTAGCTACCGTAACCGTGCCAGACCAACTCTCAGGTAAAGACGATAAAAGTAAAAGAGCTTGTACCTCATCATCAAATTTAATGTCAACTGATACTAACCTCGAGAGTATCGAATTAAACTCATTCACGTGATCTGTAACGCATGCCCCTTCCTTCATCTTCGTATTCACCAACTGTCGGATCAAGAAAACCTTATTTGAAGCCGAAGGTTTTTCGTTCATGTTGGATAACGCCTTGATTAATCCAAACGTGGTCCTTTCATTGACGATATTGTACGCGACATTCTTTGCCAACGATAACTTGACCACACCAAGAGCCTGCCTATCCATCAAGTCCCAATCTTCCTGCTTCATATCTGCTGGTTTCGTTTCCAATAACGGTAGATGTAATTTTTTCTGATACAAATAATCCTCGATCTGCATCTTCCAGAAACCAAAATCGTGGCCGTCAAACTTGTCGATCTTGACCTTCCCGTCTTCTGCCATTGCTTCAACTGAGCCAAACAAACAACCTGACTCTGATACAAGTTGTAAGGAAACGCGGAATGGACCCAAAGAATAACCACCACAAACACAAGCAAATAGCAAGACGAAAAAAGAACACGAGAAATTTACGTGGTTCACTTGATCGATGTGATCAAGCTACTTCCACGGCCGAACTAGAGACTACTTTTTATTATCTTTGAGTGCATCGGGTTACAATTATATGCCATGTATTTATAGGAGAAAATTAGATTTAGTTTCCTAATCTAATTCTTGAGTCTTCCGAGATTAATTCAAATCGGCCTAAGTTTGATATAATACATATATATCTAATTTTCAAGATTTGAACTAATTCAAATCCTTGAAACCATTATCCACGTGGTCTGCTAGGACTTGGCAACTCCAATTAATCTTTGCATGTAATGGCATATCCATTCTCAAAATTCAAAATCATTTATTTGGATAAGGCCACGTGCATGTAATTCTCTCCACATGGAGCAATTTGACTCCATTAATTCAATACTGATACCATGTAAGTTTGTGGATGGGTTTCAACTTAAAATTAATTGGTTATGAGAGGAGTAGCTCAAAGACTTATAAAGCATATTACAAAGTCATTTTTCGTCCGATGTGTAACATTGCTCAACAGAGAATAGATATCATAGAGCTAGAGATGGGGATGGTGGTGGATTGATCATAGACAAACACAAGGCGGGTCAGTAAAGGGCGATGAATGACCAACATAGTTGGGTCCGTAAAGGGTGGTAGCATGTAACTCTACCACCCTTTTATTTATTTAAAAGAAATCATTTAGAATAAAAAAATGGACAAAAGAGAAGAGATGGATGTATTAAAATTCTCTTCTTTACGTCTTATATATTTAAAAGAAATAATTTAGTTTTTTTAAATAACAAAAATGCCACAAGGTCCCTTAGCCACTAATTAAATGAACAACGGTTTAAACGCTTCTCACATTAACCTTCATTCAAACATATACATATGAAAGTTAAATACTTGAAAAATCCGTTGATTCAACGGCGTAAGAATGTTAGCCACACTGTATATACATAATCATTTGATGTTTTACTCATAGTTGTTAAGATTCCTATATGGCGACTTTATTTACTTAGAACGATCCGATCCGTGGTAGGATCTTTGCAGACATATGATCTTACGTAAGATTCCGATTTTGATCAGATGATCTTAAAGACTCGATCCGATCCAATCTTTCTTACTAGAGTTAATCACATAAATTCTAAAAGCAAGTTAATTTTGTTAATGTAACATACAAAATAAATATAAAATATATCACGCTATCACGTACTTTGTTCAACTAATTACATCCTTGTATAAAATTTATTCTACCTTTGAAATATTTTTTTATAGAAAAAACACAGTGAAGATGAAGATATTTTTTTAAAGACAAACAAGAAAGATTAAGGGTGCAATTTTCTAAATCTGCAATAAAGTCTTGATGGAGATTCCACGGTTAAGTGTGAAGTCTCAATAAAAACTTGAGATTATGTTTTTTAACTGTATAACAAACACTCTCAATAAAAACTTGAGATTATATTTTATTTATAAGAAGACTAAAACTCGATCATAATAATAGGAGTCAAATATATTCTCAAATTCTGTTGAGCTACAATTTATTTGATATGTTGATACGAACTATTTTTTAAACAAAAAAATAACAGAAAACTATGTAACTAGCTAGGTAGAACTTAACGATTCGTAATCGTTGAAAATGATGGTTTAATCAGATCGATTAACTCAAAGTATTCCAATTGATAGGATTGGGTCATGATATGATATCATATATATGTAAAAGGAGAGTGTAGCTTCGATACACAACAGTCATATATCACGATCTGATCAGCATCCATAATTGAATATGCTTCTTTATCTTCTTCTTTTAAGTCTAACATCGTATATATGTTTTTGGTCGGTTTACAAAACATCATGCATTGTGATCCGTGACTCGTTGTTTAATTAAATTTATAAGGAATAATCCTATTGATATAAATCTAAATTGATCACATATGATATGAAGTATGTAAGTTTGTATTAAAAATAATAAATAACTTTTATTACCTGTTTATATATAAGAAGAAAAGTGTCTAAATAGTATCATTAAAAAAAATATAATAATAAGTAACCAAATCAAATGGTTTGTACGTAGCCTAACGGTATAAGGTTGAAAGGTGTTTTCTTTAGTTTCTGGTAATGAGTTCAAGTTCCGTTATAAACAAAATGAGTAAATGTAAAAGTAGATTAATATGTGACTGTGTTTTGGTGTAAAAAAAAGTAAGTAAATAAAAAGAATATTATATGACATTAATTTTGTGTTCATTTTATAATCTAAAATATAATGTTACACGAGGTTCAGTTTTTGGAGTTTATGCTTTAGTACAACTGAAAATTATGCCTAGCTGGCTAGCTCGTAATTGACCATACTACCATAGTATGTTTCTGACTTGTACTTTATGCTAATGCATGCTGTACATCTTTAACTATATATACATTTAACACTCTTTTTTTATTTAAAAGTTTATCAATATGAAATCATTAATAAATTCTTCAAATAATCTTCTGGTTTCTTACAAAACACACTCCCTCTCCTACCTGACATGAATCTCCCAAATAAATCCTTTTCAATTATTTTTATTTGAGCTTTAAATATAGATTTACTTGAATTTTTTTTTTTTTTTTGCATCCGCGAAATTTTAAAAGATAATTTAACTTCGAATTCATTTTTTGTGGCATATGTATGTCAAAAAAATACCCCCAACAATATATGTATTGTGTACCAGATTTATTTGTCACCAAGTGCAAAAAACTATACAACGGTATATTGTAACCAAGTGTAAAAATATGTAATAGAGTGTAATGATGTACATCAGAGTGTAATTATTTTTTAAATGTTCATTTTGTTAGATTAAAATTTTGGGTGTTGAGTGTATATACATAGTTCACTCTCATTCCAAGAGAGTGATTTTCACTCGCCCCGTGCTTTTACTATTTTATCCCTCCGGCCATTTTTTGGCTATGTTCTTGGGCTCTAAGATTCTATTTATCTACGAATTTACAATCGATGATCTTAGTCATTTATAAAATTTGATCAATAGTCTATATTACTTCTTAGATTTCTTATTTTTTGAGACATCTCCTTGTATCCTTACCATATATATAGGGTTAAGATCAAAAGAGATATATTAAAAAAAGATAAGTAAAAGAAAACATACGATTGACATAATCAGACAAAGTAGAATTGTTAAAGGGTATATTAGACTTTTTATCATCAACTCCCTCTCTCTATCTCTCTCCCCAAAATTTTGCCCCGTCCCTTGTCTCTTGTCAACCCCTATGTTCTCTATCCTCAAACTTCTATCAATGATTAGATTGAAAAACAACCATCACCGTAGATTCTTAAGCCGAGTAGGTCGTCGAAATACCTGGTGGAGGTGGTCGGTGTCGGCTAAACAACTCAACAACAAAGCGTAGTTCTATTTTTCTCTTTATTTACGATATTTAGTCATCTCTTTGGTTGATCTAGGGTTTCGGGTCCGGGTATCGTCATCCCACGGTAGCAATCGCCATGTGTTAGTTTTTAAATAACGATGTTCTTGTGTTGTGCATTAATAACCCAATTCTTCTTTTCTGTTTTTTACTTATAGACCCTCCCCTTTATATATACACACATAAAATTAATACTCTCTGTTATTGTCACACCCCAAAAATTCTAAAGGTGTAACTGCATCAAAACTTCAATAAATCTCTAATAATAAGAATAACATGTTACAAAATTCAAGCAGCATAGGTTTTAGAACTAATAAAACATAGTCTCAAACGATAAGTCTAATCATAAAGTCTAGTTTCTAAACTTTTTCTATACTCTTTCTCCTTGCCCTTTGATCCTGAAGCTTTGTCATGGACTGAGATACATGCTAATGGGCCAGCTATTGCTGGTGAGTTCACGATTTTATAATATATAAAATACTTCACGCAATTTGGAATACGATTCACATCAAAAGTGTTTTATTATCATAGTAAATATTGAATCATAGTACATAACTCTTGTTAAAAAAAAATACTTGTCTCCGCCGAGCCTAGAAGCACACCTCGCGGTACTTCTTTCGACTCACATGATAAAACCAACACAAAAGTGCACCTCGCGGCACATGTATTGATTTAACTTGCCTTGCCAGGGAACATAGGTCCCAATTACTATGCATAGTAACACTTGTACAATAATGCAAATCATACTCTTAACCATGTACTCATAACATCGTGATAAAACATGTATAAATCTCAATAAAGCATAGCATGAATAAAAACTTGACATAAAAATAGCATCAATAAATCATCTTATGATAAAACTTGCACACATACATATAGGCATGTATCACATTTAAAAATCACATGAGACTCACCTCTCGTTCTTAGCTTAAAGCAACACCGATTTCAATTTAAGCTCACGTTCTTACAAGCAAGTCCCCTATATAAAATAGTCTTATAAATCTTATTCATGCGATAAAAGACGTGAACCTAAAATTACCGCACAGATTGTTCGAGTTCCCCAAAACATATTCTAAGTCATTATATCTTAAATTCATACATTTATGTGTTTAATAGGAAACACCATGCTTAATAATACCAAAATATAACTCAACACCCACTTGCAATTAAATTCTGGCAACACCCCTTTCCACGCCTTCCTCCAAATTAAATTATCATGTATATATATTTTTCTTCCATAAACATAAAAGGCTTAGTAACTTTGTTAGTTCGTTTCTTCCTGGCTTACCTCGACGTTAACGCCCACTTTATGGTGCATTTTTTTAACAATAAATCTGACAACACTTGATTGCTTATATAAATACTTTATACTTTTACAACTTCATCTTCTTCCCATAACTACTGTAAGTTCGTAAACCTCCATAGATATCCATTTGAAAATTTTAAGGATTTTGCTATAGAAACCCACCTACAAAAATAAATAGTTCAAGCATCTTTCTTCGTAATATCATCCCTTTACAGTTTTATCATCCCAATTATCGCAGGTTTACAAAAAAAAACAAGCTTTATCGTAAATACGGAAACCATATCGGTAACTACGAGCATGTTAACATCGCCCCAAAACTCGCCCAATCTACTGTTCTATATCATTCGATTCTAATAAACATCGTAAACATGAGTTTTAACAAGAACAGTTACCTTTGAAAATTTTCGTAACACGATGCTAATCTCCCAAATCACCGCTTGAACTACAATGCCGTCTCACTTTATCACCTCCCCAAACAACGTCGGCGTAGTTAACATAGAACTAGGCTATCTCGTATATATATAAATACATACAGAGTCGTGACTAATTGGTTTGCTAACAACGAATCGTACGGATGAGTAGTTATCTTCTTTAGTTTTTAAATACATTTACACATATAGCCCCTGCACTTCATATGTTTTGGTAAAACTACCTATTTGACCAAGTTTAATAAATACATAACAAAAGAAAATTAACACCTTATAATATATAAATTTACGTGTTACAATTATTAATCACTTAAATATCAGTGTTCGTAAATTACTAATATCTATACTATTATATAAAACAATCATCCCTTTAATTGTCTCATCTAATTTAAAGCAACTATAGCTTTAATAAATCATTAAATATCACAACTATTTAATTTATCTAATTTTGATTAAATTACTTACATCAATGCAATTTCAAGGCTATAATATTTTTTTCTCTAATTATTTAATAGTAACCCTTTTAATTGTTTTTTAAAAGCTATTCTAACAACTAATAAAATGTTTGATTGTAAGAAAAGTAAAGAAAACAAGAAAAAAAGAGAAAAAACATAAATAGGTTGAATAACACCGTATTACACACATACCATACCTTACTTTTTAAATCAAGTATGTTATCGAGCACAAACTATTATCACCGCCGCCGCATTACGCGGGTGCAATGCTAGTACTACTTAAATAACTTTTACTTTTTAACCATCCATATTTATTTCTATTTTAATCACTTATCAATAAACACAATCTTACAACTATATACTTTTCTACCCAATAATATAAATTATTTTTCTAAAATTTGTTTTAATAGCAAAAAACAATCTGATGGATAAAGAGGGAAGAAAAACTAATTTACTGAATACTATGGCTCTATAATCGACAAAACTATATATTATCTAATAGAAACTATTTCTACCTGTAACATGAAGAGATGCCACTCTATTTAGACCATCCGCATCGGCGTGTGAAGGAGGGGCGTGAGAGGCCTTCACGTGGAGGAACACCATCGCCGGCCCATGTGAGCGGCCGCTCACGGTCGCGCTCGTGAGGGTGGTCGCGGAAGTGAAGAGGAGAGGGAGAGCCGTTGGGGTAGCCGTTGGGGGGTTTTTAAATATTTTTTTTTATTTAATCCATTTATCTCCTATAAATATAACCTCTTCTCTTTAATTTTTTCACACATATTTTTTCTACATTCTCCTCTCAAACATCTATATTCGTCTCTTTAAACATTTATATACATACAAACATGTCATCTGATTCGTCGGATTATTATGACGAAGATATCGAGATTACTCAAGCGGAGGTAGATTTTCTCTCCGTTTATCGTCAAACCCGCACCAATTTGTTTATTGGAATGTCGAATGCGATTTTGGATGTGTTGCGTGAGTATGATGAAGTTAGCTCGAGTCAATCATCAAGACGGCGAGGCCCAGATCAATTTAGAGACCGTGAAGCTGCACACGAGCAACTTGTAAAAGATTATTTTGCGGAAAATTGCAACTACAACGACGAATCGTTTAGGCGACGTTTCCGCATGAGCAGACGACTATTCACACGGATAGTCAGAGATCTTGAGGGATGGGATACATTTTTTCAGCAGGGTGTCGATGCTAGAGGAAGAATAGGTTTATCTCCATTGCAAAAGTGTACATCGGCAATTCGGCAATTGGCATATGGGACGACCCCTGACGGATTTGACGAGTACTTGAAGATGGCGGATTCAACCGCACGGTTATGCCTAGAAAACTTCACCAAAGGTATCATAACTCTTTATGGTAAGCGATACTTACGCAAACCTTCTTACCATGATATTCAGCGTTTGTATACCACACATGAGAGTAGGCACGGGTTTCCTGGCATGTTAGGAAGCATAGATTGTATGCATTGGGAATGGGACAACTGCCCAAACGCATGGCGATGGCAGTACATGAGAGGTGATCATAAGAAACCGACTCTTATGCTAGAGGCGGTTGCATCACATGATCTTTGGATTTGGCATGCATTCTTCGGAATGGCCGGGTCCAACAATGACATAAATGTTCTAAACCAGTCGCCGTTATTCAATGATCTATACAACGGGCGAGCACCGCAGTGCCCATTTGAAGCAAACGGTGTACAATACAAAAACGGCTACTATCTTGCAGATGGGATATACCCTGACTGGGCTACTTTTGTCAAATCCTTCAAAACACCTCTAGATCAAAGACGAGTAAGGTTTTCTACCGCGCAAGAAGGGGCAAGGAAAGATGTGGAACGGGCTTTTGGCGTGCTTAAACAACGGTGGCATGTGATAATGCACCCGACGAGAATGTGGCATACGGATAAAATACGTTCAACAATGTACGCTTGTATCATATTGCACAATATGATATTGGAAGACGGAGAACAAGTGATTTATCCATTCGACGAAAACATTAATCAATCAAACGATGAAGACGACGTAGAGATTAGCGAACAACAATTTGAGGCTAATGTCCGAGAAGTACGAAGTGCGGAAATACATCACAACCTTCGATCGGATCTAATCGAGCACATTAATCGGCTTCCGAGATGGAACGACGACGATAACTAGTATTTTTTATTTAAATTAATGTAGTTATTTTTTTTTGTAATTTGAAATTTATAAAATATTATTTGAATTTATATTGTTATTTAATATTTTTTATAGTTATTATGTTTTAAATATATTGTTTAAAAAAAAAGAAAAAGAAAAGAAAAAGAAAAAGGATGTGAAGGGTGTGATGGATGCAGGGTTTGTGTGATGTGATGAGAAAATGATGAAAAACTGATGTGGTGCTAATATGGCTGTGTGAGGGGTGTGATGGATGTGGATGGTTTTATATACGCTGTCCTTAAATATGTTGTTTCACATTTCTTCAACAGACAGACACATTAACTAGTGATGGGACAGCAACCGCCAAACACCAAACCAATGGAGCCACCGTCATCGGCGGCGGAGTGGCGGTTGGATTCGCCGTTAATTTATCTGTTTTGTGGCGTAGGCGCAATGCTTCTTCTCATAACGGTGGCTTTGTTAATGTTGGCCTGCTCTCACTGGAGGCACCGGCCGTCGGAGCACGCCGCGGGTGACGGTGGCCACAAGGCAGCTCCGCATGTGTACAACGGCGGTGATGAAGCCAATGTCATGAGCCCCAAGATTGCCGTCATTATGGCTGGAGACAAACTTCCGACTTACTTAGCTACATCGATTGGCTCATGTTGAAGTCCCCGCCACCGGCAGCAGTCATCTTTCCGACGGCTCTCTCTAGTTAGTAATTAACTCCGTCAACCATGCATGATGCATCTTTAGTCTTTAGAGCTGTTTTCTTAGTTTTCTTTGGTTTTGTTTTGTAAAACTTAATTTCTAGGATCATGTTACGTACGTACATAAATTAGAATATTAATAACTAATTAAATTACGAAATTAATATTAAAACAGAGCACTTATTTTTTTATATTTTAACGTCTAATAGAGATACCATGAACCCTCAACCTGTAACAATAACACATTAATCAATTTACTAATCATATCTTGGTACCCCCTCTCCTTACTATGATCAGAGCACTAAAATCACCGGAAAAGAAGTCAAATTTATATTAGAGTTTTATTTACTTAAATTCTTCTTATTGAACTTCCAGTACTTTTAATTGTTCACGTAACGGGAGTGTAGCTAGCTAGTAGAACTAATTATAAGATCGATCGACACTACGTAGGGGCCGGCCGGCAGGTGGTGGTGATCGATCGGAAGGAAAAATATGGTGGGGATATATATATATATATATATATATATATATATATATATATATATATATATACACACACACACATATATATGATCGAGCATCTGATCGATCATGCATATGAGAGTAGTTTGGTGCTCAATTTCTGCGAATAAATGTCGGTGAGAAGTGGCAGTTTCCGACGAGAGTAATGAATAGTCTCTATGGATAAGAGATCATGTCATCCTTTTTTTTTTGTCCTCTTTTTACACTTGTCATTCCATAAAATATATTACTGAAAAGGTTTCAGAAAATTGTCGAGAAAAATATCAATGTCACCTAACTTACTCTTATAAATCATTTATAAAAGTAAATATTAAAATGACTTAATTAGTTTTTATTAAATTAGTTTGCAAGTATAACATCATCTAAGTTAGGTGATGCTAATTACTGATGATTTTTTCTTTATTTATTTGAGAAATAATTTGTTAATGTGTGGATTCATTTAAAAATAAAAAATATAAGAAAACTAGTTATATTTTTCACACTAAATAAATATTCATACTTCATATGGTGACATATTGATTCCATTATTTTTTTTCATATTTCTATTAGCTCTTGTGTATATTATATAATTGATTTAGTTTACGAAAATATATATATCAGACTTTAATGAAATAATCAAAAATATAAGAAAACTAGTTATATTTAAAAAATCAAAAATATATCTAACTTATTATGTTTTTCTATATGTATATCAGACTTTAAAATTTTTAATAGTGTGTATCAAACATTTAATTTGTCGCTATTGTGTGTATTTAACTTTAGTGTATGCACTAAATTTATATATTTTCTTTTTTATTTAATCAAAATACATGCAATAGCAACAAATTAAAAATTTGATACACACAATAGAAACTTTTGAAATTCGATACACATAATAGCAAAATTGTATGTTCCCAATTGTATCAAGTATCAATGTTGTTGAAACAAATTCACAATAATGATGTATGATCTTAGTATGAATAGCTGAGAAAGAACTAAGAAGACACACTTTGATATAAAATATTGAAATACTTCAATGAATTAGGATTAATTATATTTTGATTACATTTTTTTCTTTTTTATTTAATCAAAATACATACAATAGCAACAAATTAAAAGTTTGATACACGTAATGGAAACTTTTAAAATTCGATACACACAATAGTAAAACTGTATGTTCCCAATTGTATCAAGTATCAATGTTATTGAAACAAATTCACAATAATGATGTATGATCTTAGTATGAATAGCTGAGAAAGAACTAAGAAGACACTTTGATATAAAATATTGAAATGCTTCAATGAATTAGGATTAATTATATTTTTATATATCTATCAGGTCTTTTCATAACATACCATATACTCCTTGAAAATACGACTAGAAGCAAAATCATTTTAAAATAATTAATAAAATGAACACAACTTAAATCTAACAAAAACATGACAAGTTGAATACATATTAATAAACTAAATCCTATATACAAATTGAAGGAATACAATTAATTTAAATTTTATACAATCTACTTATTAAATGGACTTTCTATTCATTTGAAGTTGATATGTTCAAGACTTTGGATGAGTATTGTATACTCGTTCTCAGTTGTTACAACACAAAATATTTAAATAAATAAATAAATGAAGTTGAATAACCTAACTCCTTTGTTTTAAAAAAGACATAGTGCTGTAGTGGCAAACCATTGATTTACAAAAGTATGATATCATTATTAGCTAAGCATCTTCACGGGTGAACACGAATTTTTGATGTAAAATGATAGTGAATGAATGTTAATCATTTATTAATATAACTCATAACAGATAATCTTTATAGATTAAGATAATACTTTATAAATAAACTATTATGATGTTTTAAATCAAAGTTATCAAGATCGGGATCTTAGCTAGGATTGTTTTCGTCTTTGCAAGACCGGATTGTAAGATAGAGATCGGGATCTTAAGATCTTACCACAAGTCACTAAAGTTTTTTTAGTTTTTTTTATATGCTAAAATTTTTATCAAAAACCATTTATATAACATTTTTATGAGAGAGTAAAACAATAAATTTTTAAAATAATATGCATCACACCGTCCAAAATTTAAACATTAAAAGCACAGACAACAATTCACCACACTTCATTGGTTTACATATCATAATAAAATTTAATACGTGACTCTTAAACACAATCAATAAATCTAGAACATATTGTGCATTACATTAATTCTTTATTTCATAAAAAATCTTATTTTCATAAATCAATATCTCTTATAATATAAGAAAAATAAAAAAATGTGACGTGTATAATGTAGAAAACTGCAAACAATTATTCTTAACACAACGTTTGATCACTTAAAAATTTTAAAATTAATAAATAAAATAATAGTTATAATAAAAAAAGTAAAATAACAAATTAAAAGGGTTTTGTATTCAAAAGTGTATCGAATTTATCATCTTTTACTATTGTATATAATTAACTCTAAAAACTACTATTTAATATACCCAACTTTGTAAAACTACCATTTTATAAATGACAACCTATGATAGCCAGGTTACAAATGTCATAGCATGTCATCTTTATTTTCACTATTAAAAAAATCAAGAAAAAAAAGATGAAGACATCTGGGATGAACTTGAAGATGAACAAATCTAAACACAAGTTTATCCAAGATTACAGGCTTTCGATTCTAGGGGCAATTCGTTCTTTATTTTCGATGAAGATATCGTTTGAATCTAGGATGAACTTGAATATCTAGGATGAAGATATCGTTTGTTCTAGGGTTTTCGTTCTTTATTTTCGATTTAAGATCTAGAATCGTCATATGAATATGCTTTCAAGATTACGGGCTTTCGATTTTGGGTTCGGACCTATAATAATTGTTTGTGCTAGGGCTTTCGTTTTTTATTTTCGATTTCACATATGTGTAATCGTTCATATTAATCTGTAATCATTCGATCCGGGAGTTTCGATTTGGGAGTTGTTCATCGATCGTTCTTTGAGTTATGGGATATTCGGTGGCTTGAGTTTAGATTTAGGGATTTTCTTCAATTGTTCTTTGATTTATGGGTTGTTCATTTGTTGCAGTTTCGATTTAGGGAGTGCCATATCAATGCAGTTTCGATTCTAGGGGATATATGTTCTTTATTTTCGATGAAGATATTGTTTAATTTTAGGATGAACTTGAATATTTGGGATGAAGACATTGTTTGATTCTAGGGTTTTCGTTCTTTATTTTCGACTTCACGTCTGTAATCGTTCATATGAATCTGCTTTCAAGATTACGAGCTTTCTATTTGGGGTATTTGATGTTCGGTTTCGGTTCTAGTTTCGATTTTGAGTTCTTTGTTTGTTTACAGGCATGGAGAGAAATGTGAGTGCCATATCAATATCGTGAACATGAACAAGGTTGTTCATACCATTAAATTTTCATATTTGTTAAGGGTTTCCATTGAAGGTTGCTTTTGAATATTGTTCATCTTCATGTTCATGCTTATTTATCTTCTTTATTTTAATATTAAAAATAAATCAAAATTCATATGGTTACGTGCAACCTGAACTACAAGTTTCCAGATACATCAAATGGTAACTTTAGAAAGTTGAATTTATTAAATGGTAGTTTTTTAAAGTTGGGTATACACAAGAACAAAATGTGACAACTTCGATACATTTTCAGATACTAAACTCTAGTTAAAAAATGAAAAAAACAAAAAATAGTCCGATCGTGGGATCATATAACGATCCTACGATCTTATGATCCTGAGTATGATCCTACCTATTTACAATCGTACGATCCTAAGTATGATCTTAAGATCCTGGGTATGATCCTATCTATTTACGATCGTTCGATTTGAGTATGATCTTACGATCCTGAGTATGCAATTTCCCTATTATGAGATGACTTAAAAAGGCATCTGTGTTCATTATGAGAGGAATGCAACAAATTACAATTTTGTTATTCTTCTGAGTTGCAAGTTTTGACAAGTGAAAACAAGTGAAAAATTAGCTAACAACTAACAAGGGTTTACTTCTACTTTTAACTTTTTATAGAATTCAAAAGAATAGAATAAAATTCTTTAAGAGATTAAATTTTTTAATAAAAGAATGAAATGAAATTCTTTAAAAAATTTAGTTACTAAAGAATGAAATTTCTTATCATTAATTTTTGTTAAAGAAGGGAATTGAATTTGATACCTTTTCAATCCTATATTTTGTTTGATTTGTAAATTTATCAAAAAATTTAAAATGAAATTATGTCAAATGACCAAACAAACAAGATATAGGAATAAAATCATTCCATTCCTTCAAATTCGATGAAATTCCTGTAAAACAAACATGACCTACTCTATGCTTTACCTGCTAGTGAGAATTGAACCTGCATTACTTTTAAAACTTTTCATAAATCTTCCCACTAGACCATCTTAAGATTAAAAAGAGATACCAGAAATATGTTATTCAATTATCTAATCAAATTATACCCTTACGCTTTAATAAAAAGTAACAAACATGTACTTACCCAAAAATTCTCATCCCAAAATATTAAACACGCACATGATATTACATTCGGAACAGGAACATGCATCCAAAGCAAAAGAAATTATTTGAAAAACATAATGGAAGAAAACAAAGATTATTATTGTTTCAATTAAAAGGACAAGGTACACATAACCTGAAGAAGGAAGGTTAGTTTTTTAACTGCTTGGCGAGCTTGAACCACTCTGTGTGAAAGGAACCGGGGACGTCGGTCCTTTCGTATGTGTGGGCCCCAAAGTAATCTCGTTGAGCTTGCACCAAATTAGCCGGCAATCTCTCTCTCCTATAAGTATCGAAGTAAGCAAGGCTTGAAGACATACCCGGGGTGCTGATGCCTGAATTAATAGCCAGGCATACAACTCTTCTCCAAGCCGACTGGCGCTCCACCATTTCTTTGGCAAACTCTGGGTCGACCAAAAGGTTAGCCAGTTCTGAGTTCCTGTCATAAGCCTGCTTGATGCGGTCCAGGAATATGGCTCGAATGATGCACCCACCCTTCCAGATTCTAGCCAACTCACCTAGTTTCAGATTCCATCCTTTTTCATTGCTCTTGGCACGTATCAGGTTCATTCCTTGTGCATAACTGCATATTTTGGCTGCGTATAGAGCTTGCCTTACATCATTGATTAATGTTTCTTTGTCCACCTTTTGATCTGCTAAGATATCATCAAACCCGCCTGATTTAAAGACTTTTGCAGCTTCTACACGTTCGTCCTTTAAACCGCTGAGGAAGCGTGAATCTAAAGACGCTGCAATTGTGGGAGCAGCAATTGATAGATCAGCAGCTTGTTGGACAGTCCATTTGCCGGTACCCTTCATGCCAGTTTTATCCAAGACTTTGTCAACCAAATAGCCGTCTCCCTTATCATCCTTGATGCTAAATATATCTGCAGTGATCTCAATTAAAAAGCTTTGAAGCTCTCCTTTGTTCCATTCAGAGAATACTTCATGGAGTTCCTCGTTTGAGAGCTTGCCAACAGATTTTAGCACATCATAAGCCTCTGAAATAAGCTGCATGTCACCATACTCGATTCCATTATGAACCATTTTGACAAAGTTGCCAGAACCACCTTCACCGATATATGTCACACATGGGCCACTGTCTGGTACTTGAGCGGCTACCTTGAGAACAATGTCTTCAATGTACTTGTAAGCCTCAACGGACCCTCCAGGCATCATAGAAGGTCCGTTTCTTGCACCCTCTTCACCACCAGAAACACCCATTCCAAGGTAGAGAAGACCAAGTTCGGCCATGGCTTTTTCTCTCCTTTCAGTGTTCTCGTACCATTCATTGCCACCATCAATGATGCAATCACCTTTCTCCATGTATTGAGACAGAGTTTTGATTGTCTGATCAACAGGTGCCCCAGCCTTGACAAGCATGATAATCACCCTCGGTTTCTGGATTGAGTTAACGAATGATTCTGGATCATGGAAGCCGAAAACCGGAAGATTCCCTTCCTTTTCAGCTCGCTCAACAGTCTCGTCAACTTTGGATGTACTACGATTGTAAACAGAAATGGGGAATCCTTTCTCAGCAATGTTGAGGGCCAGATTTTGACCCATGACAGCAAGACCAGCGAGGCCGATTCTTGTTAGCTTTGGTTGATCAGCCATATCTATCCTGTAAAACAAATTGCAACTGAGAAAACCTAATAGATAATCAAGAGCAGAATGAAGATGAGGAAAGGCGCTGTATAAGACTTGGACATCGTGAGTTTGCAAATATCTCCTCCAGTGGCGAATCTAGGATTTATGCACAGGGGGGTCCAACATGTAACAAGATGAGTCGGTTAAAATAGTAGATAATGAATAAAAATATTTTTTTAATTACGGGTCGGGTATTTATAATATTAAAGACATTGTAAATACATATACAAAATTAAACATATTTAACATAATCAATACAAATTATCAATATAAAACATTAAAAACAATACCAAACGTGATTTAATATAATCTGATATCGTAACCTAACCAAAAGCTAAAACCTAACATATTCATATAGCCTACGTTTTACCTCTCTCTTGTCACATAAGCGTTACATCACTTTTTTTATTTTCTCCCTCTTACCCTAATACCTAATATAGTCTAACTTAATGTTACCTTACTTTTAGACATGCACCCAAGCATCTAATTTAAGACACCTCTTTTTATAATTTAATAATATTAAAATCACTTAGGAAATAAAAAAAGAATACCTCATAACCAATTAGAAGTAATAAAAACATAGACTAACATATTTTTAGCATAGGGTGTATGAATCACTAACTTTCTTCTAGACTTTCATACTTTATATATTTTTTCTTAATATTTGTTCTCCTCACGAGTCAAGTCCAATACAAAGGGGGTCCTTTTAATTTTTTAAGGGTGGTCCAAAAATTAGCTATATATATACTAATTAAAAAAATTCCTTTTTATGTGGGGTCCAAACACCCCCCTTGACTCTTCTTGCATTCGCCCCTGATCTCCTCATGTTCTTGGCACACTCATGTGAGAAATAACAATTACTCCTATAATGTATTAAGCTGAGGTAGTAAATTGGGTCAGATCGGATTGAGTAACTGGTCAAATAGATGGGTTTAATAGATATTTTTCTCACAGATATAAGGTTTAAAGGTTATATAAATTTGGGTAAAGGGTGGATGGGAACAGCATTTTTTGCATTCATTTATTTTTCCATTTTTCTGCAAAAACTACTGACATGAGAACATGTGTAGAAACATATTATATGATTAAAAAAACATGTTCTTTAAAAAAAATAACAATCAAAATTATTGCAGTACAAATATATCATTACATGTCCATGAGAAATAATGTATTATATCAGATGATGAAACAACACACACTAAATGTTAAACTGTTATTATTGCCAAACTGGTTGCCACTGGCCACACATGGTTTTACTTATTTAATGACTCATATGCTCTGCAGTTAAAGTTACTTCAAGCCGTTACACCGCATCTTCTAGAGCTATAAAAAGTTAAACAGACAAAGTTCCATCAAAATAGGTTGCTTTGACCTCCCTAGGCATTACGTAAACGAAGTAATCTCGAAATTTTATATAAAATGATGAATAAGAACAGAAAGATTAGTTGGCAAAGATCATGCAATTTGCTGATGTTTCCGTATCATTCGTGGACTGCTCCTTACTTCATAAGAGTATCAATATAGTAGTTTTCAGGAGTGAAAAAATTTTCCACATGAACAACCCTACCCAAACTGATAAACCATCCTGTTTTAGATTCAATATATTGAACAAATACGTCATGTCAGCTGAAATCTTTAATCAGGTAATAAGATCATGACACTAGTGTTTTAAGCATGCTAACACTTAGAATCACAAGCTATCAGCAGTGTATAGGGGCATGTGGATGCTCGGAAATAGTAAGAAGGTTCTAAATAGGGTACCAGGAACACACAAACTACGCACCAAATCTACATAAAAAAATAAAGGTCTTTAACAAATTACTTTTATAAAATAAATAAATAGATTGTTGCAAGTAGAGGTACCATGGGTTTTGTTCATATTTTTCCAGAGTTAAGCATTTGTTATATGAAGTATGAATTTACATATTTAAAATAATATATAATACAGATGGCCTTGTTTTTTTTTTTTTTGAAAGGCAAACAGATGGCCTTGTTATAGAAGGCCAATAAAGCTATTAGCCTATTAGTTTAAAACCACATTCAAATTTGATTCAGCTTACTTTTCCAATGTAGCCTGAATAATAGTGTTCTTGTATAGCTATAATTATATCCTTAAAAACATTTCTTATACTAAAAGGTTTGAAATTTCCTCTTCTATTGTTTAGAAAATTTTTGCTCTATCTAAACAATGACGATGAACCTCTGTTCCAATAGAAAAAAGAAATACTTTTAGCTGAGAGGTAAAAAGATATCATTTTCCAACTTCAAAATTGACAGAAATGAACAAATTTAAATGCAAGTTTATAAAAAGCAGAACATATAAGCTAAGTGATGGTGTTCATTGTGTTGCATCTGAAAGGCGAAAAGCTGTATTTATATTTCTCATTGATCCTTGAAAGTTCTAATCTTAAGAGGAGATAAACACAGAATAGAAGTCTAGTTTCTCTAACAAGCTCAGAAACTTGACCCTCAACCATGAAAAGAGGGGATCACACACATAAATGTAGAAAGTACGAAACATACGAACACAAGAGTTAAATCATAAGATCAGCCAAAGATCCGATCGTCAATTTTATGTTGCTTCACTAGTGTTATCAACAACTAATCGATGACAAATCAAGTTACAAGGAGAGTTAATAGTTCATAACAATCAACGAGACACAAAACTGTACATAATGAATCAAACCAAACCAAACCAAACCGATGTCGGATTTTGAGGATTAAAAGTAGTTATACAGAGCCAAAATTTCCTAATCAAAGACATCATCCAATGTCTAAATATAATTGATACAACTCCTGTCAAATCTACACGCACATCAATGCTATACGGATCAATATACACGGAATTGATCGAAATACTCTCAATAAATAACGTTTTAGCAACCAGAAGAAAATTAAGGAATATAAAGAAATTAGAAGGGAAATTGATACCTTCTAAAAATCAATGAGAATGAATCGATCTGCAATCTGATGGACGAACAAAGTAAAATGAAAGACGATATGAATTTGGGAAAGTGGAAGAGTATTTAAGGAGAGGGTGGGCGGCTTCCATCCAAGTCCATTTTGACCTTCTTGGTGGTGGTTGTTGGTGATTTCATTTTACATTTCAATTTTACCGCCTTCTATATTAGTTCTTTTTCATTTAACCCCCTAAACCTTTTCAACTATTCTTTAGAAAATCACGATAAAAAATGGCATCATACTTTTCTAAAAGTTTCGATATTGATAATTTACATATTTATTAGTAAATAAACATCTTAATTTATTTTAAACTATTAAAGTAAGTAAGAATTTAATATTTTCTTATTAAAAATTTAGCTCTAAGTAGAGTTTCCACCTTTGATCACTACCAGATCTTGTTAACTTGACCGAAATTTCTTCCTAGTATTGATGGTGGAGTATAATCTGTCTCCTGTCTACAGCCATTGGAGTGTTGGCTTCATTGTTAACGTATAGTTTAAATCTGACAATGACGCCGACATGATACATATCATAATTCACCACCATCATCCAGCTAGAACCAAAACCTTAATTAAAAAATTTAAGTCCTTATTTACTTTATCAAATGATCACAAAATATGTTACCTATATGGGTAATGATAAGATAAATTAGCTATATCAACTCGTTTAAAAAATAGAATAATATTCAATAATCTTAACACTAAAAAATAACTTGTACAAACATCTTGTCAATAGTTAAATTTAATAGGGCAAATTTTTGCTAACTGACCAATAATTGACACGTGTCTCCTTTTCTCTCCCCATTTGGTCAAACATCTTATTAGGTTGCTATTTCCCAATTCAAATTTTCACCAAACTTTTTATTTGTCCCAAAGACAAATTATGCTAATTCATGTTTCTGAAACAATTTTTTACAGATTTTGGCCATGCGTTAAAATTGAGTGGTTTAGTGAAATCTTGGTCAAGTTAGCGAAAATCATTGACAAAAAAGATGTTCAAAGCAGTAAAACTCGATGACTTACGCTTCTTTTTGTTTCTCTTTATTGTAGTCGCAA
This sequence comes from Pulicaria dysenterica, assembly GCA_947179395.2. NCBI lineage: Eukaryota > Viridiplantae > Streptophyta > Magnoliopsida > Asterales > Asteraceae > Pulicaria > Pulicaria dysenterica. The sequence continues at coordinate 56,963,664 of OX359295.1, forward strand.
ATTTTTGACATTTACATTTAAAAAATACTTTCTAAGATATGATTAATGACCACTCTAATAGCACTTCGCAATGGTAATCGATAATTTTTAGACTTTCTAATAAAAAATCTTTAGTGATTTATTACATATTTCTCATAATAAACAACCTTATTTATATACCACATAGCATCAATACATAATACATTAACTTTGTAGGTATGACAATCAACAAATATAATATATATCTAGATTGTTGTAGAAAGATATGATAAATTTTTATAGATCATATAATCTAGAATAATTATGGTTTATTTATTCGGTAACGGATAAACAAGACTCATATTTTACTAGAAAGATAGATAATAGAAAAACAGGATGAAGCATTTCTTTCTTTCTTTAGCCTTTGAGTTGGCTAATACTATATGAAGAGAATTATATCATATATCTAAATAAACTATTTACGAAAATAGCAAAATTTTTGAATTCAAAATATGCAAACATTTGATTTTTTTTTTCCTTCAAACTTTTGACAATTATAAGAGTCTTCTTGTTACACAACATTGTTAGATAATGATTACTTATGATAAACAATAATATTACAAAACTGCATTTGATAGATAAATCATAAAACACACATTATTAAATAAATAACTCTAAACGTAAAAGACATTGAAGAGAGAATTGTTCTAAAATAAAATCATATACGTCTCACACACTGTTATGACATTCATACAAAAATTTTAACAGGGGAGATTCATACGAAAGATACGTTACTGACCGTTGTAATAAGTCGAAAGAAATTTTATGTTTGGTAATATATTGTTAAAATCTAGAAGTAAAGGTATTAATTATGTAGTTTTCCAAAAATAGAGAGGACTAAAGCGTATGGAAATATTTGTTTATGATATTCGCCTTTTTGTGTGTTTTAAGAAAAAGAGATTCAAATGTCGGGATCGTTAGTGAGAAACAAAGATGTTTGACCGGTTGACCCTGTTTCAATTTTTTTTTTAACCAATACAAATTCATGCTAAAATACGGACATTTTGAACTCTGATTTGTCGTCTACATAAATAACCGTTGTTTTAGATCTGAGAATAAATTATTATAATTATTTCAAATGTTCCATCATCTAAATGTATGCGATTACGACATTTTTTTGTAACAAAAATTATAATGTTAATTAATTTATTTATTTTAACGTTCCTAAAAAGTTGAAGCATTTTTCTACGTGACCTTTATGATGCATTTTTTAATGTCGTTGCTTTGACATACTACACGGCGAATCACAAACTCTGACTTGGCTTCTCATTTGCAGCTTCAAAAATGCACCCATTGAATATGCAAAAGTGAGTTACATGCGAGAATGGTTATGGTTTCACATGGATTGTTAGTGGTACCCCATAAAATATATATAGTAAAATGAAAAGAGATATGATTTATCCTCATGTCAAACATTGAGTAAGTAGAAATAAAAGTAGAAGTAGAATGGAAAATGTCACATGCTTACGGTGCCCAAAGTCAAAGACAATGAAAGTAAACATGTGACTTGATTTCAAGTGTAAGTTTGGCATGGGATAGGATGAATAGCCATCATATCATTATCATATGCTTTGATTGTAATCTAAGTTATTTTATTGGCATAACATGAGTCCTACAACAGAATTTATTTAAGCAAGAAACTTGTGTTCCCCATGGCCAACAGTTTCAACTAACAGCACATGAGGTAAAAGAATAAAGGCAAAGAGCTTTGCTTCATATGCAATTGCTAGTGACAGGTAAAATCAGGAAACTTGTGAGTACCCGAAAAGGACGGATTGTGTCCTTAGTTCGTACCTCTGTTTAAACGTTGTTGAGGTGAAATCACTCATTGTCTATAAGCTGAAGTTGCATATCTGCACATATTTCATTGAACTATTGACATATTTAGTCCACAGATGCTTAAACTGGTTCATGGCAATATCAAGCCAAGGTTTCATGTCCCCGTTGAAATGAATGACTGCGGCGTTACTGATCTCATCCATGCTTATACTTGGATTATACCCAAGACCAAGTACATGCCATCTTTTTTCCAATGATTTAGTTCTTGAGTAGAAGGTGATTAGTCCAGGTGGGAGTGTCCCTAGTCGCCATAAAGTTCGGTCTTCATTCTGATAAAGAATAAAAAAAAAAATGTACAACAAATTGAGAATTTTAAAATATCAATGTTTAGATTAGTAACAGAGGGAAAAAAAAGACATACAAGATCTTGCCAATAATGGTACCGATCAGTTAATCTTTCACGCCTCCAAGCATCAAGATCAAATATATTCATGCCAAAAGCCCAGGCACAGGCCTTCGGGTTGAACTTATCTTTAATCAGAGGGTGGGAAAAGTTCAAATAACGAGCATAACGATGAAACGATCCAAAACAGGTCTCAACAGCCCCAATTACCTTTCCATCCATGTCAAGTTTCCACAGTGCAGTCAAATCTTTCTGAACCACAACATCATCATCTAAAAACAATATGCGGTGCAGCTTTGGGTACATCTCTGGCAAGTAAAACCTAAGGTGATTCAATATTGACAAATACTTTGGGTTCCTAAATTTAATGTTGCCTGCATCTTTTGTCGCATTTTCTCCATTCTCAAAGTAGAATTTCTGTAAATTTGCGGACTCTAATTGCCTAAGAACAGGAACATATGAGGAGTTCAAGAAAGTGTATTCTTCCACTGCTTTAACCTCCACAAATGCTCCTTCTACTGGCTTCATTTTAAACCAAACCTTCATTGCAGCAAGATTCATCTTATCTGTGACTATGTGGAAAACATGTTTCCATGGCTCTTCAGCATTAGTTACAGTAGAGTTAACCACGACAGAGACTGCAATCACGTTGTCTGAAAATATTGCATAATGGTACAACGTTGGATCCTCAAATTCAGGTTTAGGCTCCTCGTCTCTATATTCTTCTGGGTGAGCAATTCGTTCCCCCATGAGGCGCATTGCAAGACAATGCAAACTCTTTGGAGTCGACTTTGCTGCAATTAAGCTAGCAAATGCACCATTTTTCTGAGCTTTAATTAACAAATCCTGAACTGCAAATATAGTGTCTTTTAACTTCTGGATTTTCAACTGATTATCATAAGATTCTTTTGTCTCAGTAATCATCAACCTAGCAATCTTGACTCTGTCCTTAACCTCCTTCTCAAACTGTCTCAAGATTTCCTCATCCAAAGGCGCGTTGGTTTCAAACAATGATGTACGATATGTTGATTTCATACTCAAGTCAGAAATGTTCTGGGCTAAATCCTCAAACATCTTAAGCTGTTTTGATATCTCCAGCTTAAGCTTCCTGGCATAAGCACCATATGTATTCACAAGGAAAATATGATCACTCGCTTGCCTATGTATCAAATCTAACCTAGTCTTTAATGAATCTGACTTCAAAGCTAAAAAGTTCCTATGCATGTATGCTCGCCCAGTTGTTTGCATCTTCTGTAAATTTCAATCAAATTATCATTCTGAGGAAATACTTCAATTAGTGATAATTTCAACCGTATAGGAAACATTATTTGCCATCATAATTTTGTGAACAAATTCAATCGACAAGACCTTAATTATTCATAAATTAAACTAAATTGCTTGTAACAACGGGTGTACGATGCTAATTTTAAAATTGCATGTAGATCTTAATCGATGCATTTATAGAACCTAATCAACATATTATGAATAAGATTTTCCGAATGGAAACACAGTTGTGGTGTTTAAATGCTACATTATACTATTACATTAAACATATCAAGTGTTTTTGTGAGAGAGACTTACAGAGCTGTCAGTGAAATGTGAAGGACCAGAAGAGAAAAGTACGGACGCGGTGGCGAAGAAAATGAGAGTAAACATTGCGGAGATGACGATCCGGTAAGAACAGTGGTTGCGTAGGGCGGAGGATGACGCAGATCCTCGGCCGCTCCGTACCACGACCGCCATGCTTTAAAGGCGTAATTAACCAATTACTGATTGAACACACGGTTCTATCTACACTGTAGAAAAGCGAACATGCGTTCAATCTTCATACAGATATCTGATCTGAATCCGTACAGGAAATGAGGAAGTCAGGAGACGACGAGGACGGTGTCGACGATCAGAATATCCGATGGCGTGTGCGTAGGTGGTTGATTTTGTGGTGTGGTGGTTAAATAACGCACGCAGGAATGTGATTTGATTTTTTCAGTTTTTGGTTTCTTTGTAAGGTAAGTGTAGTCGTAGACAATATGTTTATGCACTTTTTCTGTACGTTTATGAGAGAAACAGAGATTATAGGATCTTAACCTTTAATCACTACAGTTTAGTTTATCTATTCAATCATATATAATTTGCAAAGCGAATAACATGGAAAACATGTCTATAACTACCATTAGCGGATAAATGTATACTTACACATGCAAAAGTTTTATCAAATTTTTATGAACTTTTGGTTAGATTGTTAAGTTGGAACCAGGGGCGGATCCACTTAGACCACACCGGGTGGCGATGAACCCACCATTTTTTTTGAAAAAATCAATTATATATGTAAAATTTTAAAAATTTTATATGAAAATCAACTAAATTTAATATATGAACCCACAAATCTATTGGCGTGAGATTGTGAACCCACAAATCCAGTGGCAAAATTATGTTCTAATTGGAAAATAGTTGACAGACAAAATGTGGGAAAGACCCGAGCTCAGTGGTAAACCCCCTAAAATTTTTTCCTGGATCCCCCACTGGTTGGAACTGTTATTGGCCGTATATTCGTGTTTATATTTAATTAACTACAAACACTTAATCCATCATTGTCATAAATGTCATTCATGTTCGACCAAACTTATTAACAAAAATTGATCAATTTCAAACAAGAAGATGAGACAAACACAACTCAAAGGGTAGCATACTGGGACCGATTATGAAGGCTAATCTATGGATTTTGGCAATGCTTTTAAACCCTGGTGTAACATCTCTATTTTTTTAATAATCATAAATCAAAATAATATAATTTAACCATCGATTTCGTACATACAATCATCTCAAATCAAAGTATTTAAATCTTTTTTAACAATGGAAACTAAAGAAGAATATAATTGTTAAAAGAAAACATTCTATTAAAATACCTTGATGCTACTGACACTGTCGTCATGCTGGAGCATTGCCTTTATTTTTATCCGATGATCCTGAAAACATAAATTAACAAAAGATAAGCAAAAACCTTAGTAAGTAAACAACACACTTACACTTTATAACATATAGCGCACGTCGCAAGTAAAACACATTCTGCAGCTGGGCCCCGCCCTTGCTAACGCATCTCGGGTCCCACCCGTTGATGTCTAAACTCAAGCCTCGCCCGCTATGAAACGTTAAAGGTCCCACCTTTAGATGATTTCAACCTTTAGATGATGTCATCCTCACATATATAAACTCGTACACAACATTACACATGCAAAACGAGTACATATCACAATATAGCGAGTAAGTTAATGTAAACTCACTTGATTGCGCACCTTAAGGTTAAGTCACCGCTTACTAAGATATCATGGGATCACACAACTACTGGCAGTCACCTACAAATAAGATATCTGCATGATTATACATCAATCCAAGTCTTTGATTCACACTTGGTCCTCATTTCATGATTTAATTCATAATTGAGGTTTACAATTACTATTTTGTGATGCTTTGCAATTTCCCCCTTAGGTTTGATGTGACTCTAATTGATTATTGTGATTTGAGATTCAAATTCACGATTGTGAGGTTCTCGATTGGTGTCTCGGTCAATTTACGATTCTGACTTTTACGAATTGAATTTCATATTGGTTTTCAGTTCAACATTATGATCCCCTATAAAATGTGGTATCTTATTAAGGCTTATTACCAATTACGATTCTGGTCTTAGGAGTGGTTTTCGATTCTCATTTTGATGCTCAAACTTTCGATTATGGTTAAAGTTCACGAGCTTTTCGATTCTAACTAATCCTCCTGATTTGCAATTCCCCACTAGGTGTAGTTTTTTATTCATACTAAGACTAATTTATGATTCCATCTAGGCATGGTTTACGATTATCTACTTTTCGATTGCGAGTCATGATTTGCGATTGAGGAATGTCCCAGAAAGACTTAACTCAGTTTGCGATTTAGGCCTAGCCTTAGTTTCGGGTTCACGATCCAGCCTTAGGTTATCGATTCCCATTGATTCAAGAACAATTTTGATTCATTCATCCCAGTCAACTCTTAACAGATTCAAACTTGATCGATTCTTTAATCATTTTCACTCATTTTCGTTTTATCCTTACATCTTTTTAACAAACCCCTCACCATTAATTGCATTTTCATTTAGTAAAAACATTTGTATGGAATATGGAAAGTTGAATTGAGTAAAAAACATTTTCGTTTTAAAAGGATCCTTAAAGATTCAAACTGTTAGTTGGAAGATATGTTAGGTAAGTTTAATCTATTGTTACGCGATGATGAATGACGAAACCAATTGAAATTTGCTGCAGTTAGTTGGTTTAAAAAACATTTGTATGATATTCGGAAAGATAAAATTTCAAGAAAATGGATTTGTCAGGAGACAGAAATGGTATGAGTGAATGAGTGATTAGAAGAGTTTTTTGTTTATAGTGTATTTTAGAAGTAAATGGAAATAAAAAAATTTAGCTGTTAGCAATGGCTAATTTTTAGAAAATATTTGTTTTAAAAATGTACCATTATATAAACCGTGAGAAATAAAAAAAAAATTTAATAACTCCTCTCATATGGCCCGTTATTCTCAGCATGTCGCCATCTAAAACACACCAAGGTGGTTCGGCAACCACCCCGGTGACCACGTTTTGGAGGTCACCACGTACTGTGTGGTCGGCCTTCCACCACTTATAGTCCTCCATTGTGGCAGCGTATGATACGCAAGCATTGCAACTTGCAATAAATTTTAATCTAAAAGAATATTAAGAACAAAAACGTTTAATCCTTTCGTGACAAAAGTCTTAAAAACAAAAATACAAATGAAAACCTTTTTATACCTGTGTTGGATAAGTCGACTTCAGCAATGGAAAAGTAGACAAGATAGAACCTGATCTAGGCTGTTTTACAAAATTACAACAAAAATTTCCAGCCAGATCAGGTAACTAAAACATTCATATTTGTCTTCAACTCATATTACATATAATTTTGCCTGAGATTCTACATGAACCACATGCCCAAAACTGTCTAAATCAACTAGTTGCGCTTAACGAGACACAGTTTGAAAAAGAAGTACCCCTACTAGTGGAATGATTAGAACGAGGAGCAGTGAGAGAATGTCTTTTGGTTTTAGATGTCTAAGCTGTCGTGCATCGATGTTTCTTGTTCTTGCAGTCTCAGCCGAGTCCCTTACAGTCTCATTGCATGCCTTCTCCATCTAAAAAGTAGAAATACAGCATATAAGGAATCAACACTTTGTGTATCACATCATTTTTTTAGTTAATGACCAAAAGGCACTCGATCCAAAGGAGGTCGAGCCACCTAGTCAATTGCTTAGAATATAAGATATAAACCTTGAGGTAAGGCCACTAACAAAGTTACTAAGGCAACAGCAAATAAGTTACCTCAAAACTGGTTGATAAGGCTACTTCATTATCCGTATGGCTAGCTTTATCATCACCATCGCTATCTTTTACAACAGGACCTTCGTTCGTTTTCTTTAAGCGCTTTACCAGGGTTTTATTTTCCTGTTTCAAGGAAGATATCTGCATGCAACATAAAAACCACTAAGACGCAGATAACGAAATGGTTTGTATTTTTCAACACTATATGTCTATATCTACTGCATTACACAGATCTAAATAATAGTATTAGAATTAGAAACCTGCTTTTGAAGACGCTCTCTTTCAAGTGCCATTTGCATAACCAGATCTGTTATCAACTTGCTACGAAGACTTATATCTTTAGCAGATGCCTTCTTGGTTTCCTCCATTTGATGTAAAGATGTCTCTAAGCACTTAACCAGCCCCCTAGCTATACAAAGTTCTTTCTTGAGGTCAGCATTTGACTCTGACAACAATATACACTTATCCTCCACATTCTCTATCTGAACTACACCTTGTGCAACTTTTTTTTTCAGGTCTTCAATTACATTACCCATGTCTTCAATTGTAGAAAGTAACATGTTTTTTTCCTCCTGACTAGCATCATAACATGCCTCTACATGTTGAAGCTTATTTTTAGCATCACTCGCCTCTTTTTCAAGTGAAACCACTATATCATGGCTATCCAGGTCAACCCTGCCCTCAGCCTCGATAATTTGCTGCCTCAAATCTTTAATCGTGTTTTCCATTTCCACAATCACTTGTGTAAATGCTCTTTCGCTAACCAGCTGACCCTGGCATTCTGTCAAGCGTTCTTCGAGTTTCAGTAAATCACTTCTCAATTGCGCTTCTTGCTGAATTGAGCCTTTAAGATTGAACTGCAACATCTTAATTTGACTTATTAATTCTTTAGAGGTTTCCATTAGGAGGACAGATGTGTAGTCTGTTTCATACAAATTCTCTAAGGTCGTTTCAGCTTCCTCTTCAGCATAATGAGTTTCTTGTTCCAACAAGTGCAGCCTCATTGTTAGAGTTTCTTCAATCTGAATGAATTCATTTGCCCTCTTCTCCAAATCTATTTCTCGCTCCAAAGATTTCTCAAGCATTCTCAAAATGTGTCTCTGATGTTCCACAGTCTGCATTTTCAATTTCTCCTTCAGTTCTTGACTATCATTGTTAAAGGATTCTGCATAGTCCTTATCCGTCCCTGCACACAAATTTAAGCACGAAAATACTACTTTAACAACTTGAATAAGTTCGGAATTTTAACCTAAGATAAAATATATATGGTGGTTCAAAAAGCTGATTCTGATCATAACAATTGACTTGGTCTGCATATTAGAACTGTAGGATAACTTGGATAAGTAACTTACAGGTTTCATCTCCAGCAAATCGTAACAAGATCCTCTCAAAGTTGGCAGATTTTCCTTTTATCTCTAAAACCTGCTCCAGGGATTGCTCCAATGATTTTTCACAATCATACAACATGTCTTCCATCCCCATGATAGGTTCTCCCAAATGTTTTTGCGTAGATAGAAACTCCGTTACATTTGCTTTTTCTTTCTGAAGATCAGATATGTTTGTCTCTAGCACTTTTAACTCTGAACCCAAAAGACCACATAGAAGGTCAAATTCTAGTGCTTTGATAACCAAATCTGGATCCATGTCAGACACAAAGGCCTCAAAGTCACTTTCCTTTGTTTCGACATGCATTGACAGTAAGTTCAAGTTGGTCACTTTCTCACAAATAGATGCAACATCAAGTTCAAATCTAGTTATAATCTCTCCAGTACTTTCTGAGTCTCGAGAAGTCTTTACAGATATGCTACTTTTATTGAACTCTGATTCTGGCCCACCGGAATGAAGAGATGCTGGAGGAGAAAATGCATCATAATTCATGGCAGCATCCATCTTAACAGTTCAGAAGTAAGCTTAGTTCAGAACCTGGAGAAAGAAAAAGAAGTTTTTATTGGTTGGGGATGGGGGAGAATGATGGTTCTGCTTCGTAACACAAATAAATATGATCATAGTGCTTGGATTTTGCATCGAATACCATTTTTAGAGCAATGAATGTGGCAAGAAAGGATTTCTTGGATCTGCCCCATTACCCATTCTATACATAACACTCTTCATGAATGATTAGTCTATTGGAGTTAGTTACTGACTTACAGATCATGCCTCCAGCCTCCAAAGAGAAGGGAAAAAACAAAGATTACCCAACTATGAATTGTATTAATAGAGTAGGACAGTGAAATAAATAGCCAGAGGGCTCTCGCATCAATTTGCCAAATTCATTCTAACAGAATTCAAGGCTTCAAGCATTGAAGGCTTCTAATGACTTTAGTACAATCTGTTATTAGCCATCCAAAATGCTATAACAGACTTAAACTAAGCTATCCAAAATGCTAGAGTTATGTGATCATAAGTCTGAAAACAGTTACCAAACATATGCGTATAAATGCCTACAAATTTGCTTGATTCATCCACCAAAAGAATGAGCTACACTTCTACTTTTGATGTATGCCAACTTCAGGTTATTTATGTCATTAATATTGCTAATAAATTAGACTTCATTCTAAACAGTATAGTAATTATGTAAGATTCTTAAGATAATTCAAACCATTTTCCCACCTCAAAAGGTATTAAGGTATTAGGTTTACTAACCAATATTTGAAATTTAGTTTTTTTGGGGAATTAAAGAGGCTTAACACAAGAGGATCTTTTACGAACAGAAATAGAAGAATGCAGTTCGTAAATTCACTTACTATCACGTACCGATACTTTCTCAAACACATGTTTTTGGAATTAACATGAAACTGGAAAACCCAAGATCGAGTACTTTTTGTACGAACTGGGCAGTACAAACAGAAGCCATATTCATAATTCTGATCTCTAACACTAAGAATGGTACAGAAGTAAGCAAATCGTACCCTAAATCTAGTAATATCAAATAGAAGTATAGAACACATCAAATTAGAATGAAACTGGAAACAAAAAAATTATGGAAATCGTGAAAGTAAATCAAATCGACATACCTTATAGAGAGAACTTGAGTCGGTAAAAGAAGCAAGAGGCGGTTTCGCTTTATATGGTATGCAGTTCCGATTCACTCTTCTCTGTTCTCTCATTCACTGACAGTGATCTGTTCTCGTTTGTTAAAACCCACCACTTCCCACACTCTTAACAACATTTACAGGAATTACCTTAAGGTTTTCTTACACTACATATTAGTCCCTCAACTTTTACTATTTTACTTTTCTTTAAAGCATTTTTTTTAACGGCAAACACACATACCTAATTTACACCTGAATCCTCAACCACTAAGAGGAAGAGACACCTTAGTCACATCTTGATACCCTCATTATTATATATTAATTACTACTTTAATTTGCAGGTTTTTTTTATTAACAAGAGTCATACATGTAGAACTTTAAAGCGCAAAGTTTGTTATTAATGTCTAAATTTGTTAAAAGTCACTATCAAATTCTATATTTTAATATTCTATTTTAATCAAATCAACTAGTATATAATATCTTTAAATCTTCAATCAAATTCTCTATTTTTATTTTTTTCAAAAATAAAACAAAAACTCAGGTTAAGAGTCGATTTTTAGACTTGAGTCTCAATTCATTAAGTTTGTAAGAGTTTTTTTATAGTCTTGAACTCTTGAATTCATTGATTTTTTTTTATTATTTCGGTAACAAGGAAACCCTACCCATCACATTACTTACCTGGCAATTGGGTCCCCGACAATATATGTAAAAGCATAGTCCCCTACGATTCTTATTATGTGGACTTAATACAAATAAAGACAAGTTCGGAGATAAACATCACATCCTCTTGAGAACAACAATAATAAGCTTTCAGAGGAGTAAAACTATAGCCTAATCTTGAAAAAATTTGCCTAAGTTTCGTGAAGGTTTTGATTATATATACAGGCCTTGAATTTACATTTTTTAGTGAAATCTTGGGATTGCATAATAATCATCCACCACTCCCACCATCATCACCACCATGGAATCCATGTCCTCTAGACTATTTTTCCGGGATTTGCTGAGTTTTAGCTGTGTTTTAGCATCTCTCAGCTTTTTCTCAAGCAAAATCACCTTCTCAGATGAACCCTTTAGCTCATTACAAGTTTCTGTTAGCAACTTGCATTTGGTTTCAGCATTTGCAGCCCTGTGTTCCGCCTCAACAATTCTTTTTTTCATATATGTGACTGTATTATCCTTTTCCATATATGTTTTCTGACCACTCAGCTCAACAGTTTCTTGATGTATAAAGCCCGGATCTTTAGCATCATGTTGTAACATATTGATCTTACTTAGCAATTCTTTGGAGATTCCCATTAGAATCTCAGATGTGTGATCAGCTTCATATAACTTTTCCAAGGTAATTGCAGTTTCTTCTTCGGCTAAAAGAACTTCTTGTTCTGAAGCATGCAACCTCATCGTCAGAGCTTCTTCGATTTGAGCTGACTCGGACACCCTCTTCTCAGACTCTATTTCTCTCTCCAAAGATTTCTCAAGCATCCTCAAAATATGTCTTTGATGTTCCATAGTCTGCAAGTTCATTTTGTCTTTCAGTTCAGGAAGATCATTGTTGCAAGAAGCCACTAAATCATCTTTGTTTGTTCCTGTAAACATATTAAGAAGATTAAAAATAAAAGTAGTAGTCTCTAGTTTGTGTTAGTGCAAAAGATAGACATTAATTTCCCATTGTTACTTACCTTGATACCTAACCAAAATCCCAAGGCATATTAGATATGATATAAGTCCGAATTTAACCTAACTACTTAAGTTGATTATAGCAATTGAACGTTAGTTTGATTAGCAACGGGGTGTTCGGATATGTGTTTTAAAAGTAATTATGTGATATTGAATGACCCGTTCTAACAAAACTGATTGTGGAAGATAGTGTTTGACATGTTTTTGTTGTTTGAAGTTGCAATAATCTAATCATCACATGCTTCAACGTTTGAAAACTTTTGAATGTTGAGTAATGTCCCACATCGGACAAAGCGTGACTTTGTAATGAGCTTTATAAGAATTATGGGCTACTCCTCTCATAACCAATTGGTTTTGAGTTGGAACCCCACAAACTTACATTGAATAGTTAACAGATAAAATGACCAAGAATTACTTTCTTGGTGGAGAGAAGCATTGTGAGGTGAACTTAGATGTCTGTCAAAGTAGGTTGAAACAAGGTAAGTAGATAACTTTGTTCACCGATACAATAGCGATTTTCTTGCAGTTGGTATCAAACTGATTATATGACCCCTGATTATTTTGACTTCATGTTCATTAATCAGGTCTAAAACACAAATCCAAACACCCCCTCCCCTATATATATATACATACACACACATATACATATATATAATCATTAGCCACCAAAATTATTAGCCATTGATTTACTTTAATCAAGGGCCAAGATTGGTTCTCGCAGTTCTCGTACGAAAAATAGTTATCATTTAAACCCTTCCCTATGTATAAAACGGATTATGATTTAAGCACATCATATCCTAGATGATTTACACTTGAAGAATGTATGATAAGGATCTTACGGCTTTCTCCTCCAGCAAATCTTGAAACATTTTTCTCGAACATGTCAGCTCGTGCTTTTAATTCCAAGAGCTGATCCATTGATTGCTGCAACGATTTTTCTGAATCACGTAGCATATCTTCCGACTCCATGGAAGTTTCTCCCAAGTATTTGCTGGAAGATATGAACTCCTGCATATTACTTTTCTCCATCTGAAAATCAGATATGTGAGTCTCTAAGACTTGCACTTCAGATTTCAGAAACCCACATAAAAAGTCATATTCCAGTGTTTTAACTTCCACATCACTCAGATTTGGATTCATATCAGATATAAAGGCCTCAAATTCACTCTCCATAGTTTCCATATACATCAATAGCAAGTTCAAGTTGGCCAGCTTCTCACAAATACATGCCATATCCAGTTCAAATCTTGTAACAACCTCTCCAACACTTTCTAATTCTTGAAATGTATCTGCAACAGAAGAAGTCCTCCTGGATATGGTTTTATAGAACTCGGATTCTGGTCTACAGGAATACACTGATACGGCAGCCGAAGACGGTTCATAATTAAAGTGCATATCCATCTTGAGCTCTACAAGATCAATTCACACCTGAAAAAAAGGATACTTAAAAACGAAACAAAATCATCAAAACCATGCTTAGATTGTAAAACTGTGTCGGGATTGCTTATTTGAATAGCTTATGTATATGCTTATAGGTAGAAGTATACAATCAGCCTACTTTATCCTTGAAGTGTGGGATACCCATATCAAACTGCTTATCGAAAAAAAAGCTTCTTTCACCATAAAAATAAACAACTAACCATCAGCATATTTCTTCATCCAAACATTCCAAAGTGTTAATCTGCTTTTAAAAATCATGATAAGCTAGAAAAGGTGTTTGAATAAGAAATCCCAAACAAGTCCTTTGTTTGAGGGATCAACACAACAAGTATGATCAATGATGTTGCATATCTAATACAATTATTAGTTAATTATGATATCTATGTATGATCTTACAACTAACTTCAACGAACGTCTCTGATACAGTGATGCTTGTTGACTATGGTGTATCCTATTTTGTGATTCTGCCTTAGGATCACTTAATTTGTGGTCTTTTATAAGATTGTTGCCTTACAGAAAAAAATATTGTGCATCCAATTTAACAATTGCGTACATGCTAATTCCGCAGCCCCAAAAGAGAAAAGAAATGAGCTGCATTTTGATATGTATGTCCTACAACCTATTTCCCACTCCTAAGTTGAAATTAAAATTTTATGCTGAATAGTATGAACATTGGTGTCACCATTTGCAACAAAAACCTTTGTCAATTTAATATTTGCAATGAAGTAGCTCGTAATAAAACTTTCATCAACTGGACAACGACATAACATTTAGGTTAAACATCAAACAACCAAGATGGAAGCTTTTGAAACGATTTGAGGAGATTCCATATAAAAAACTTGGAATGAAGCATGAATCCAAGGTAAGAACAAGATCTTTCCAGATGTAAATGATGAAATTAGGGCGAAAAGTAGGCAACATCATACATAAAGCATCAATTAAGTTACGAGGAAAATGAAGATTTGAATTAACAAAGCGTGCATTGGTGAAATGAATTCACAATTCGACATACCTAAATCAGAAATTTATATGGTCAAGGAATGCGAGACTGGTGTTTTGGGATTACGGATTTCATTTCGTGGACATTCACAGAAACACGCCCAATGGCGTAGATTGCAGAACCGTTTCTTGTACAACCACCCCCCACCCCCACGGATTTTTCTTTTCTTTCTTTCTTTTTTCTCTTTTCTTTTAAACATTTATAGGAATAGCCTTCAGGTTTCCAAAACTTGCATAAAGAACTTAACTATAAATATTCTTGCAATGCAAGTCTATAGCATTTTAGCATTTTTGGTATTAAATTGTGTAATTTTCTTATTCATCGACTCTAGAAAGCGTCATGTAAATTGTTGGATTCAAACAAAGTGTACGTACTATAAAATCATGATTTTAGGATTGCGATTATATTTTATTTTTTTAATTCGATATATATTTTCTTTATAGATTTGACTTTTGTGCGAGAATTGATTTCCGCTTCATCGCTATTATGTGGTTGAATGCTTTGATTGTTACATTCGTGGAAAAAGATTTTGGGTTAAAATTTGGGTTACAAGTTTGAAGGTTTTGATTATAATTAAGTTATGAGTCGGTTAGTATAATGATATTGTGAAAATAGATATTTAAACTTTTGAAAACAAACAACTTTATATTTTATATAAGAAAACTTCAGTACCACTTATTTCGAAGACATGACATCACACATTCTACTTTAGAAAAAAAAACATATACAACCTACATGTTTGTGATTTTGGAATGTTTGTATCTTTCAATTTATGTAGCATTTGATTTTGGCAAGTGGATGTGAATCAAAGTTCTGGATCATGTGTTTTGCTTGACATGGGGATCATGTTTGATTTTTTATGCGATTTTGTTTTGATAAGGTTGATATGAAATAGATCTATGTGTATAATAAGATTATACTAAGGGTCTGAGGCCGTTGTTTAATTAGTGTATATCTTTGTTTTTTAGTTTGATGTTTTTTTGTCTTAATGTCTTTGATTGAGTTCGAGGTGCTGTTTGTTTTTTCAAAACAGGTCTGTTTTTCTCTGATATCTGCAGACATTTAAAGAACGGACTGTTTGTTTTTGCAATCAGAAAAAAGCTTTGCAGATCTTTTTACAACTATATCCAGCAGAGGTGTATCATTCTCTGTTTTAAATAGACATTCTCACATTTATATCTGTTACACATTCTTGTCCTTGGCTCTAACTCTATAACCATATGATTATATGATACGGACATTTAGTAGATCGTGTGTGATGAACAGACCACTATTCGACCACCGGTCAACCAGATTGTATACACACATACATATACATACATAAATAAATACATAATACATACATACACAAATACACATACATATATATATATATATACTCACACACATACATACGTGTATATATATACACACACATACCTACAATCATACATATATATATATATATATATATATATATATATATATATATATATATATATATATATAAAATATCGGGTGGAGATCCAATGCGAACGGTTCTCACATTGCGAATGATGCGAACGACTAAGATGCACTAGAACAAACCACTGCATCTAGATATATGTCAATGTATATATAATATATACACAGGATAAACACCCATCCACCCCCACACAAACATACACACAAACACACACACACACACACACATATATATATATATATATATATATATATACACACACACACACATACATACATATATATATATATAACAAGTGTCTTCAAGTTATGCTCAAATCAAGTGTTTAAAATTCGAGTTGTTTTTTTATAATTGTACTAAAATGTATGAATTTTCTCATGTGTTTATTTAAAAGTTCACTTTATAACATGACATTATTTCAGATTTTCAGACAATTTCTTAAGTTTAAAAAATAAACAGTCTTCCTGGTGCAGACTGCAGACAATTAGTCCATATCTATTTCTGCAGATATGGAAATAGACAGAAACATACGTCAGACATTTTATCTCGTGGTTTAAATAATGTATATGTTTGTATGAAGTTGTTATCGTAGAAGTAGTAATAGTAATTACTAGGTGACAACATCTCTTTTTAGATGATAGGAAAGGTGCTCGAGGACGGAGGTCTATAGATCACCTAACATATAATAATTTAAATAATTCAATTGAATAACTTAAACTGATATTTTGTAACAATTAAGATGTAATAATAATAATAATAGTTAATTATATAAATAGTTAATGTGGTTGTTTGTGAATTTCGCTTTTAGTATTTTAATTATAAAAATTATGAAAATAGTAACTGAAGTTATCATTTTGTTTTACTTTTTATCCTTTACTGTTTGCACGTAAGAACGCACAGGTACATATTGTGCAGCAGATCAGAGTGAAGGAGGATTGGATGTTTAGTCTCCCATTGCGGTGGCTAACCCCGGGCGAGGAAACAGTGTCCATAGCGGGGGTGACATGAGGATCTCGTGGTTTATGGACCCATGGTCATTAGAGATGGAAGTCATGAGTCTGATCATGACGATCATATGATTCCTTTGTAAGGAGATAGAGAGAGTATGTGTGTATGGAAAAAACTCCATATGTGGGTGCAGGTGGAGGGGGAGAGAGCCAGCCCCTTAAACCTTGGTGCCCTCCCCTATATATAAGGAGGTGTCTAGGGTAAGATGGGGTAAGATGGGCCCAAGCCCAATGGGTATACCATATGTTTAGGCCTTACCTAAGGCCCAAGCATAGGGTACACCAACAAGTCTCCCTAGTTTGGTGCGACTGTGCAATACATGTCGTGGCAAACTATTTCATTTAAGTGGGTCAAACCAGAGATCCTTTATAACATCCAATCAAATTTGAGACATACCAACAGGTGTTGGAGTATGCTTTGTTGTAATATGTGCGTGCACACATATTATGTGCTAATTCCATGTTCACGATGTTTACGTTGCCCTGATAACTTGATCAGGATGGTATTTGATATATTTCCCCTTTACGGGTGATGGCTATGCTTGTAGCCCAGAACGAGTAGTAGCCAATGACTATACTTATGCCTTTTGGGGAGCGCATCACTCCACTTTACCAGGCTGTGTGGTGATACCCTGCAGTTGTGCTGTAAGTTATGTATTTCATTTTTCAATATATATGTGGTGGTTTATAGTCGTTAGTGATGGCCGATGACCATATATATACCTTCGGGGGAGCCAATGACTCCGCCCTATCAGACTGTGTGGTTATGATGTATGTATGTATGTAATGGGCGATGCCCTAGTTTATATGAAATGAATAGGGGAAGTCCCCCGTTGTTTTTGTCTTGTGTACAAGTTATTGAAACTTTTTATTGATGACATGTTGGGCAATGCCCAAGTTTATAGTCCAGAGCTAGTGATGGTCGATGACCATACATGCGCCTTCAGGGGAGTCCATGACTCCGCCTTACTAGACTTTCCAGAGCTAGTGATGGCCAATGACCATACCTGCGCCTTCGGGGGAGCCAATGACTCCGCCCTACCGGACTGTAGTACATGTGATGTATGATGACACGCAAGGGTGTAATATATGTAGCATGATATATGTCATAAGAACCTGATTGCAGATGTTAGAGCTTTGATCACAGTCAGGCGTAAGAGCCTTGTTTTTGTAGACGTAAGAGCCTCGTCCGTGCAGGCGTATGATCCGGGCAGGCGTATGAGCCGTGCCGTATGAGCCGTGCGGGCGTATGAGCCGTGCCGTATGAGCCTTGCAGGCGTATGAGCCGTGCCGGGGTATGAGCCGTGCAGGGGTATGAGTCGTGCAGGCGTATGATCCGTGCAGGCGTATGAGCCGTGCAGGCGTATGATCCGTGCAGGCGTATGAGCCGTGCAGGCGTATGAGCCGTGCCGTATGAGCCGTGCAGGCGTATGAGCACTGCAGGCGTATGAGCCGTGCCGTATGAGCCGTGCAGGCGTATGAGCCGTGCAGGCGTATGATCCGTGCAGGCGTATGAGCCGTGCAGACGTATGATCCGTGCAGGCGTATGAGTCTTGTCTTGCAGGCTTAATAGCCTTTTCTTGTAGGCGTATGAGCCTTGTCTTGCATGAGGGTGTACCTGCACTAATGCATAGAATTGTAATTACCAGGGACGGACGTCATACCGTCTCGTAGTTCCAATCCCCAGTTCATTGTTAGCGAACTACTAGTAGTAGTAATAAACTTAGAAGTTTGTATCTCAAATAACAATAAACTTATAGTAAATCATGTTAGATACATAATTATGCTCATGTAACAATGAACATCCAGGCTTTAAGAAGCCGTTTATACGTGATGACTGTAGAACCATTAAGGACATAGGGTAATTGCTAGGGCTTCGGTTAGTTTCCCGATACTAGGGTAACGTCGATACGTGTACCCTGTATCGCCTTGTACTTAAGAATTAAATCATTAGATTATAGTTGTCAACCCGTGTAGGTATGGTTCGTTCGCAGCTTTATTTAAGCTATAGCAGGTGAGGCAGTTGTAGTAGTACGTGATGGTGATTCCCATAGTATACATTCCCCCAGTTTAATGCTAGTAACTAGTTGGTAGCGTTAAACTACCATAAAGACATGAGTGTGTAGCCGGTATTGTATTTGGCTGGTATGCCATACATACCCCATAATTTATGCGTTAATGTAATGCATCATAACAGGCAAGTGTATACAAAAGCGACGTATCACATATGATTTAGGCATATTTGTAAATAACAGTTGCCTGTGAATCTTGTGTTAAAACGAATGTGACGTATCGCCTGGTGGTGTGCATAATCTGTACGGCCCGAGAAGGATGCGTATGTCTTAGCTATGTGAAGTCATGTAAAGGTAATCATTAGAACGTTATCCTGATGATGTTATTAGTCTTATAGCAACACTAAATTTATAGTAAGGTATCTTTGTTTGCTCATAACGATGAACAGGTGGAATGTAGTGTGATCGCGCATTCCAGTCTAGATCATCAGCAGCAGTGAGTGCCTTACGTGTTTGACCTAACTGGTGAATACACCTGAACCGTTGGATCATCATCCAAGTGTCCAGGTCAGGGGTATGCTCTCATACAGAGTAAGGATTAAATGAATCGATCGAGTATGGTAAACTCGCAATCATCTTCAACTGTGAAAGTGTTGCACACTTCAGGTAATATTTATGTGACTAATGAGGATTGTTTGCCTTTGCGGATGTTAATGTACGTCATCAAGTCCCCCAGTCTAGTTTGTCATGACTAGTCATGGTAGGCTAGACTCAGCCATGGGATGTAGGCTATTTCGTCGTTTGTTGTTGTTCAACTGTCTTCTATTAAGTGTTATTTGACAGCCTGTAAGGGCGCGTGCCGTGTGCGCATGGTCTGCCATTCAGCATGGATATGGTTATTAGGTGTACGTGTTTTGTACGAGTTCATAATCACCAAATAGGTTGTTAGTGATGGCTAAGTATCGTATGTTTGAGTAACGACCATATGATAATTAATGTGTAACCTGACCATGAAGGAGTAAGTTCTATAGGTAGCAAACACGTGAGTTTCATACTGTATCACTGGCTTGTATATCATATGTTCCCACGTGAATTTCTCCTATGGTAGGGTAAGGCATGTGCCATACTTAAGTATTGTACCTTGTATGAGGGTTTATAAAGTTTTCCTTTTTTGGAAAGTTTCCATTTTTGGCAGTTTTTTCGAGATTTTCGAAAATTGAAATTGATGGCACAAAACTGAAATTAACAATACTATATATGAAGTAAACTCAAAGAATCCCCCAAAATACATGATTTGTATCAAGAACGATGAGCAAATGATGCTTAAAAAATGGACAAATTGGGGGAAAAGTGAAATTGAGCCCTTAAATGGTCGAATTTGGGCCTGAAGCTCAGGCCAACGAACTTCTGGTCAAGGGGTTCGTCTCGCCGAGAGCTTTCCGTCGACTGGTTATGGGCCTCGTAACTCCTGAGGAATCTCAAGTTATGGGGTTTTCAAGTTTGGCAATATTGTTACGCAAAATTAAGGAACAGTTTGAGCGTGCAGGAAAAGGCAGGTCACTCCAGGTGACTGCAGGTCAGGGTACGTGACTGCAGGTCATGGCAGGTCACTGCAAGTTACTTCAGGCCAAGGCAGATCAGGGTAAGTGACAGCAGACAGGGGCAGGTCACTACAGGTTACTCCAGGGCAGGGCAGGTCACCGCAGGCTAAGGCAGGTGACTGCATGTTAGGGCAGGTAACTGCAGGGTACTCCAGGGCAAGGTAGGTCACTTCAGGCGACTGCAGGCCAGGGCAGGTCTGGGCAGGTCGCTGAAGAACTAAGGCAGGTCACTCCAGGTGACTGCGGGCCAGGTTAGGTCTGGGCAGGTCGCTCATGGACAGGTCACTCCAGGGCAGGGCAGGTCACTGCAGGCTAAGGCAGGTGACTGCATGTTAGGGCAGGTAACTGCAGGGTACTCCAGGGCAAGGCAGGTCACTTCAGGCGACTGCAGGCCAGGGCAGGTCTGGGCAGGTCGCTGAAGAACTAAGGCAGGTCACTCCAGGTGACTGCGGGCCAGGTTAGGTCTGGGCAGGTCGCTCATGGACTAAGGCAGGTCACTCCAGGTGACTGCAGGCCAGGTCACTCATGGACTAAGGCAGGTCAGCACGGGTGACATGAGGCCTATTACTAATGTTGTTAGTATTTGTACATATATCGGCCTGGTTCAGGCTTAATTTCCGGGTGTAGGGGCTGTCAAGGAGAAGACCTTCTGAAAAAGCTAAAGTAGCTGATAAAGCTGACAAAGCTAAAAAGGTAGGTTGTGTGGAGCAGATGGAGGGGGAGAGAGCCAGCCCCTTAAACCTTGGTGCCCTCCCCTATATATAAGGAGGTGTCTAGGGTAAGATGGGGTAAGATGGGCCCAAGCCCAATGGGTATACCATATGTTTAGGTCTCTATCCTTCCATGGAGCTCAAAGAAACACCTCCCATTTCCAATATTAATCTCTCTCTCTCTCTCTCTCTAATCTACTCCACCAACATCCCATTCTCTCTTCAAGACCGCCGGCCAGCACCACCCCCTTCTCTCTTCACCTTACCCTTACCCTAATCTATCTTTCCACCTTCATCACCATAGATATTTTCTTTTGTCTCCTCGACCTTCCACCATATTCTCACCGCAACCACCCTCGCCATCATCGTCTACTGGATAACAACTAAACCTCTCGCCATTGAAGTTTGCCCGTTGACGTTGTAGACATGGGTGCGGCCATCGCCAACTTGACTCATGATTTCATAAGTGATTTCATCATTGCTAACTTGAGATGGTTGTTGCTATCGTCGACTTAAGTTAGGTGATGCCATAGCAGGTTAGGTGTGCTTTCAATCATTGGTTGTTCCGGGATTTCATTAATAGAATTCATCTATGGCTTGTTAAATATCTGGTTTAAGAACACTAATCGCTTGTTAATGGTTTAGTTTAAGAATACCCATCGCTTGTAAATGGTTAAAGAGTTTATTAGTATATTGACTATGCTTAAAAATCAATCAATTTTTTAAGTAAATGATTTAGTTAGATTGAGAGAGTGTGTGTACGAACGTACATGTGTCCATTTATATAACGAGAAAGTTGTGATATCAATATAAAAATAATATTTGGAAACAAGAATAACATAAAAATGACAATAGATTATCTAAGAATGAGGTTGAATAAGAAATCAACTAAAACATTATTCAACTAATCGTCACAATTATCTGATATTAATATAAAAATGAAAAAAATGACAACTACAACACTATTTTATTAATTTGAAAGTTAAATCAGATACCATTTATATAATTAATTTTAATAATTAAAAAAAATGTCTTTGGTTTGAGATGCAGTACATTTTCTCGGATGAACTGTAACCAGAAAAAGGCCTAGGGCTTGGCTTCCTGTTGGTGAAGGAATTATATATGTACACTAGCGACAAAAACGAATGTAGCTACAGAGACATTCGTCTGAAAATCCAAGAAATAGTAAATGAAGATTGAAGCCTAGGGTTTCCTGTTGGTGAAGAAACTCCATTACCCGGTGACCCCTTCAACGGTACGCTTACAGATTCACCATCAAAGGTAACAACTGATTGATAATGTTTCAACTGTAGCTTTTCTTTTTGTTTTGGGAAAAGGGATACCGTCCGGAAATCTAGGAGTTTTCTTGTTAATCCAAATCGAATTAAATCAACTTGTTAGATCTTGGTATACAAATGATTTTCTCCTTGGTAACCCGGATGCGAAAACCTGGCTCTCGATTGTGCCTCAGTCTGTTGATTTGAAGCATTTGTTATAAATTGGGGTTTTCTTAGGGATTTGAAAGATGGTAGTAGGGATTGGTGACGATTCTGAGGACTTGGCTGTTGAATCGGCAAACACTGGTTCTTCTCATGAAGAGGACGAGGGGAGGCAATTGAGTTATTTTGGGGGAAGTAGTTCAAGAAATACAAGCCCAATTGGCCGAGGACCAGGGTTTCGAAACACTAGCCCGTCTAGGCAGAAGGTGATTAAGACAAAACCAAGGGGTCTAGATGAAGAAATGATTGCTACATTTGCCAAGGCTCCACACCCTGATGTTCATATGGAAGATAACATATGGGCTATGCTACCAGAAGATCTATTGAATGAAATACTAGCTAGGGTTCCGCCTTTCATGATCTTCCGTCTCCGTTCTGTTTGTAAGAGGTGGAATTCAATCCTACAGGATAATAGTTTTCTTAAATTCCATTCACAAGTTCCATCTCATGGGCCTTGCCTTCTTACATTTTGGAAGAATTCACAAACACCGCAATGTTCTGTTTTTAGCTTGCCATTGAAACAATGGTACAAAATTCCTTTTACATTCTTACCTCAATGGGCATTCTGGCTGGTTGGATCTTCAGGAGGACTTGTTTGCTTCTCAGGTCTTGATGGTTTAACTTTTAGAACTTTAATATGTAATCCCCTCACACAAAGTTGGAGAACACTACCAAGTATGCATTATAACCAGCAGAGACAGTTGATTATGGTTGTTGATAGAAAGAAACGATCTTTCAAGGTCATTGCAGCTAGTGACATTTATGGGGACAAATCGCTACCAACTGAGGTGTATGATTCGAAGCTCGACAGTTGGTCACTTCACCAAACAATGCCTGCTGTCAATCTTTGCTCGTCAAAGATGGCATTTTGTGACTCAAGGCTATACTTGGAAACGATTTCACCTCTTGGTTTAATGATGTATCAATTGGATGCAGGATACTGGGAACATATACCTGCTAAGTTCCCTCGGTCTTTGCTTGATGGGTATTTGGTTGCAGGTACCCAGAAGCGTTTGTTTCTGGTTGGGAGAATTGGTCTTTATAGTACACTTCAGAGTATGAGAATTTGGGAGTTAGATCATGCGAAAGTGATTTGGATTGAAATAAGTAGAATGCCACCAAGGTACTTCAGAGCCCTCTTGAGGTTATCAGCAGAGAGGTTTGAGTGTTTTGGACAGGATAATCTAATATGTTTTACATCTTGGAATCAAGGGAAAGGTCTGCTCTTTGATGTTGATAAAAAGGTGTGGTCTTGGATTGCTGGCTGTGCTTTACAGTCGTATAACAGTCAGGTCTGTTTCTACGAGCCACGGTTTGATGCTTCCATCTACTGAGCTGGTAGTTTTTGTCAATCCGTTCTACCTGATGGTTCTCTCTGGCTCCAATATGGTTATGGCCACCGGCTACCTCATCATCAGGTTACCTCACCTTCCTTAGCACTGGTGTTTCTGCTAAACGGTTATTCGTGCCAGAAGAAAAGCATTCAAGCACTTGTGGTGATGGTGACCGCACAGCCTGCACGCCTGGTTTTTTGCTCTCTGCTTTGAGATGGGTCTATTGACAAGAAATGGGCTTGGGGCTTAAATTTTAAGGAATTTTTCATTTTAAAGCAGTTGTATATTTTTTTTGAAATTGTATACATTCAAGTTGCGTTATCCAAAATTTCTTTTATCATTGAATCCGGATCTATGTCTGAGTTGTCGTTGCTTTGCCCATGTGCAATTAGACTTTTGAGGTCGAATATATGGCTTCTTAAGTCATGAAATTGTTCCAGGTCTTGTTGAAAATAGAACACAGCAACACATTTCCAGTTTGTGTATATGATGAGAGTGAATGTAGACATTAAAATTTATAAAAACTTAAATAATTTATATAAAAAATTCAATAGACAACAGCTTTGACGTACAAAAGTTAAAACTGTACTTGCAAAACTACAAGTCATCAGCAATAAGTTCCAGCTGTACATAAGACTAAGGTTAGGCTACAATTAATGGGTCTCCTAACTCCTCCATCTATCGATCACCACCCTCCAATTCCTCTTGATCTTCCATCTGAGTCTCTTCTTTGCTGCTCATTATCTCTCCACCTCTGCCACCATTACTTACAGTATTTCTGCTACCAGAACCACCACTTTGCCGCATAAACAAACTAAAAGGCCCAGAATCATCATCATCAGCATCATCTTCGTTTTCCTTGTCTCCAGTATGTGAAATTGCATCTTTACCCATCCAAGCAGGACAAGAACGTGCCACTTTCAGCGCAGCAGGAAGTTGGGAATTGGAAGCACGAGATGATGCTCCATTTGAGTCGGATCTCAGGCAAGAGCATTCAGGGACTGGGAAGGAGAGAAAGGCTAATGATTTTGACACTCTGGATTCTTCTGTTAATCCATCAAGCAAGCTTTTTCTCAGCTGATTTCTCACCGATTTGATCCATGTCTGGTTGAATTCATATAAATGGTCACTGATTTCTTCCATATGCTTTGCAATTTCTTTCCTGTTTTAAAGAAAAGCAAGATGTAAGTGGTAAGCAGAGTCAAATGTAGCAATATTCAGAGTTATGGAGTAAGACCGATTTCTCAATAAGATCAATTTTTTGATTGCATGATGCACTCCCGTATTTCTTCTTTTGGTGACAGATTCTAGCTAAAATTACTTATCAAACTAAGTACGTAAATGGCTAAGACCATATAAACCATTGTCTTTCGATACAATAAGCAGTTTTTAGTGGTTGGATAGAAGCATCCACCTTATGATCATCTGGTTATTTGATTGTGAAATAAGCAGTTTGAGAGTTGCATATCTAAACTGTGTATCTAATTATGAAGATAAATTCTTTTTGACTGCCATCATTTAATAATCTAGATAGATTAATAATAGGTAATGGATTAAATGAAAGGAAAACAAGTTACCTGTCCAGCCTGAAAGATTTAGCTGTAGCAGATTGATAGAGCCGGTGGCCCATCACCAAACTTGCAAAACTAGGCCTTCCTTTACCATCACGGTCAAAACCAGGAACAAAAACATCGGCTTCAACACACACCATGTAATCAATTGCCTCCCAAAGCAGCTTGTGAGCATTAGTCCTCAACTCAATCACGGTACTCTCAGGCTCATTATCACTCTCAGCCACCCAACCCCACCACCCTTCAATGTGATAGGACTTTGGCCTGGCGGGAGGTGGCGGCAGTGGACGTGGGCGTTGGCCTGATGTTTTCCATGAATCGTATTTTGTTTCTTTTTCAGCAGAAGGTGGGGTTTTTGGATATTTGTCAACAAGGTTGGCTTCACGGCCATATATTTTATTCAATTCCCAAGGTGTTGTAAGGGATGTCCTATCAACTACATTTTCAAACATTGCGTGAAATGGGATCAACTTCTTTTGCCCACCAAAGACCTCACCTCCAGATATGTAGATTATTGTGTCCCAAGAATATCCGTATGCACGAAGAATGATACCAATCTGCAAAATATAAAATCACCTATGTCAAAAAGGTAAACTTATAACAAGGTTTGACTTTTGATGTCAAATGGACTCCTGATTTGAAACGATATAATCCATATAAAACGTTATAAACTAACACCAGTCGAATTCCCATTTCCAGCCAGTACTTTTACTAAAAATATTGAAAGTTCATGTCAATGGACCTTAAAAGTCAGATGTAAGTATGTAACAACCAATAAGCAAGCAGATTAACTATATATTCCATCTGTTAACAAGACTCCCTTTCTTGGCACTTGCAAGGGCATTGTAAAGTATTCATTAATAGCAAAACAACCGCATAAGACCGTGTCCGAGACAAAATTTGCAATTTTCATCAGCTGGAGGAGATGTATATATGTATGTGAACTAGGAATATATATCCCGTGCTTCGCAACGGGAAGAAACTTTTATTTATTACTTCTATGCTTTAATATATCCTCTTTTATGAAGATAGGGAAATTTTATTTATATGGATTTGATCTATGGATTTGATATAGCAAACAATTTATAAATTATTATCTATTCGTTAAACTTATTCAAGTTTAGACCGGTAAAGTTTTTGAAAGGACAAATTATATATAGTGTTGGGTGCTAGGTGTTGCAACACTTACGTATCTCTATAATGAGCAAATATGGAAATCATATAATTACTCTTCCCTTAAATAGATATATAAGCACAATAGGACTTAACTTAAATGTTGTAGCAGCACATACCATTTTTTAAATACTATAACCTTGAAAGTTCAAATATCTTTTAGCTCTACACCTACAGTCCTACACTTTATAATTTTTAACTCACGGTGTTTAAACTCAAATTTTATTAAACAAGTAAAATTTATTTCAAGTAATTTACCATTAAGTAAATGTATATATATCTAATGGGAGATAATTCTTTCACTTAGGAAATTGGTCTATCTACGAATAATAGGTGTTCCACTAACTTGTACATTAATTCCTAGGATATTGTACCCTGTGTGAATGGGTCAATAATCTTGCACGAAATTTATATTGTGCTCTATTTAGATAAAAAAATATAATTTATTATTGAGTTAAGTAAAAAAAACCAAAACAAAATTTAATACCCTGACACGATAAAAGGGCAAGAAAATTAAAAGATTTACATATGTTTAATTTTTAAATATAAAAATATATATGAAAAAAACAAAAACAGAAAACTTAAAGGCCTAAAAAAGATTCGAACCCTTGTGAATTGCCTCATGTAAGTTGTCCTTTTCACCACACCAAAAGCTACTTTTGTTAAAATTTGCCCTGCATTGCCTATATTGTATTTATTAAAGAAATGTTTATTTTCCTCATAATTGTATGGATATATAATGACTGAATTTTCAGGCAATTTCTTTAACAAAGCTGTGAACTTTGCTTCAGAGTGCAATATTTTGGAAGACCTTCAAGTCTCCTAATTTAAACCCCAACAAGAAAATCCCTAACATATTAATTTGTTTCTAAGAATTCTAGCACAAGAAATTCCAAGTCTTTTTCAAATATGAAACGATGAATAACTTCATCAATCTAGAATATCCTTACCAAGATTGACAATATAAACCACCATACCAGTTTTTTCCGTTGCAGACAATCGATATTACGCAAATAATTATATAAACAATTAAACATCATTTGCAAGAGTCGTCAATCTTAGACAAATTGTGAAAATATAGGATGTAACCGAAATCTTATCCAACATTTTTTTTTCTAAAATTTTTCATTTCTTAAAGTTCCTTTTTCTATTTGCATTTATCCAAGGAAATAACTTGTACAGTTTAAGATGATCCAAAAGTCATTTACTCTTAAATATTTACCTCTTCTGGCATAAGTGGACATGAACCATTCAAACGCTGTGTGTTCGAATTCACAGTAAGATTGCCCTTCACAATACCACGTTTAATCATCCATAACCGTCTATGCTGAATAAGTTCAGTATGCACATCCTTCATACACACACAAAACGCATCAAACACGGTAAAAATATTGTTCGAGGGGGGAAAGGAAATGGTGAATATTTAATTATTAAGAACCTGGAAGAGCTCAGCACAACCATAATAGGCTAAAGCATCTCTTGTCATCCCTGGGTCATATGCTATAAATGGCCTTCCTGGAGCCCTTAACCTGAAGACCATAAATTAAGAATGATACATAATTATGTATAATAATTATAATAATATATGATAGGAAAAGAAAAGGGTTTATTTCCGGGATGTGTAGTACAACCAAGGATACAGCTGAAACTAGAAAAAAAATAGAAATAATTGCTGATGACTAACCTATGTAAAATCTTGGTTGCCAGTTCCTGGACTTCTTGTCGGAAGCTTAAAGCATGAAATGCAACACGACATCTCAGGCGTTGATATTCCTCAAGATCTGGAGGAAGTATTGCCTTTGAAATATGCACCAAAATCACAAAAAAGTGATATTGAATTTCTTCTTGAAAATAAAATTATGTCGCCTAAAAAGCTCAAAATTCTTTATTTTTATTTCATAGGGGAGTAAATAACAGCAACTGCTGCAAATAAGTGTGCTTTGGAACACACATATGGGTTACTCGTTGAAAATTTTGAAGTGATTGTTCACCATATTTCTTATCCTTTTACTTTTACTTTTACTTACACTCATAAGATGATTAAACATCTGAGAGAGCCACATACATGATTGGTAACACACTAAACCTCAATTGATTGGAGAGCAAAACTTTCACGATTTGTTATTGTAAATGTGAAAATTTATCAACATATAAATATACGTGACTTTACCTGTAAGCATCCACCATCGGAAACAACAAGCTCAACCACAGAGTGCCGTTTTAAAACTGGGAGAACATGATGCAAATAATAATATGGAGACTGTGAATTGAAGACTTTAAAAGAAGGGATTTCTTTCTTTCTTCTAGCTCCTTTGAGGCTTTTGGGGAGGGTTTTTACTACTGTGATATCATTTGCTAAAGCTGCCATGAAGTGATCCTCATTGTAAAGATAAGCAAAACTCTTAAACTGGGCACTGCAAAATACATATGAAGTCAATGTTTAATATATATGGATATATGCTATTAAAAATATTTAAATCAACTAAAGCATAATGGACCTGATTCCCTTGCTGCTTGTGGTTGACTGGATTTCGGGAATCACAAGTGTAGCATTGAGGAGCCGAGCAATAACAACAGCATCACATATCTACACAAAAGTGTAACCTTCTAAGATAACACAATACTTATAGTGTGTTAAATTTGATGCTTTTGACAAATATACTCACCGAGCTCCTAATCTCATGAAAGCCTCCACGTATCCGTACAAAAATAAATCTATTTGATTCTGAAATTGGAGCTGATAAAGGAACAGTGTTAGATTTGCATTTAAATTTGAGGGAGTATAAGCCTAGGATGTGTTACATATATCACATTGTAAATTCGATCTTCCCTGAAGTAGCATGCTTGGTCCTAATTTTTTGGTATTCTATATGATGCAAAACTCTATGTACAAATAGAAAAATCCTTCAAACAAAATGACCAGCTTTGAATCATGAGCCAATTAACTTCCTTAGGTTCTTAAGTAAAAACTCTTGAAATTATTGATGGTGTAATCAAGACGCGTACAGTTCACAGTGTTCACAGGATACCTTCCAGATATCATTCTCACTTCAAGTGTTATACAGAATGTAACAGATTTTAGTTAGTTAGTTATCCTAGCTGGCAAGTTAGTTAATTAGTTCTTAATCATTTCCCTTGTATAAATTACAGCTTCATTGTACATTTGAGAGATATGAAATAAGATCCATTCTTTCTCTCCCGTTAACCTCCATCCCCACCAATGAATTCTTTTATTCCTGTTCCTCCATCACCACCTTCAAATCATCATTCTTCACCTGACACTTCTTTTGAAACCACAGAATCTACTCACGCACCTCCATCTCTACCTCCACCTCCACCTCCACCTCCACCTCCACCTCCTATCCGAACCTCCACTCGTACAAAACAAATTCCCACCAAATTTAAAGATTATCAACATAATCTTCCTTCTTCAGCTCATTGCACCACTTCGAAACATCATCATGCACACTTTACAAACACTTCAAATATCCATTCTGCCACCACACAAAACCTTATTCAATCTCTTGACACCAATGTGGAACCACATAACTATAAACAGCATCTAAAAATCAGAAGTGGGTTGAAGCAATGGAAAAAGAAATCCAGGCTCTTGAATCTAATCATACTTGGGAACTAACTCCTTTACCGCAGGGTAAACAACCCATAGGCTGCAAATGGGTTTACAGGATCAAGTACAAATCTGATGGAAGGCATGACTTGTGGCAAAAGGATTTACACAATAGGAAGGAATTGACTATACTGAGACTTTTGCTCCTGTTGCTAAAATGGTAACTGTTCGCACCTTACTCACCATTGCTATCCACAATGACTGGTTTATTGAACAGCTAGACGTAAACAATGCATTCCTTCATGGTGATCTTGATGAAGAAGTATACATGACAGTTCCTCAAGGCTACACTCATTCTCTACCCAATAATACCGTTTGTAGACTCAAGAAATCCCTTTATGGGCTCAAACAGGCCAACAGGAACTGGTTCAATAAACTAAGCTCCCCACTGCATCAACTTCACTTCACTCAAAGCTATGCAGACACATCATTGTTTACTTATCAAAATGGTCAAACTTTCATGGCCTTACTTGTTTATGTGGATGACATCCTTATCACAGGCAATGACACAAATTTACTAAAGCTGATCAAACTGAAACTTGATCAAGCCTTTAGTATCAAAGATCTGGGTCCTATTCACTATTATTTGGGTATTGAGTTTGTCAGAAACTCAAATGGTTTGGCTATGTCTTAACGCAAATATGCAATTGAACTCTTAAAGCTTGCAAATTTACTTGATGCTAAACCTGCCACAACTCCTTTAGCAACAAACTACTACCTACACAAAGATGAAGGTGATCTTCTTCCAGATCCTACACTTTATCGCACTCTAGTAGGAAAGTTGCTATACCTTACTATCACAAGGTCTGATCTTTCTTTTGCTGCCCAAGTTCTGAGCCAATTCTCCCAAAATCCACGTGTACCACATCTGAATGCACTTCACAGAGTTCTTAGATACATCAAGCTGAGTCCAGCACAAGGTTTATTCATTCCTTCAAACAACACTCTCCAATTAAGTGCTTATTGTGACAGTGATTGGGCTAACTGCCCAGATTCACGAAAATCAGTCACAGGTTATTGTATTCTTCTTGGTTCTTTTCCTATCTCATGGCTGTCAAAGAAACAATCAGTTGTTTCCACGTCCTCGACTGAAGCCGAGTATCGAGCCATGGCTGATTGTACTTGTGAACTCACATGGCTCCTTAGTCTCCTAAAGGATTTTAACCTTTCTGTTCCCACACCTCTTCTTATCCTTTGTGACAATGCATCAACTATTGCTCTTGCTTCAAACCCAGTTCAACATGCCAGGACCAAACACATTGAAATTGACTGCCATTTTGTACGTGACAAAATCAAGGATGGTGTTCTCAAACCAGTTTTTACTTCATCTAAAACTCAAAAAGCCGATATCTTCACTAAAGGATTAAACAAAACTTTACATGAGAACTGTCTATCCAAGTTGAACATCTATGATCCCTACACAGTGTCAACTTGCGGGGGGAGTGATGGTGTAATCAAGACGCATACAGTTCACAGTGTTCACAGGATACCTTCCAGATATCATTCTCACTTCAAGTGTTATACAGAATGTAACAGATTTTAGTTAGTTAGTGATAACTAGCTGGCAAGTTAGTTAATTAGTTCTTAATCATTTCCCATGTATAAATTACAGCTTCATTGTACATTTGAGAGATATGAAATAAGATCCATTCTTTCTCTCCCGTTATTTGTTCATCAATTATTTTCATAGATTCTTAAAAACAATTCTCGGTCCTGTATTCTTGCTAAAGACAAATTCATTACTTTGTATTGATGGACAGTAAATCCTTGAAGAAAGCTGTACTTAAACATACCTCTTGATTTTCTAATATTTCTATTGTGGTTCCTACCCTGCTATATCCTGTAACCATTTATATTACTTACTGTAGGTTAGGTTTTTGTATCTACAGGTTTTGAACTTTATTATAACCATAGCTTATGGAAAACATTTAAGAACTGCGAATGTAAGTCTGAGTTTCTTTTGATCTTCTACAAGCATCACGTATTTTGAGTTCTAAAAAGCAACCCAAGAGTAAGCACTCCTGAATCGGGTATCAATTTTAACTTAGAGAGAAAATGATGCAAATCTGACCCAAAGGACTCATACTTCTTCAATTGCATCTGTCAAAAATCTAACATCGGATGCTATTTTTCATTTTGACCAGTTAAGCATATCATTACACTCCTAAATTAAGCTAAAACCATAACAAAAAGAGCAAAGTCAGCAACTTGATTATGAACTCTAAAGCATATATATTATCTCCAACCCAGGTGGCCAAGATCATCCTTGCATTCCTTATAACCACTAATAATAGTTTACATAGGACAGTAACTAAAACTCGTGCATTTCACTTATTTCGGAAGTACATTTCATCATACAAAATTCTATTCATTTTATTTACATGGTTCAACTAATCAATGAGACAATGATTATTTTATCATGGGTTGTGCACAATGAACAAGATTTCTTTGATATAAGGAAAATAGACAAACTATTCGAAATACACAAACCTGCATACTGTTCTCTAGGTTTTGCATGTGGTTGTAAAGATTCAAGACGCCTAACAGGACCCCACAGTCTTCTATACACTTTACTCTGCATAATCACAACAAGTAACTCAGACAATTAACAAAGATTACCTACTCGAATTATTGAAATCCCAGATAAGAAAAGCAAACATTGACTGATACAAATACTTAAAATTTCCTTTTTCTTAACTTTTTTCCTGCCGAAAAAGGACACTAAAAAGTAAACCCTATGAACAAGATTCAACAGAAGTGCCAAATTCACTGCATTATACATGAAATTGGAGCGAAAAATGAGATCTTGGAAGTGGGTGATGAGAAAAATTACAGTGGGAGAAAGATCTGAATTTTCAAAAATTGGTCTCCAGGAGAAAATGGTAATGGCTTGGTACTCTGTAAGGCCTTCATCTGTGTAGGAATATCTAGCAAGAAGAAAGTGAGTAAAAAGAGATAAAGCAGAGAGTACAAGTCCAACTAAGCCTACCCACTTCAGCTTAGACTTGATTACCATCTTCCCCCCAGCATCCCCTTTCATTAGATCACAACAGAGACACCCCCTTTACGTTTCTCTCTCTCACACACAGACACGGAGTGTTTCTCTCTAATTTCTCTCACTCTCTCTCTCTCTCTCTCTCTCTCTAGAATTATGAAAGAAGTGGAGGCGTTGAGGGGTTTGGTAAAATAAAAAAAATAAAAAAAGTATCTGAGATTAGTGAGTTGGAAGGTGGCAGTCGGGACATGGCGGATGTCTTGACAGGGATTAAGCTAAATTCGACTCCTCAGTGGTAGCGCGTGTATCTTGGTCTCTGGTTCTTAAAAAAGAAAATGTCAACAATTATTAACAACTAATTTACCATTATTTTTGTTTTTAGAGTATATTGTACTTATTAATGTAAAATTTTTGTAAGGATAATTAGCATAAAATTATAGCATCGTAATATTAGTCTGTTCTTATACTACCAATCAATTATATTAAATTTACCTCAGATGATAACAAATTTTCAACTTTGCGTAAAAATAACTATATCTTAATACAAAACTCACACACATAAGATAGTTCCTAAAAAAACAAAAACAATGTATTAATAACCACGAATCACACCAAAACAAATGCCTCGGTGATACGCTTTTAGACCAATCAACTCGGATGTGCCTCTTTAGACTTACAAATGGCCAATAACGCATTTACTTCGTGTTAATATAGCACCAAATGAGCATACAC
Source organism: Pulicaria dysenterica (assembly GCA_947179395.2). Classification (NCBI taxonomy): domain Eukaryota; kingdom Viridiplantae; phylum Streptophyta; class Magnoliopsida; order Asterales; family Asteraceae; genus Pulicaria; species Pulicaria dysenterica. The sequence goes on from OX359295.1 coordinate 56,998,085, forward strand.
ATGTTAGTTGATATCAGTGTAGTAAATTGATTTCTTTTTAGCCATTTGAAGCTTTACGAGCAATAATATCAATTTTAGACTGCTACAAGATTTGAACCCCGTAGGCTACTACGACACTCAAATTAGTATTCGTGCTTGAATAATAAGATTAGAGAGAGATGATAAACAAAACAAGAATGTCATACCTCGAAAATGTGAAGGTTTTCAACATTTATATCTAAAGACATTTTCTATAAGAGTTGACTTTAATAAAGATGACTATTTGTGACAGTTATACAATATGGTGACATTTGTCACTTTGTCATGCATGAGTAGGTCATGGCATAACTAAGGTGATGAATATCCTATACTATGTTGGCATTCAGTATATGCAAGAAGTATTGGAATCTCATAAATCTTGCTTTTTGTGGATTTTGATATCAGAAGTATGTCTTACACATTCTGTATGTCTAAATTAAGTCATCATATATGGGTAATAAGTTCTACTATAGATGTGGTAGACCTTTCTTATGCTAGGTCTAGGTATTTGTATCCAAATCAAATTTTCATGTGGATACCCAGGAGACTCATTTGGCATAACTCAGATGTTGAACAATCATGAGAAAGACAATAACTTGCATTTGGGTTAACACTAGAAAACCACACAGTCTCATACAGTCGTATCAACACACACCATCAAGCCAAACAAATCCTATCTAATATTATACACCCACGATACTTATTTAGAGTTCCATATTACCTCTACACAACTATGGATTCCCATAGGGGCGTATAGACCTATATGGCCTCATACTCATGTATGACCATTTAATACAAACATTCAAACTATACAATATAATACGACCATCCTCCATTCTATATTGTTGTACACACCATGTACGACCGACCCATGCGTGTGTACTGTGACCGTGCCAAATGAACAAACAAAGAAACCTAACGGTTATAATGACCAAAAACTTATTTCTAAAGACCATATAAATTACCATTAATAAGTTTGATCATTGATAACATCAGTTTAACATCATTTGTATAAAATTTAGTTCCTTCTTACCCTGTTAAATCGGAATAGAGTATTATGGTTGTACGTAAACTTTAGTTCAATTATGCATTTGAGGTGTATAATCCAAATTTGAGGCATATGTGCTCAATTTTTGTTAATTACACCAAAAACATCCATACATACTTAACATAATTAACCATACTCATACTTTAGTGTTAGTTGGCCATAAATTTACCAAACGCATCTCAAATAAAATAAAGTTCATATAAAAATATAGAACTGAAATTTTAATATTCAATCACATGTAATTCAGTATAAAATCACATGTGATTGCTAAAGCATCACATGTTAATTATGAAAATGTCACTCTACCCAAATTTTTAAAATTCAATCTGAACCATTAAGGGTCTGATCCAAAGGCTAAGATTAGTCCCTCGGGACTATGAATTAATTTTGAATTATATTGAACATTTGTCACCTTATTAATCTTAGCTTTTATCTTGTTATTACGGATGTTTGCAACCATATTTACAACAACTTTTATGTCAAGAAATGATTTTCAGTCTACGCTTGAAGGTAGGGGTGTAATCGAGCCGAGCCGAGCCAACAAAGTGTCAGGCTAAAGCTCGACTCGGTTCAAAAGCCCGAGGCTCGAAACTTCAACTAGAGCTCGGCCGAGCTTTAAATTTCAAACTCGAGCTCGACTCGAGTAAGTAATTGACACTCTCGAGTTCGACTCGGCTCTACTCGACTAAAAGTAATGTAATAAAATTTTCTAGCAACAAATATTAAAATACATTCCAGAATTCAAATATCATATTTTTAAACAAAAATTACCAGGTAGCTACTAAGGGTATAAAAGTAAATGGTGTATATGTAAATGGTAAAATGATAATTTAGTACAAGCTCGATTAGGCTTGCGAGTTGACGAGCTGAGTATTTCAGAGCTCGAACTCGGCTCAAAACACTACTCGAATAGCTCAAGCTCGAGCTCAAGCTCGACTCGGTTCACCTCGAGTCGATTTCGATTATTTTTTGAGTCGGTCCCGAGTAGCTCTTAAGTGGTCTCGGCTTGATTACACCCCTACTCTAAGATTCCTTTATTTTTTATAAGTATGAAGTGTCTGTGTGCGTAAAGGAGGTTCACATTAGATAAAGTAAGTCTTAAGTCGGTCTAACCATTTTTTATGGGTACACAACGCTTATAATTATACGGATATAAACCATCCTGACTCAAACAAAATATTATTCAAGCCATTTTATAATTTGACACGCTAACTTAACCACACACTACAACCAAAATATATAGTTTATTGTACTGTGGAAGGTTCAAATGAGAACCTTAAATTAATTGAGAATGAGAGACTCAATCTTAGTCGTCTAATTCCCTCTCTTTTAATGTTATTGCTCACCCATGAATTCCTCACATGCACCCTGCCACACTCTATCCCCTCACACTCTCCATCCATGAATTCCACATACAAAATGAACGGCTGAGATTGAGTCTCTCCTTCTTAAATTATTTATCATTCTCATTTGAATCTTCCCTTATTGTACTTATCATATTTATAAATTCAATTGCCTTTATAATATAATTGAAGTCAACATGTCAAATCAATATAAATATACTTTAAGTGATTTTTTTAAGTCAATTTTTAACCATTTTACATACATGTTGACTTTCAAAGGCAACATTTATACTTATGACAATTTATAATCAAGTTGCTGTTCGAAAAATAAGAATACAACATATATAATTCGTTATATTATAAATATGATTATGATAAATTTACACGTCTTATAATAAAATGATTTTTTTTAACTGCAGAAGATTTTATTAAAAAGCACTAGCGAGAAACTAGAGAGCAAAAGACAAAATTACAAGATTAAGACACCTCTTGGATCACTTTCCTACCAAGCTTACCCCTTACATTTACCCAAAACAAAGACATACTCCGTAATTGATTATTAAGATAAATAAAGGATACAAATTTTGAGTTGAAGACCTTGTTGTTTCTATAGTCCCAAACAATCCAACAAAAGGAAAAAGATCACCGTATAAAGTTATATCAAGAAGAATCTTCGGTTGCCGAAAGTGTTAAGAGGGTGAATTTATAATAGTTTTTATTATAAAGTTTCGAATTTAAAATGACTATTTTACTTTCTGTACAAGAACTATCGCAACTTAAATAAACATCTATTTACTTAATGATTCTTGAACTAAAATTATTAAATATAAAAACTATCAGCATGATTTTATAAAAAAAATAGTAATGGACATAGATAACTAACCAAATGTCCAAATACATAATTTTATCCAATTTAATATCACTCTTCTGTCTTCTCGACCATCATGGGCTCATTGCTTCATAGTCGCGACTAAATATGTAAAAAGAAGCATTATTGTAGCGGGCACGTGATGGACTCTTTTTCATGTGCGATGTGATGTGATATTTTTGGTGGTTTGTGTTTTTGATAAGAAAAAAAGAAAAGAAAGCGACAATGAAAAAGTAGCTATTTTTTATGTACATATAAATACGTACAATTTAATAAATTGTTTGATAAAAATTTTGTTTATATATGTTTTACTAATTAATAATAATTTCCGTTTGTGTATTTCAATAGTTGAATGCAAACAATTGTTTATTTCCTGTATATACGTTTTATAATGTATGAATATAACATGTATGTAGTATCTCTGTATAGTAGATGTAATATAAATTTTAAATGAAAACATAGTGTAGTCATTAATGTTTATATTTCGTCTTGATTAAAACATTTTTTTGTATGTGGTATCTCTGTCAAACACACAACACTTGCCCTTGTCTATAAATCAGTTAGTAATTGTATTCTTTCATACATTTCAGGTGTCTTAATTGTAGAGTTTTTACAACCTAAGTTACTTTTGTTTTTTTAACATTGAGAATGCTACATTGGTGTTCAAGTTCACGTTGCTAATGTTTATTTATACAACATACAAACATCCTCATGTTGCCAAAACATAGAGGTTATGTCTTTTTGCAGTTTAATTTGAGTTGCACTTTTGTGGGGGCAAACCAGATTCCCTAGTTGTGTAGTAATCTAGATGATTAATTGTGTGAATCGCCCATGACTCTTTGTTAGTAGCCATGATTTCTTTATATTTTAAACATGTAACATTATTGGTAGAAAATTATACACTAGTACTCATTAAGATGTATACCCGTGTGTGTTTAATCAAGGAGTAGATGTTTTCTTTAGATGAGCAAAAGACGACACTGGTGGCATTCGAGGCAACCCTGGACTTGGCTGGAACGGAAATGGTGGGAGTAGCGTCGGTGATGGCATTACTGGTGGCGGCGCCGCTGATTGGATTAAATCAGGTTGTGTCTCCACTGGTGGAAACATTGATGATGGTGGGGGTGATTGAATCACATCTGGTTGCGGTGAAAACATTGATGATGGTGGTGGTGGTATTGATTGAATTATATCTGGTTGTGGATTTACCGGTGGGAACGACAGTGAAGGTAACAGTGGAGGTGGTGGTGTATAGAGTTGAGGAATCATTGAAGGTGGTGATGGCTGGAACGGGTTAAATGAATGTGGTGGTGTTTGTAATGGTGGTGGCTGAAAATCCATATTGAACATGGAATCAGGTGGTGGCAGGAATTGAATCGATGGTATTAATGAAGGTGGCAAAAACTGGCTCGGTGGATACATGACTCCAGAATCGTTAATATCGGTTGAATCATCTAATTCAATTGTAGTTTGTTCTCCATTAATAATAGATGAAAGCATGTCATCATTCACAGGTGATGGAAATGGTGTTGAAGCACTAAATTCATCATTGGCATTTCTTAATTGCTTCTGACATCGCTTTGGTTGTTCTAGAGGTTGGAATATAAAGAACCCCGCTGAAAAAACATGATTTTCAGGGTTTTTCATCTTTAGACGAATAGGCGATGGAATCATGGTGGGAATAATCGCACAATCAGGCTCACTACTACTAATCAACTTGACAGAACACCTCTTTATCTCATTAACATGTTGGGTAGATTCGAATGGCAGTTTAACCCAAAACTCACCTTTCTCATCTGTTTTCACTTCCTCCTTGAATTTTGGTTTACCGCCACTCGCCTCAATTCCAACACCACCACATTCTACCATCACCGATGCGCCTAAATATAGAATTCAAAACACCATGCATCAAACTACTTGTAACAAATATAAAAAGTAGATGAGTACACAAGACTACCTGAAATGAAGTGACCGGACTGAGAGAAATCTCCATGGAAGCAAGTGTCACAATAGACAGTACCAACAAGTGTTGCTTGGTTAGTCGCGGTTACATCATTCAAAGTCATACACATGGTCAACATTATGGTCAAAGAAACCCATGACCACATTCTTGAAACGAACATCACTATTTGCATAAAAATTGAAGAATGATTTTTTTTTATAAGGGAGACTCAAGGGAGCTTGCCATTAGTATGTTAATCATGAAAACTAGGAGAAGTAAATATGGTTCGGTAAAATACAGTTCTTACTGGTTTTGGTGCCAGTTCAGACTCTTAAATGAATGTATACCTAAAGTTAACAAACCATACATGGGAGGCTTTCAAAATTTGTGCATCAAGAAGCAGAAAATAGCTGAATCATGCATTATGAAGGGATTGGAAGAGCTTGTATGAATGTAATAGTTGATGGTGTATTAGTTGTGAATGTGGATAGAGCCATGGGGGTAGTTAGGACCTTGTTGGTTCACATGACTATGATGATAGACACATGTTACATGAAAAAGAAAAAAAAATAAAAAGGAAGGGTGTGTAGGGGTGGGGGACACATCGTTTCATGTTACTGTAACCCAAATTTATGCCGAAGACAAACTTATTAATAAAATGATTATTGTACACATTATACCAGAATGAAAAAATATATTATATGCACTTTGGAAGATATTTTCAAGAATTAGTCTAGTCCCAAAAGTTCCTTGTCGTAGGATGCAAGAAGTTGTTTCACATGATTATGCCAAGCAATGATATTTTTCCCATCGACAGTTACCCAATCAACAATTGTTGATGCTGGTTGTTCCCACCACTCATCAAGCTGTATCAAAATGACAACTTTAAGCAAAATTAAAAAAAATTCAAATTATAACATATATTCTGACAGTAAAAAATGACATTTTACCAGACCATCAACATATTTGCAATCATCCAGCAATTTACGAGCATTTGCAATTTGATTCTTTAGCTCAGGTAACCACTTATGTGTGATTATTTCCTCTTGTTCGGATGCGAGGTCTAAACATTGACTCGAGCTCCTAGAAGATACAACCACTTTTAAAAAAAGGAAAGAATAGAAAAAGAACTTAATAACCGATTAGTGCACAGTGAACATGATGCAAAAGAGATTGACAATTTTACTGTTTGTGTTCTTGTTGAGTGTCATAAGCATGATTTAATAAGGCATGACCACTTTCAACAAGATCCTTTCTTATATGGACCAAATTCATAGCCTCTGATAACTCCTCCAGTACACTAGCCTCCGAACCACACAACTTAAGACAAAATTCCATTGATTTCAACACTGATGCTAAGGTATCTTCTGAACCTTCCAAATCTTATAGAATATGAAATGATAATTATTAGAATATAAAGTTTAAATTCTCATAAGACGTGATTTATAATGATACAGACTCTATATGTCAACATATTGAAGATTTTGCTACCTGCAGGATACCGAAGGGCTACAGAAATACGATTTATGGTAGGAATGGCAGATGGATCTCCAACAGCAGCTCTTGTGGCAAGTACAGTGGCTTTCTTTTCTACGGCAGTTACTTCTTCAGGTCCAATGGAACCGTCGGGACCCATAAACTCCAAAAGTGCCTGATACAGATAACATCCATACATCAAAAGACTTGCGTAAACAAGATCCACAAAACATATTACAACTATCTACAAACTATTATGAACATATTATGTTGGGTCTAAAAGCATAGTTAAATGAGACCTGTAGAGTTGATGGAAGCATGTAAAGGCTATTGTAGGGACATCGAGAAAAGGCGGACACTTCTTTCTCAATATGATCTTTTGCATTAATTGCTATGTTGGCAACACATGAACATGCTGGAATGATGGTATTTGATGCATGTTCCCTTGCAGATAATGGTTGCTGACTCCAGAATGCAGCAGCATCCTACAATTCAAATCATGATCTTGTAAGGTCAAGAATATAGTAAATGGTTGATAGGAGGATGATAATAAGAGTTTCTTACCGTGTTTGCTCTAATAAGAGCATCACATATTGACGTAAGCTCCAGTCTTCGAGCATCAAATTCTTCAATTTTCCTCCATGTCTTTTTTAAATAACCTTCAGCTTCCTTCCACTCTTCACACAACATATTCAAACGATCAACTTCAGAAGTCAATGTGGTCAAACTGGTTTTTAATCCAGCAATTTCTCTTTCCATAGACCAAACTTGTAACTGTAAACAGAAAGACATCATTAGTATGTGAGAATTTTGTACAAGATCTTAAGAAAATAAAGAGCTTATATTTTGCGTTACCTCCAACTGTCTGAGACTACTATTAATTTCCAGTGAAATCCTTCCAACATCACTAGTTCCATAAAGACGATTTAAAAGCTTTTGGCACAAACTTCTAGCCTCTGCAACTTTGTTGAGTTGATCTTCAGTAGCCACAAATTTGTAAATATGCGCTTTCTGTAAACAAAAAGATGCAGAATATAACATCATAACTTGCCAACAGATACATCATGAACATGAAAAAAGATAAATGAAATTGAATAGACATACAAAATAAAGCTAAATGAGCAGATTTTATGAAGGCTATAAACTATGAAGTATAAATAAAGATACCTGTCTCTCAAAATATTGATATTGGGTTCCTTTTGAAGGCGTGTCAAGCCGATTATTACCATTACCATAAAGTTGAAGTGGTAATGGTGAGCCTAAATTAGGTGAAGCATCCACTACTGTATTATTCTTATTCTTGTACCTGGATGTAAACTAAAATCATCAATGGTCTGGATTATGATTGTAGCTGGAAAGGCAGATTAACATAGGTATACTTTCATTCTAACGTTTTATATATCTTTTTTACAACTACTAGAACATAAACAAGTGACCAAGTTACAGCCAAATATGGTGAAATTTGAAAAGATTGACTTTATATTTTAACTTTTACACTGCTCAAATGCGCAAATTAAATGCTTAAGATTTGTATCAGTAACAAAAAGCTACAAATTACTATGTAGTTGCAACCTCACCACATATCCCTTCAATGCTTATTGAATAAGAAACAATCTTACAGAGAATAAACCAACACCTTCAGTAGATATAATACAAAAAGTGGGAAGAAGCTAAGAAATGAAACTAAGATGAAATCAATTGATTATTAAATAATTGCTAGTATAACTTCAGTCATACCTTAATGTTTCTGCATCAGCTCTAACGTCTGTATTCTCTATTTCATTAGCAACCAAAGATTTCAATCTTTGAGTGTAATTAGTTACTGCAAGAAGTAATTGGGAAGGACTTTTGAGACAACTAATAATCAAATCTTGAACCTCATCAGGTATGTCCCCATTGACATCACCTAATTTGTCAATTTCCAATTGATTGTTTAAACGGTTACCACTTTCTTCATCTGCAGGAAAAGAATTGTGAATCTTCTCAATCATTTGTACTGCAAGTGATTCGCATGCCTTGCGTATATTCCTTTCCCAGTCTGTCTCAAAAAGAACATCATCTACAGGCTTCAAGCCTTTCACAGTAGAATAAATTGCACCTTTCTCTCGGTCCACATGGATATTGGCAGCTACTTCAGTCGAAGAATCAAGATTCACTTGCTGAGCACTCTTTAATCGATTAAGATAGGAACAAAGACGTTTATGATATTGCATAAATATTTTGACCATTGCATCACACCTTGTATCATAAGATTCCAACATCACCTGCTTATGCCTACGTTAAGAATGGAAATATGTATCAAATTCAAATTTAGTTAAACATATGATCCGGTCGTCGTTTTGGTAATACATAGTACAACACAACAAACCTATAATTTGACCGTTCATCAAACATTCGCTTTCTGTCAGCCTCTTCGCGTGAAACCTCCAACATACGTGCCTTGAGCTCCTTCCTTTGACGCCTCACGCTGCTCCTTAGCCTCTCCACTTCCTTTGCAGCTGATTCACGTTCCTTCAGAGCTGCCTCTTTATTACTACTCTCCAATGAATTCTTATTACCAATATTACTCCCCTTTGGTTTCCTCGTCCTTCCTTTGTTCCCTTTTCGGTCACTGTCACATTTAGCGGTGTCTACGCCACCACCGACACAAACATTGTCTTCTCTACCATGGACTAGAATGTTACGCCGAATATCATTAACCGTCTTCTCCGATTTAACCCTCTTTAATAGAAATTCAAAAACAGGAATCATATTCCCACGACAAACCCTACGAATTGCATCAGAAGATGGCATTGACGCCTTACCGGAAGGACCAAGAGGTCTATAATCCATTTCTTTTTTAAGCCAATCTAATATGGCTTCTGGTTGGGCGACCGAGCTTTGCATTCTTGCGACAAACCTAAAAATCTAGGGAATTGATATGAGATTTACGAGTATGATAGTAAATCAAACACCTTTCAGATAATGATATTGAGAAAATAACGAATTTGATTGGCAATTTACAGAATACTGTTTTAGATGAAATCAAACGAGAATGTAAAGATGTCATAAGGTCTAAAAGATATTTGATGTTCAAAGATGATAGGAGCTGTCGAGTATGAAATGCTTAGTACGTACTCAACTATAATAATGGAGATGGGAATGAAAATTTAAAATCGAAGAAATCGAAACTACATACATGGCAACCAATGGAATGGTTGAAACTTTAAAATCCAAATTTTCAGTTTGGATACGGTAAAACTGCCTAAAAATAATAACAATCATTAACAGAACCAAACCATAACATTGGTTTCTGTTGTAAGGGCAAAAGCAATTATATAACAGAACCAACGACCTCTAGTCAACGGTATCACCACCGACGTCAAAATCCTTTCCCCTGCCATGTGAAGCATCTGTACGTGAATTGAAGGTAACACCATATATGCACCACCATGTTCCTTTCCCCTGCAACGCCGCTTCCCTATGGCCAAACCGTACAACTTTCAACTTTGTTTTGCTGCATGCCGACAGAGCCCTCCCGTTGCAGCTGCAAGCTCCATTTCAAGCATCTGTACGTGTTTTTCAATGCTGCAATAAAACAGTTATAAGAATTTTTGAGCTAGCATATGTTTCGAATGTATCTACATATTAATGCTTTCGTCTTATATTTTTTGCACGATGATCACGTGAAACAAGTGACCTAGTTGTAGGCTTGGGTTTAATTTGTTTTAGCTTTTTCTTCATATTTTGAAGTTTATAATAATTAACAAGCTAGCTAGCTAGGTTTGGGTAATTAATCACTGTTGTATATGTGACGATGGGCGTATATTTATTTATTACTAGAAAGCTAGATTTAATTTCTGGTTTTAATGATTTTTGTGTGTTTTTTAAACTAGAAAACAAATACAATTTCTTTTGTGTGTGTTTATCATATAGTTATTTAAAGCCGATTAAGTTTTTGTAACATAACGTATGTGTATACATATGTATTTCCATTCAGGTTGCGTCAATGATATTTCACATGTAAAGTAATACTCCTACTTCACATGTGAAATTAAATTATGGTGAATACATGTGAAATAATAGCATGTAATTATTTTCACATTTAAACAATTGATTTATCGTATCTTAATTAGTGTCAAACACTATGTGTCTAATACCTATAAATAAACGAATATATATATATATATATATGGTATGGATCAAGTAAAAAGAAAGTTATGGTACTAAATGTAAGAAGAGATCCTGACCATAGGATCAATTACAAAGTAAAAAAAAAATCAATAAAAATATTAAAATTCGGAATTAAACAAAAAAGGAAAAGGTTTAAATTGTAAATGAATAAAAGGGACCAAAAATAATAATGAAAAACAGCCTCCAATCCTGCCGACGTTCAACCAGCGCATCCTCCTCCGACGTTCATCCAGGGCATCATCCTGCCGGCGTGCATCCAATGGACGGCTCGTATGTGCATCCAGCCCTCTCCCCGACGTGCATTTAGCCTCTCCCCGACGGCGTGTGCATCACCGGACCTACACGAAAAGTAGCGGCGGTGCGTGCATCTCGTATGTGATGCAGCGGCGGTTGCAGGCGTGTGCATCTGGGATGGAGGCGGTGGTGGCGACGGGCTTCACAATCACTTTTTGCGATTTATATAACCGTCGCCGATGCACACAACAACCGTTGCAAAGGCGGCGACGGGCTTCACAGATGGGTTACGTGTGGCGGTGGCGAAGGAGTAGAAGCATACCATCGGAGAAAACACACATGCGGCGGAAACACACACAGGCTACGGAGTACTTCTGTGTGGGTTGCAACCAACGTCGGAAGTCACAGGCGGCGGAAGTCAGGGTCGAGCCTTTTTAGGGATGAAAACGTGGGGATGCATTTAATACGGAAGAGTGAGAATTCTTTTTGTTAACTTCCCTATGTTGCCCTTTAAGAGTAAATGTCATGTGTCACCACCAGATTTCTCCCTACGTTTAGTACCATAATATTTTTTTTACCTGAACTCAATTATATATATATATATATAGACAAAAGTTCATGCGAGAACCGTTGTTAGCGCGAGAACCAATCTAAGCCGTCCAATTCCTCCTCCTTCAATGTCATTGCCCACCCATGAATTCCTCACATGCACACTGCCACACCCTATCCCTCCACGCTCTCCATCCATGATACTTCCCATATCCAAGGAACGGCTGAGATTGGTTCTCGCGGTTCTCGCACTAACAACGATTCTTGCATGAACCCTCCCCTATAAATATATATATATATATATATATATATATATATATATATATATATATATATATACCACTATATAAACCATTTAACACTCTTTCTCCTCTTTAAAATTCAATCAAAACAACATCTTGACATTTCATTCTATTTAAACTAATCTCATCCACTCAATATTTAACTATTTCATACTCTCTTAATTTACTTTAATTTTTTATTTATTTAAAATATGCTCTCACACAAACACAATTATCCCACCTATATCAACACAATTTTCAAAATATTATTAACTTATCTCTCCTTATTTCATAAATATATATATAGAATTTATTTTTAAAACTATTAAAATAGTTGATATAGATAAAAGAAAAACAAAAACTATTCTCTACCGCAGCATTGCGCGCGTACGATGCTAGTATATATATATATATATATATATATATATATATATATATATATATATATATATATATATATATATATATATATATATATATATTTATATTTATATATATATGGATGAGAATAAGAAATTGAATGAGAATGGAAGACTCAATCTCAACCGTTCATTTTGTAAGTGTATATATATATATATATGGGACGGTTCAAACGAGAACTGTTTTTCGTACGAGAACCAATCTTAGCCGTTGATTTGATAAAGTGGAATTCATGGATGTGGAGCGTGGGAGATTAAGTGTGGCAGGGTGCATGTGGGGAATTCTTGGGTGGGTTATGACATTGAAGTAAGAGGAATTTAACGACTCAGATTGGTTCTCGCGGTTCTCGTACTAAAAACAATTCATGTTTAAACTTTTGCCTATATATATATATAGAGAGAGAGAGAGGAAATAATTTATTTGAAAATTATTTTTATTATGAATATCGCGAGAACCGTTTATAGTCATTTATCATAATTAATCAAAGATTTTATTAATTATGGGTAATTAATTACAAACACAACCGACAAAATATATTTAAAAAAAATACCGAAAACGATTGAAAGCAACCGAATTAATTAATTTAGTAGAAAAATTAGAAAAGGTAGTATATATACATGATGAAGGTCATCGAAGTCGAACGAGTGCTGTAGTTGGTGCCAATTTTACAATCTCATCCCAACAAAACCATAAACCGACGTTAATAGCCCCTGTTATGTTGTGATGTATGCGTAAGTTTATGATTTATGAATAAATTTTATAAATTATTTTTAGGCTGAATATATAGGCCCCTGCGTGCCTTGAATTGAAACTAACCGAATGACCATATACGATAGGTGTTTGTTCTTTGTTCTACATTATGCATGTTCTTCGTATTAGGTTGATATATTATGTAGGAAAATTTAATTTGCTTGATTAACTTTATAAATTACATATATGTGTAATGTGTTGTTGCATAAATTTGCAACATGAGAGTCGGAGTAAAGGTAGAGAAACTGGATTAATCTAGTCTTGAATAATTGAATCTATTTTAATTCTTATGGGTTAATTGTGTTTAATTCTGCTTCTAGCAATATGAATTTACTAAATGGAGATTTATCATTATACAACTCTTTATAGATGCTTTTTTGAACATCATCGATATATTATTCCATCACAATAAATTGAGTTGTTCGTATAAATACACAATATCATACCACATCAAGGCATGTGTTCCAATCGAACATGCCAACATATATGTAACCTTACTAAAGAAATCACAAAGAAAACTATCACACATCGATACTTTAACAAAGCATCCACAGATCCAGTCGACATCTGTAAGCATCATTACTCCCCAGTAGTAATACAGTAGCACACAACATCAATGCAACAACAATAAGGTAGCAAAACATCAGCGATACAACAACACAAACCAAATCAAGTTCAATGATAATGGCGGTATCAATAAAGTTCTATAAAGCTCCTCAACAGCAAAGAGACAGCAACACATCACGACAGTCGCATGGGTCGTCACCCTCACTAATCAATCAACAATGTCAATACCAGTACAACCCATGCACCAAAATCATCACGCAATATGATTAAGACATAATTCCGTCAATTCCAATTAAGAGAGTCAGTGTTGTTTACGTGAGAGCGCTCACAGTGACGAGGGACATAAACAACAACCGACGAACAGACTCAGTGGCTCAACGGGGATATTGACACTTGAACTTAGATGAACTCTATAATTCCAATATAGATGAACTTGCTTTATAGATGTTCATCTATAATATTTACAGAGTATGTAATTTCAACTATGTAATTATGATTTTCATGATATATTTACTTGAATTTATTATCTTAGTTTTTTAATTTAATCAAACAACTCTTTATAGGTAAATGTTATATAAAAATATATTATTATATACCGTAAACAGATAAATATAATATTTTTAGTATTTTAAAGCCATTAGCGTAATTATAAAATTTAACTTGATGTTGACCTATGAGACTTGAAGAAGTCCAATTTACCTTTAGAAATTTTTCTATAAAATATAGATTCTAGAATGATATAACACGAAATTAATGGTAAGTAACCATGTATGACTTTGAACGTACGCGTAGTATAATAAATTTTAAAGGACATACAGGGATTATATTGATATCTGAAGGGTGTAACTGCAATATAATATTTCTTAAACCCATCTTTTTTACACAAAAGGACCCATACTTTGTTGATTATAACTTGCCACCCACCATTCACCATTAACATGATGAACATCGAATACCGCGTGTTGTGATGTCGTCGTAGTCTTTCTCGCTGAAAAATCCAACGAAAATACTCAAGAATTTGCCCTATCATATGATATGATAAATAAACAACACAATTCCAAACATCAATCAAACTTTCAATTTTTTGGTTTTCTGCCAACATAATCGTCAACCTCTCTCACTATCTTAAGGTACCCTAACCTCTTGGTTCTTCCATTATCCAACACGACGTCTTCTTCCGATTTCTGTTGCTGTTGATCGCTTCAATTGATTGATTCCATATTGGGTTCTTTTGAATTTCCTGGCTGTTGAAGATTTGACAATCTAGGTCCGGGTTCTTTTGATTCTTGAATTCGATTGAACGACCTTTGAATAGAATTGAAACTGGTTTTAATTTAGAATCAACTTTTGACAGAAAAAGGCAAACTTGTTTCATACATATCTGGAAATAAGGTTTGTAGGGTTATTGAGTTTATCTTTACAAATTTTTTAACCTGGTTGCTTTGTGGTATCAAGTCTTGATTGTAGAAACATTCATGCTTATTTCTCTCTTCGATATTAGGGTTTTAAGATTGAAAACTGCATGCGTTTTTTATTCTTTTGAAGCAATCATGAGCTGGGATTTAGCATGTTAATTACTGCTAATTTTGTTACTAGTATGCCCTGTTTCTTGTTGCTTGATTTTGCAATGTTGAGTAAAATATGTTTAGTCATACTCTGATATCCAAATATGTACATTATTCTATATTACAGGTGATAAAGGACATTTGATTCAGTTACCATCTGAGTAATTCAAGAGTAAATAGAGAGGGTCTACTGGTTCGCAGAGCCATTGAAATTTCTGCGAGCCTCAAGTCCTCTCTCAATTGTGGTATATAAGTTTAATACATAAGCAATTGAGCTACATTAAGGTTATCATCATGGGTGCCGTTTGTTGCTGCTTGCATGATGAGTGCGAAGATTATGTTAATACCAACAGTTTTATATACAGGAACTGCATTTGTCTTCAATGCTTTATTCAGAATTTCTTATATATGGTAACATTCCATCAAATTCTTTGAATGTAATCATGCGATTCCAATAATCGGAACTTATTCTATGATTTTCTTTGAATAGTACACATCATTATTTCAAAGAGGGGAAGAACATGTGAGGCTTCCTAGCCCTTCATCTATTCAAGGGGCAACGTCTTTTAGTTCATCAGCATCACTTGATAATTCTCTATCAATGGTGTATCGGTCTCCTCCAAGACCTTTGCCTTATGATGTTGACCCACGATATATCCGTCTTCAAAGAGATGGGTTGGTTTCAAGACGCGAGAAAGGGTCAATTCGGTCACAAGAGGAAGGTGAACCATTAAGAGGAAGTGATAGTGATACTGAAACGGATCCTTTATGTGCTGGGAAAAAATGGAATAGCTCAACTTGTGAAGATGAATCTAAAGAATCCCAAACAAAGTCTTCTTTTAAGCTTTCAAACCCAAAAGAGACAACTGGATTTGAACATATTTTTCCTCCATCAGAAGATGAAGATGTTTGTCCAACTTGTCTTGAAGGTAAATTTTTATATTCTAGCTAATTGTTGACATGCCTTTCCTTTTCATACTTATATTATCAATAAGCTTCATCCGTAGTTCTAATTTATTGATGGTCACTGATCTCTGGTTACACCATCATTACAGAATATACTACAGAAAACCCTAAAATTATCACAAAGTGCTCGCACCACTTTCACCTTGGTTGCATATACGAGTGGATGGAAAGAAGTGAAAGCTGCCCTGTTTGTGGCAAGGTAAGGTTTCATTGTTGGTGCTTTATTTGCTTGTTTAGCCAAGGCTCTCACATGACCTTATGACTACAAACATATTCAACTTTTCTTTATTATTTCCCTTCATTTGCAACAATGTAAAGTAAACAAAATCCAACATCACATCTTATATGTCTGGAGATCTACAACATTATAACATTTAGTTTTCTTTTACTTCAATTTCCTATAATTTGATTTGCAGAGTGTAATTACATGTATGTGAAATGAATTATAAGACATACAATGTCATATCTTAGCATGTGATAATTGGAAGGGCATCTCACATTTCTTGATGTTTTTGAGACTGGCATGTGAATAATTCGCTTGATCATGTACACAGAACATAAGAATGGTGCCAAGAAAGTAATTCTTGATCAGAATGTGATTCATTTTAGTTATGCAATTGACCTCTTTACAAGATGTAAAAGAAAGACCATGTAGATAGACAGACAACGCTAGAAAAGTGAAAGAAACATGGAGTCTATTAAGATAGCAAACGAGCTTCATATTATCACATTGCATTCTCTTTGGACAAATATTTTAGTTGGCTTAATTTTGCTTACCATGCTGATGATCTCATGGCTTTAATTATGGATGTTTTTGTTTCTGTAGGTGATGGCATTTGACGAGACTGTTTAGGCCTAACCTGAAGTGTTCCTACTGGATTGAGACCCATAAAGAAACAAATAACAGTAAAGAAACCAAGAGAACAACTTGTAAATTCATTGTGAATACCCGCGGGTTAACAGTGTTCTTTCATGTAAAAAGAAACGGGAAATAGTTATACTTGCTGTCACAGGCTGCCATTTTCTTATCATGAATATTGTTTTTCCTCATTATAATCTCTCTTGTTCTCTCCAAAGATGTTCCAAGCTACTCTCTTGTAAATATAACGCGGAAAATTCTTGGATAATACATGCCCGTTGGAAAAATGCTCCTATATTCTTGTGTACCTCTATTTCATTGTTTGTGCTATGCAAAGCCTTGGATTGGACTCTAATAATATCAAATAGTTTTACAATATATTGTAAAATTCATGTCAGTTCTGAATTCGGAAAATAGTTTGTTTGAATTTTCAAATGTCAAAATCTTTCTATATCCATATTCAATAGCACGCCACGGGCAATGATGATTATGATTCAAATTTAGACTAGCAGAAACAAAACATAAATATATTTAAAGCTGTCAACTCCAGGTAGCTATAATATACCAATGCATAAGAACAAAATCAGATAATATTCAAGGAAAGTGATATATTACACACATGTGTATGAAGAAAACATGAGTAAACTCCATTAAGTAGCAATTACTAGATGAAATCACTCAATTAGCAGCCACTTGAAAAGCTCTGAGGAATACCTCTGCGGGTTGGCCGCCACTCAGCTGATGCTTTCCATTAATCTGTGACAAAAGCCATTTGAGTTAAAGCCTGTACCTCAAACCATAACTTGAAGTAGATCATAATTGACCTACCACATAGTGAGGGACACCCGAAATGTTGGCAGAGTACTTCCCAACTTCTTCATTAACCTTAAAAAGATTCATGAGTCATGACAAGAAGTTAATAATCTGTAAATTAATTGAACTGTGATCTTTTTGTTTTTGTTTTGTTTTTTTTCCTAATTTTCAAAAAAGTTGAGGGTGCATACCTCCTGAAGTCCATTGTTTGGATCTGCAAGAAACTCATCTGCTCCTTCTATCCCAACTTTCCTTGCAGACTCAACTAGAAAGTCCCTGGATTTAAAAGAGAACAATAATGTTTCTTTTCCAATATAATTCCAATGATAAATCTCAAGTGAGGCTTACCTATCACCAATAAACTTCCCCTGTGTGAAATAGCCATTCATTAGCTCTTCCACAAGAGTGTGCTGCTTATCAAGCCCCTGGTTTCCAGCAAAAAGTATGAGCCTGTGGCTGTCCAGTGAGCTTCCCCTGTTTTCCAAGAACACCTTTAATGAGTTCTTGAAGTAATCCAATTCAGACTCGTTTATAGATCAATAATGGTAGTACTCCGTATTTGACATATTAACTTACGTGAGTCCAGACAAGTTGTAATCCAATCCTTGTGCCTTAAAAACCTGCAATTATACAGTTTATCGATACTCATGACCCAAGAATTGAAAACTAGAAGTGAATAGATAAATTGAAAGTAAAGCAAGATACCTCAGACATACGAGCATGCATTTGATCAGCACGAGAACCAAACTTGTTCTTGTAGTAATCTTTCTTGCTAATTCCTTCTTTAGGTGCAGAAGGATTTAGAAAAAATGGGTGCCATTTAATCTGCAGAAACAATAGATTATAGATAAAACAGAAGAAAACAAGTTCAAGTAAGGGAAGAAGGGAGTCGATTAGAACCTCGAAATCATATTGATCACTGGATAAAGCTACAGCTTTGTCTAAGTTCTTTTTGCCCACAAAACACCATGGGCAGACACTGTCTGAACTCACATCAATTTTGATATGCTTCTTGCCACCATTACTTGTTGATTGAGCCATTAATTTGTTGTGTCTGCAGTATTTCTAAACATGATTTATTGGTCACTTATTTCTGTTGAATTTACAGTTGATTATCGCATGATCAATTCATGTTGATTGTCAGAAGATTAAATTAGGCTTGCAACAATTCAAATTAAGTAAAATACCCGGTAAATCATCAAAATCGAACAAAAAGGGCTAATAATCTGATCATGAAGCTCAAAAACAAAATCGATAAGTGCAAAGATCGAGTGCTAAAGACTGACCTTGAGATTCGGGTACTTGAAAGTTTTTGAATTGAGAACGAACATAGAAAAGTTTCTTATTTGGTATAAATACGTTTTTGGGGTTTGATTTGTTTATCAAGGAACGCGTATGTTTGACTTGATTGTCAACCACCTACCCCATGGATGACGTCAAGATGAGCATTTTGGCTCCAAAATTTTAGGGGCTAAAGTAGTACTATTGTGAATTAGAAGGGCTAAAGTGAACTGGTATCTTTTCTATTTTCAAAAAGGAATTTTATTGAATATGACCCCTAAAGATCCAATTGAGTTGTAATTTGGGAGACAAGATGCACGATACATTGATAAGCCACTCTCACTAAAAACAACCTTATAATCATTATGCATTTAACATAAAATATAATTTAAATGTGTATGAATATGCAACGCATATAGTGCTATCAAGTAATTAACATTTTCTATTATAAATTCACTATAAGAACAAAATATACAACCTTTTAAAAAAATTTAAAATAAAAATTATTAACTTTCTAGAAGATTTGAACTCAATCGCGATCACTTGGGTAGTTGAACTTAAGATATAATTGATTCTATACAACTCATGTGTTACACTGTTACTTCGAACATCTATATCAGGACTATTATTATTCTTTTGATTACTTAAAATTGAAGTATAAACTTGTATTTATATAATTGTGAAAAAATAAAACCTTTACTTGGCATTTGTCTTCAAACTAGAATTTTTTTTCGCGCGTTGTCGCGGAATTTAACACCCATATATTTAAATAAGTAAAATAATATGAAAAAGGAGTTGAAAAATACAATAACACTATTTCTAAAACCCAAATACCTTGCTTTTTTAAAATATTAATATTAGAGGATTTGATGGAATTAAAAGTAAAATTAAAAAAATTAACAAATACATGTTAAATGATTATGTAGATGGAGTTAGAAAAGAAAATAAAAAGGAAAATATATAATTGTAAGCACAATATACACTTGAGAAATAAAAAAAGGGTTTTTAAAAAACTGTCTGCAAGGTTCAAACCTAGAGCATCTTGTATGTAAAGCACCACCTTTGCCAACCCGCCAACCAAAACTTTTGTTATTATTCATGGAAAACAGCCAATATATTATAAATCGAGAGGTGCATTTTAGCAAACCCTAACAATGAACAGTAACTTCTATGCATGTTGAGGGGCTGCCAATGTATATATTTGTCTTCAAATGATCTAAGGTTTAGGTGAGGTTGAATACGACCATTAATCAAAGGCCTTGCATTTTATATGATATATAGTTAAATGGATTATCCAATAAAATGTAATATTAATTTATCTATTAGTAATCGTTACTAATAATTCCTGGGTCCAGAAAATGTGGGTGCAAAAGTATAAAATTGTAAAGGTATGGCGTAAAAGTGAAAATATGGGGGGAGGTGAATTTAATATAACCAAACCCAGAGGGTCTAGAGGATTCTTTGGAGTCGCGAACGGCACACGTTTTTCCGATCACTGGGACGGACAAGAACGCCGAATCCATCAGACCATATAACCCCCAAGGTCCTCGGAGCTTCAACAATCATTCTACCACAACCCAATTATTTCTATTTTTGTTCCAAGATCAAATCTTATCCACAATTGATCTTCGCCGGTTTCAGGTAATTTATTTCCTTTCACGCGTATATAATCTGCGAGTTACGCATTCAATTGTTTTTCTTCCAGATTTTATTCAAGATTCTTTGCCGGTCAAGAAAAATTCAACAATTCCAAGGTGAAATAGTTTATGACTTGTTTAAATTTCCTTATTAATCAGTTACGAGGTATATTCTGATGACTATTGGGTCAAAAAATTATCTTGATCAGCCCCAATTTGGGTTTGGATACTGGTTTCTTGTTAGGGTTATTAAAATTTGAGTAAGAAAGACTTGAAGATTATTTATTTTCCCCATCTTTTGGGGGGTATATTGGTTTGCAGTTGGTGTTACTTTTTAATTGTTATTTTAGGTTTTAGATTTTGGTTCATGTTTTGGCTTTTATTTTATCACAATTGACCAGAAAATGGGAATACATCGTTCTTGAGGATGTAACTAAAAGGAGGTCGATTAATTCTGATTGCAAAATGACAGTAGGTTTTTTTATCTCTTTATGATTAGGTTTATCAGGGGTTGTGAGTAAATGGCTATTAATGAAATCTTTGGGGAAACTCGACCGGTGCTCGCCCCAAACAAGAGTGCACTTTATGTTTGGGGTTATAATCAGTCTGGCCAAACAGGGCGGAAGTGTGAAGAGCAGAACTTAAGGATCCCAAAACAGCTTCCACCTGACCTTTTCGGGTGTCCAGCTGGGGCCAATTCACGCTGGTTAGATGTGGCTTGTGGTCGAGAGCATACTGCAGCCGTGGCCTCTGATGGGTTCCTCTTTACCTGGGGTTAGATTAATCTTTCCCCTTTCCTCAAAGCGTGAATTAATTTACATTCCTTAAAAAGACTACCTTGACTCAACTGTGGTCACATGGTTGGTCAGGGGCAAATGAGTTTGGTCAGCTGGGGGATGGAACTGAAACAAGTAGAAAACATCCTAAAAAAGTGAAGCTTTTGCAAAACGAGCTTGTGATATCCGTGTCTTGTGGAGCACATTGTACTGCTGCTATTGCAGAGCCACGTGAAAACGATGGAACAGTCTCTACTAGAAGACTTTGGGTTTGGGGACAAAATCAGGTGTTGTTCTTTTTAACTCTTTAAATGGATCACATAACTACCAAGCAGTTTATCAGGCACTTGTATTTTTCATCGCAAACAAACAATTATTTTTGTGAAATTGCAAGGGTTCTTTTTTTTTTTGTCCAAAATCTTTCATGCTTTAAAACCACCAAAGTTCTTTTAGCACTTTTGGATGGTGGTTGGTTTGAAATAAAAAGCATAATGTGATGGTATCAAACTTAATCAGTCTGTAATCATTTTATGAATTCTGTTTTCTATAACTGTAATTCTGTTTACTATCTTTTCAGGGATCTAACTCTCCTCGTGTATTTTGGGGAGCATTTTCTCATAATACGGTAAGAATATACTGACCTAATCTTTATTGAAGGATGTTTTAAACCTTATGTTTGCCTTGCCATTATATTACTAAATCTTGACAAACATGAATGCACTTTGATACTTGAATATTGCATTTTGAGATATATTATTAAACCACTCAGGTTATTCGTCAAGTGTCATGTGGGGCTGTGCATACCGTAGCACTATCAGAGGACGGTCTACTGCAAGCTTGGGGTATAAAAGCCTTTTAACTTATAATCTATCAATTCTTAATTCTCTTTAATTTACAATTGTATTAGTGAAAGCTATTACACTGTGATAAATTAGGCTACAATGAATACGGTCAGCTAGGGAGAGGTGTGACTTGTGAAGGGCTTCAGAAGGCTCGAGTTATAAATGCATATGCTAAGTTCCTTGATGAAGCCCCTGAGCTTGTAAAGATTACTCAAGTTTCATGTGGCGAGTACCACTCTGCAGCCATATCAGAGGATGGAGAGGTGTAAGTGCATTAGAAATGGACCCTTTTGTTGATGAAGATAGGTTCTTGACACAAGCCAATTTTGCTTGGAGGTCACAAGCTCTATCAAGGCAACCCTCATATCTGCACATATGTTATCACGACCCAACCATTTTCTTCCTTTCAACTACTTGGTTCTAAGGGGGTGTTTGGAATTGCACTTTAATAGTGATCTTGTGATATGGAATTATCAAAATCAGATAATTAGCTATACAAATGGTTTTACTAAACCCAAACACTAGAACTCATTATCTATGACTTGATGCCGCAGTATTAGATAATAAGTTTCAAATGCAATGCAAAATCCTCTTTAAGTTTTCTCTCTCTTTCTCTCTCTCTCTCTCTCTCTCTATATATATATATATATATATATATATATATATATATATATAGGGAAGGGTTCATGCGAGAACCGTTGTTAGTGCGAGAACCGCGAGAACCAACACGGCCGTTCCTTGGATATGGGAAGTTTCATGGATGGTGAGCGTGGAGGGATAGAGTGTGGCAGGGTGCATGTGAGGAATTCATGGGTGGGCAATGACATTGAAGGAGGGGGAATTGGACGGCTCAGATTGGTTCTCGCGGTTCTCGCACTAAGAATGGTTCTCGCAAGAACTTTTTCCTATATATATATATATATATATATAATTAAAAAGATTCTCATTTATTGCAGCTACACATGGGGGTTGGGAAACCTGGGCCAACTTGGGCATTATTCTCTCCAATCAGAGGACAAGGAGCTAATACCACGTCGTGTGGTTGCACTTAATGGTGTATGTGTAAAGGATGTAGCATCAGGTGGTGTGCATACGTGTGCTGTGACTACAAAAGGAGCTTTATACACATGGGGTGGCGGTCAAGCTGGTCAACTAGGACTTGGCCCACAGACTGGAATCTTTTCATGTGTGGCTAGCGATTCTGGAACCATGTTCCGTAACATGCCGGTTTTGGTGCTGCCATATGGTGTGAAAGAGGTTGCTTGTGGGCATTCTCACACGCTGGTTTCCACTCAAGATGGTAGAATTCATGGGTGGGGTTATAATAGCTATGGTCAAGCAGCTAATCAGAAATGCACTTATGCTTGGTACCCATCTCCAGTTGACTGGTAATTAAAACCCTTCTCTCTCCTTTGACTCAACCTTTGACCTTGACTTTCAAGCTGTTTGTAAAAATGTCTGCTCCTTTCAAAAAGGTGTCTTGGAGAAGTAAGGAAGCTGGCAGCTGGTGGAGGACATTCTGCTGTACTGACAGATGCGTGTTCCTTGAAAGAGCTGTGTGAGTTCAGGCTTGCAGACAGTGTGACACCATGGAATGCTTCTATGATTGAAGATGTTGCTTATCGAACTGGTTCTGATGCTTTGGTGCGCCTTTGTGAGAGGTTAAGGTAGGTATACATTCAAGTCACAAGTACCTGTTTGACCATCAAAGTCAACATAACAATAAAGCGTCTGCTGAAACATCTCTTTGTCATTGTAGGGAACGTCTCCCTGAAGGTGGAATTTGTGACTGTTAAACCCGCCAAGAAATGACATTCCTGTTATGCACCAATCACTCGTGGGTGTGAGTCAACAATTGATGAATATACATGATGTTTCATTGTTGGCTGATGTCTTTCTGTTGTCTGTAGTCCCTAATGTTGTAATTCAACATTGGCATATTACAATTGTGTATTTGTAAACATCCAGAAACATCTGTTATATTAACGTAGTAAACCTATAATATTCCAAATTTACATACGAGTCAATTCATAGTGATAAGAAAGATACAACTAGAGAACTAGCGAGAAATTATCATCTCTATATGCTATATCCTCTAGGCGCATTGGATTGTTACTCTAATAATGATCCATTACAAATTCTATATCCATAGCAGCCTTGTAAAAACAGGCTTGTTCTTAAGCCTGAGTTCAGGAAATGGGCTAGCAAGGTCTAAGCATCCTGCTTTATGCTCTCTGCTTCATTCCATTGGCTTCTCTCCAATTCAAACATCTGGTCAGCAGATTCTTGTACTTTGCCTGAAGTTGGAGCCACACTCTGGTAAGATGGATACATTATTGTTATTATTATTTTAAAACACAAGATGGATACGTTATATGCAAGACAAGATTTCTCTTTGTAGACATATTTCGGTTGAGTTTGTCTGGTGCGGATGTCTTCTAATGCCATCTCTCTCCTTTTAGCTCCCACCAACACCTTTATACTATTATTTTGGGAGCCAATTGCTTAGATTTATCTACTAATGGTGACCCATGAATTGTACAGAGATATGAAGGCACCTTTTAGATACTATTCCACTTGTGATCCGTTAATAAAAAAGTAAGATACGCATTAACAGTCTTTTTGAATAGGTTATTATGCATCTGAATTGATGGATGCCAGCCGCATTATGCATTTGAGAATGACCATACTAGGAGTAAGAAAGGAGTATGCTGATCAAAAGACCAAATAAAAGGATGTTAGATACTCTTCCATTGCTAAGAATGCAACATAGTTCATGTACATATATATAGTTGTTTCAAACATTTCTTCTCTCTTTTTAACACTTTCTTCAGTGGCTTCCATAATATCAATACCTTATCTCTCTACATATATCAACACCCTCTTGGACCCCCATACAAGGTACACATATATATATATATACACACACACACGCCCACGAGCCCCCACACCCGCCCCTACGCACACAGACACACACACAGAGGTAGTGAAAAATCATTTGAGAACCATTTTTATTACGAGTACCGCGAGAACCAATCTGAGCCGTCTAATTCCCCATCCTTCAATGCCATCACCCACTTATGAATTCATAACATGCATCTTGTCACACTCAATCCATGAGTTCCTCTAACCAAATGAAATGAAAATCATTTGACCCATTTGATCATTAGAAGGGATGACAAAAAACCCAATTCGAACATGAACCCGAAATTTTTGGGAAGGGTATCAGGACTAGTAAAGTTTTATGTTAATATTATTTAAATAATAAGTTGACAATAATATTAGCAATGTAGTAAAAAAATTATACATGACATTAAAAACTATGGAATTAGTCGTATATATCTGTGAATTATAGAATTAGCTTTAATAGCCGATTTTGTTTGTTTATTTTTATAATTATAAACTTTTTACTTAGAAAGTTTTCAACTTCTGAAGCTAATGATGTGAGAAAATAGAGTAATGAAGATTAGTTATTGTTTTTACTATTATGTAATGATTTGGTTTAGCTTATTATAAAAAAAGATATTTGAAGCCTGTATGTATGTGAATGATTTTATTTAACATATACTAAAGTTTGAAGTTGTAAATGTTGTTAGAAATTATTATTATTAAAAAAAAAGGCTAAACTTATTGTTTTGATGTGATTAAGGTCAAGATTTAAGAAACGAAAATCCTTATTTTTGAATTTTAATCGACAAAAATTCTTAATATTCGGGATATCTAATACTTGCGGATGTACATGCAAATCCGATAGTTATTTAACAATCGGGTACTCGTCGAAATAGGACCACATATGACACATGATTTTATAAGCGTGTATGTGATTGAGATCACCAATACCCATCCCATTACTATACCTAACCGTTAGAACAACAGTAAGGCACCACATTATAGCTCGAATATTATGGTTGCAAATAACATTTATATATTTTAACCATAAGAGGGCCAAGGATCGGATCTAATAGCATGTATATATTTTAACCATAAGAGGGCCAAGGATATATACATTTCATCTGTGTTGTTTGTATTTTTTATGTAAAATACCGTTTGAATTTTAGATTGCATGTTAGATTGTTGTTACTTGCATTTTTTATGTGAAAATGATGTTATGTACATTTTAGATTGTTGTTGGTTGCATTCTAATTTATGTAGAAATGTTGTTGCTTGCATTTTAGATTATTGTTGCTTGTATTTTTTTTGTCAAAATGTTATTGTTTGCATTTTAGATTGTTGTTGCTTGCATTTTAGATTGTAAAAATGCTTGTATAATTATGTTTCTTATAGATTTTTTTAAATGTATATAGATTAATTAACATGCAGATGTCAATGAAATTGTATTTTTATTATCGTCTCATCTGTATCTCTACTAGATATGTTCTTTTTTCATTTTCGAAGCATTTTCATATTCGTCAAACCATTTGCATTTTCGAGACCACCAGTATTTTCTAGAAAAAAAATGTCAAGAATATATCAAGTCTGGTATTGAATTATTGAGAACGAAAAATTAAATCGATGGCTAAAATTTTTTTGTAAAAATTTCTTAAATATGATAGACATATGGTTAATTAAAGATTTCATTTGTATTATAAAATGACTCTAAGGGTTTTTGTGAAGGCACATTACTTTTCAACTTTTGATGACTTTTCCACCCCTTTTGAATTGTCACATTGTATCACCACAAAGGTTCTAAGACTTTTATAGTTAAACATGGTTTTATATATGAGGAAGTTTATTTGAGAATCGTTTTTATTACGAGTACAACGAGTACCATTTGTAACCACTATTAATGCTTACTAATATGGGTGTTTTGGTATTTTTTATATTTTATCAACCGTGAATTGCATCTAGTTGAGCCGTTACTAAAGACGAGACTTGATTTTCTCAAAATACCCTTTATTAATTAGCCATTAACGAGATTTTAATGAGTCATCATTATTAGTGGTCATTAATTTATTATGATCAAAGACCAAGATTGGTTATTGCATTACTCGCAATAAGAACTGATCTAAAATGAACCCTCCACTATATATAAGAACTGGTCTAAACTGAACTCGTCTACAACTTATATATATATATATATATATATATATATATATATATATATATATATATATATATATATAGGGGAAGGTTCATGCGAGAAGCCTTTTTAATGCGCGAAGTGCGAGAAGCAATCTCAGCCACTTATTTGTATAATCTTGTTTTTTTATTTTTTTTAATTTAAAAGGGTATGATGGTAAACTAAAACTTTTCTCTTTCCAATCTATTTCTATTTCTTATTTTTCTCTTTCCTAAATTTTGAATAAAAACAAAAAAAAAATTAAAATGATCTACTAGTAAATTATTAATTTTACAGAGTTCACGGGTAAATTATTAATTGTATATTAATACGATGTTCACTACTGCACACAACTTGCGATTTATAAAATTTCCGTTATGTATACAGTATTCATTGGTGATCACATCCACGACCAACTTTTATTATAGAACACATCCACGCCCAACTTATCAAAACCATTAACAAACTTTTTAAACCTAGTAATTCGAAGTTCACTAGTGAGCATTATATCCAAAATTCTAGATTTTTGGAAGTTCTTTTTTTGTGTTCATTAACAAACAATAGAGAATTTTAAAAATGTGATATTCTAATTAGAAACATTAACAACTAATGATTATGTTCAACCATGAATAAAAAAATAAATTATACTTATAGAACAAAAAAACGTTATTTAACCTATATTTCAAAATTCAGTAATGAACAATACATAAACATCCCAAAACAAAATGTTATGTTAACCTAAGTTTCTATATATTCACAGTTTCACTAATATACAATATAATCACAACCAAAATCCACTCCCTAATAATTACAAACATTAACTCAGAATTTTTTAAAAAACAATCAGATCTAGAAAATCAACTTTAAATATACAACACTTTAAATCTTCAATTGGAGTATATGAACTTACGAACTCGCACTTTTTAAACAAGAATTCAAACAAAACTCATTTAAAATAGAAATCTTCAAAATTCAAATATGTATATCAATAATCACAAATCAAATATCACGGCGCATATAAAACAAAAGCACACTTGTGTTCATATTGAGAGCCCATACTAACAATTGTGGTGGTGCGGCCGTTGTGTAGCAACATTCCAGAGGAGTGGCGACGGTTGATTAATAACATGATATTGTTTCACTATAACCTGACCGTCGTTGACCGAAGATTTAACATCATGATCTGCTATGCAGCGGGATCGTCTTGTAGAAAGTAAGAGGCTTTAGTCTCAACTTGGTGATGCTGTTGGGTGAGCGGTGCAAGTCGTCGGATGTCATTCATCCATTGCTCTACGTTGTCGTTCTTTCGGTGATATGCTTCATCTTCTCAAATCTCTAAAGCAGCGGTGTCTAATGTGTTTACTGTGTATGTCGGCGGTGGCAGTAACAGGGAAGAAGAAGACGACGGGAAAAGGGGCGGTGGGAAATGTCTCAAATCTCTAAAGGATGTGTGCGCCCGGGGGTGGTAGTATTAAGGAATAAGAAGGGAATAAAGGAAGGTGGAGAGTTGCCTAAAAATGATGGAGGGGAATAATAAGGATTAAATCATGTAATTAATTAGGTTTGTTAAAATGACCTTATTGTCCTTTTTATTTAATTTAAATACTCTATAAGATTTAATTTAATTACAAAACTGCCATAGCTCATCATAACCTTTGATTTAATAATCCAATGGCTGTAAAAGCTTCTCGCACTTCTCGTATTAAAAAAACTTCTCGCATGAACCATCCTCTCTCTCTATATATATATATATATATATATATACATACATACATATAGTAGGAGGTTCAAATAAGAACATATTGAGAATTGGAGACTAAATCTCAGCTGTCCAATTCCCCCTCTTTCAATGTCATTGCGCACCCATGAATTCCTCACATGCACCCTGTCACACTCTATCCCCCGACGCTCTCCATTCATGAATTTCACTTATAAAATAAACGGCTGAGATTGAGTCTCCCATTCTCATTTAATTTCTTATTCTCATTTGAACCTTCCCATACATACATACATACATACATACATACATACATACATACATATATATATATATATATATATATATATATATATATATATATATATATATATATATATATATATATATATATATTAAACAAGCTGTGTTTAATTTGTTTGGCTTTCCTAACATATTTCTTAGACTTTCCTAACAACCACTTAATAAAAACAACCAAAATTCACAAATTTTTATACGTGAAATACAAGTTGTATAGATTTGATTAGTTTTCAACAACCTAACACAACACTTAATTCTATGAAAATAAGTGTTTAATCTATATAATAAAACAAAACAGTAATAACGCATAATTCTCAGTAAAACATGTGCTATGATTTTTTTTTTACTTTGAATGGCTTAGTATTAGACTATATATTAGGTTATTAGATTATAATTAAAACTGTTTTGCCTCCTCAAAAAACTACCGTGTCGGTCCCGGTTCTTTACCTGCAACCGGTGATACCAACCAAATTAGGCCATTTTTAAGAACCGATAATTGGGCTGCTTGATTTTAATTGGTCCGGGTTCGACACTTATCCCGGTTTAATTTAATCCAACTGAGTCAAATGCTCACCCCCACTATTTCTAACGATAAATGATTTAAAAGTATAATTATTAAACATAAAGGTATAAAAATATTATTTTATTAAATCATTTAAAATCCAAGTTATTTTATGGTTCCTAGCTTGTTATTTTGCCTTATATACACGCGTTATCTTTTTATAGAGCATTTTAAAGTTGCACATTTGTGCACTAATATTTTCCTTTTACGTTTAAAATATTTCAAAACTCAGTCTAATTATATTTATATAGTTAGTTTCTACCTTTAAATCCTAGTTATATCAGATATACAAGTAGGGGTGATGAAAATATTCGAAGTCAAAATACCTAACCTAAAAATAGATAAAGCTTACCAAAATCTAGGTTAATTAAACCGAATATTTTTATAACTGAACCTAAAAAAATTCGGTTATTCGGTCCAGTTACGGTTCATGATCTTAGAGATGGACGGTTCACCGAAAAACAGAATACTTAGAAAATTCTAAATTTATTTTTTACATTTATAAATACTAACAAAATCAAAATTTACATACGATAATTATCTACTCATAACAAATTGTTACCCAAAGTCTATAGCTATATTTCACATTTCAATATAGGTTTTAGCAGATATATGTTTTTTTTAAGTTTACGAGTCAACCATATACTATTTATTTACTTAGTTTTACTTTAATTCAGTCACGTTTTTATTAAAACATTTTCTTATATCATAATTAGCCGATAATAAATAACACGCTTCGTGATGTTTTATAAATTTCTCATTTAATCTTTGTTCGGGTTGAGATATAAATTTAAAATTTTGAAACCTTTATTTTAGAAATATATATATTTGTTTGAAAGGCATTTTAGAAATATATTTAATAGTTAAAATTGGTTAACCGATTATGGCTAACCGGTCTTTTCGGTTAACCGGGAAAACCGAACTGTAAAACTGGTTAACCGATTATGGTTAACCGGTCTTTTCGGTTTATGTTTAGGTTCACGAAAGTTATGAACTGAAAATTGGTTAACCGTTTTTCAGTTAACCGCACGCTCGGTTAACCATCCATGAACACCCTTATATACAAGTCAACATGTGTTGCAAACACTTGACACGACCAATCCACTTAGACCGTGTGCCGATAGCGCCAAAAACCATCACCACAAAGCTGGTCCCGATTGGTTCCTATCAGCCCGGATTCTCCAACCATCTCCTGATTCACGTCTTTTTCCTTTTTCTCCTTTGTCTCCGTCCTTCTATTTCGATTTTTTGGTTATCTCTTTATGGATGAGCTCCACCTGGCAATAGCCCCATTTCTTCCGGCGTCCGGTGGTGGGATATCTAGATTTTCCGGATATATATTTTATATTTAATAATATGTGGGTTGGTATGTGTTGGATGTGAGAGTTTGTAGATTAGAGAGGGTTGAAAGTGGGAAATGATGTGACATTGTGGAACTCCAAAAAACTCCAACATGGATGCTATGGTCTTAAAGAAATATTATGTAGTCAAATTAGGATTGAGATATATGAACTCTCAGCTAGTTAGGCGCCCACTAATTAAATTGAACACAACACGAATTGCTATCGGGTCCATTAGGTTCTTGGTCTAATTAATTACGATCATACCCACCAATATATGGAGGATAGCTAGGAAATTCTATCACATAGATACATACATATATATATATATATATGTAACCATGCATGCTGCGATCGATCGATAAGAAGAAATCAAGGCGCGCATTCATTGGTATATAGTTGCATTCATTCTATTCAAGCGATTACTGATATAACTGCATTCATTCAATACATTAAAATGCATTTGCAGTAGCAGCATATATATATATATATTTATGTCAATGTAGGTACGTACAGAGCACTACAATTAAGCCTTTATACTATATATTGGCACCACTTAGCTAGGCCACATGCATTCATTGGATGCGTTTTCCAGAATGATTAGATCATGCAAGTACAAAATGGAGGCCGGATATATAAGCCTTAATTATATATGTAACCGATCGATCGAACATATATATATAATAATTCCATGCAGAACTCCAAATTTGATGACGTACGTACGTTATAAACACACCCAACAACTCGATCAACTTAGGGTTCTTAGTTAATTAATTACTGGTTAAGGTGGGGGATCATCCACAGTGGAATCATGGGGGCGGAGACAGCGGGATGAGCTTCAGCTAATTCCTCATTTCTCATGACTGTCCCAATAAATGGTCCACTGCAAGTAAGTCAAAGTCAATAAAAAAGACACTCTTCTATATATATATATATATATATATATATATAGGAGGGATCCTGTGAGAAAACGTTTTATTTAAAGAATGGTGAGAACACTTTTAGGCCAATCATTTGGTTTAATTAAGGTATATTGAGTTTATATTCCTTACTTAATTAAACCAAATAATTAAAATTTAACATTCCTTAATTACACAAATTTAATATCAACCATTAAATTAAGATAATCCAAGGGCTATAAATTGTTCTCACCGTTCTCCAAATAAAAGGTGTTATGTATGTATGTATGTATGGAAATTGCATCAATAAAGAACCATGTGTTAAACAAAGAACTCAATTAACCAATCTGGACCATTAGATCATCATAATCAATGGATAAGATTTAACGATGGCAAAACTGTAATTATTATGTATAAAAATAAGAAGAAAGGGCAAACATGGAAAATCTTCCCTTCAACAAACACACGATTTAAAAAAAATACCCTCAAAAACTTTAAATTGTTATAACTTTTTAAGTTTTGTGAATTTAAAAAAAAAATTATACCAATCTTTTAGTTTTTTAATCCACTTTCAAACAAGACCACTCTTCCCATATTTTTCTATATTTTTTTTAATGAAAATTTTGTTTGCATTTTGGGCAGAATGTAGTGTTGTTGTGCGAATTTTGCATTTTGGGTTTGAATATATAATTTTGCATTTTTGTCTGCATTTTCATTGAATCATGTTGGGTTTGCATTTTAAAAGCATCTGGATGACTTGCATGTTTATATTTTGCATTTTTCGATCTTTTGTATTTTGGATTTAGAATGAAACCCAGCTCAAAATGCAAAATTTGTATTTTCAAAAAAATAAGTTTCAGAAATATATCAAGTCCGGTCTTGTTTGAAAGAGGACGAAAAACCAAATCTAATGATATAATTTTTTTGTTAAAATTGTTAGAAACAAACAAGTTATGATAATTTAAAATATGTGGGGTTTTCTTACCCTGTATGTATGAATGTATATACGGGTACATACCTGCTTGTTGCATAAAATGGAACTGAATGTGGCTGAGGAAACTGTATACTTGATTTTTGTTGCTCAGTACTACTGCTCTTCTCATTCTCTTTCAGCTATGTTCACAGTTCAAATAGTTCAAATACTTATTTCATGGGAATCTAACAAAATCGCTTCTTGAGCAGAAACTAGTAATTAATATATAGGGTATGTACCGTACGTACCTTCTTGGAGAGTGTGTTGTTTCGGTCTTGCAATGCCTTCTCCTGTCATCAAACGCGCATATTATATATATGTTAAGTTGCCATTTAATTTTCATCTTATCATGATCAAGATGAATCTTTATATAGAAATTAAGCTATAAGCCAAAGACTTTAAGTAGTTACCTTTTTATGGAGCTCGGAAATTGACTCGTGCATCACTTGGTTCTGCATATGTGTATATATATATAAGTTAAATGTATTAAAATCACATAATTGTGTCTACATTCATTGAAACATACCAAATTAATTAATAGCATGCATATAATCTGTATATAATAATCTGTATATAATATTAATGTTTTAGTTACCTTCTTTGTTCGTAATCGCTTAAGAGCTGTCTCAAGTTGTTGCTCCACATTTTGAAGTTCCCTAAGATTTAATTGATCTAGGTCTTCACCAACATAGTGCCTGAACTCAATTGTTAATTAAGTTTAAGTGATCCATATATAATGAGCGATTAGCCATGAAGAGAAGAGAGCTAGTACCTAATAATAATCACACATTCACACACACACACACACACACACACACAAAAACACACACATATAGATGATAGTGATTTTAGTATCATCAACTATATTTTAGTTAATTGTAGTTTATAAGCATTTAATAGCCCTCACAAAGGAAAAAAATAAAAATCAAAAACTTTATTATCATAAAGAAAATATTGTTAAAAATCATTATCCCTTAAAAAAAATTTAAAATTTATATACAAAATTGAGTATTTGCATTGTAATGCACCTCATGCCACATACATCCCAATTTTGGCCGAATATCATGAGATAATGTAATTCTCATAATATGACATCAAATTATCAAAATACCATTCAAATTATCATGATAATTTGTCATCTTAGTTAGTCCAATTGATATATAGTATAATTAACTAGAGACCAAATGAGTTTTCAAGATACATTAATACGAGTTTAGGAGGTGCATAGTACGTGCACACTCGTTTTTAATTGAATATTAAGTGGGGATCAAGGGGTTGGCAGCCCCCTTTGTTAGAACTCGGTGCATCCATAAGACGCGACCCGCAATTTTCACGCGAAAATATCATACCCGTTGGTTGGTAGTTATTTTCGCTTATGGTCCTGATTATTCTAATATATGATTTTCTGGCTCGTCTCCTCCATTTTTCTTCTACAAAATATTAGAGAAAATTTGTGGATTATCCAAAAATAATTTTGTCAAACCCAAATCAATAGGAACGAATAATTATTTTTGAAAAGTATTTGTCAACCATTCAAACGATTATTCAAAATTGATCTTTTAGTTTGTCAAGATTTCTCTACAAAACACACACACACACACACACACACACACACACACACACACATATATATATATATATATATATATATATATATATATATATATATAAGGGACGGTTCAAACGAGAATTGTTTTTCATAGGAGAACTACGAGAACCAATTTTAGCCGTTGATTTGATAAAGTGAAAATCATGGATGTGAAGCGTGGGGGGGATCAGGTGTGACATGGTGCATGTGATGAATTCATAGGTGGATAATGACATTGAAGGAGGAGGAATTGGACGGCTCAGATTGGTTCTCGTACGGAAAACAGTTTTCGTTTGAACTTTTGCCTATATATAATAGGGGAATGTTCAAATGAGAATAAGAAATTAATTGAGAGTGGAAGACTTAATCTCAGCCGTTCATTTTGTAAGTGGAATTCATGGATGGAAAGCGTGGGGGAATCGAGTGTGATAGGGTGCATGTGAGGAATTCATGAGTGGACAATGACATTGAAGGAGGGGGAAGTGGATAGCTAGGATCGAGTCTCCCATTTTTATTTAATTTAGGGTTCTCATTTAAAACTCTCACTTTATATATATCCTAAACAAAAATAATCCATCATATATACGTACCGTATGTTTTTTTCAAGAACTTCAATCCTTGCCTTGAGCTTTGAGGATTCAAGAGTCCAGCTTGCCTGCATGTATACATTTTTTGGACATCTCGGTCTAATTATTCATTTAATTCATATATTGATTTTGTATATATTTACAGTAGTAAATATAGATTATATACCCGCGTTTCGGTTTCAGGAGCAGTAAGCAATTTCTCTGCATACGAGTATCTTTCATACCTCTCAAGAATTGTCTCCATACTGCATTTTCAGCTACTTAAGCAACCATAAGAAAATCTGTACTCGACTCCATATATATAATCTTCTTGAAACTTTATATTTTTACACAATCCAACCAATTAATTAAAATTTATTATAAACCAGGATATAGAGTGCTAATTCTTCCAAAAATGAATAGGGTAAATATATAAGACCTTTAGAAGAAATAAAGCAGACTAAAGTGCATATATGCAGTCAAATATAATCTTTTGAACCGATTATATATGAATGAACGCTAGCTACAGCAAAAGATGATTGAACTTTCAGAGCTAGCTAATCAAAGTATTACTTGAGATACCTAAATCAATTAATATATATTTAAATTAAATAAAAGGTTTCTTATACGTACAATGAATATCGTCACATGATCAACTTCACTCGGCATTTATATATATGTGGAAATATATCTTCTAAACCAACCATGTTGTTCTTTAGAGAGGTCGGTTTAAGGTTATTATGTAGAAAACCTCATAACATATAAACATACACCTATTCTAAAACAATGTACTAATTTAACTAAAATAATATAATAATGATGTTTTAAAATAAATTGAAGTCAAATAATTTTTTTAATTAGTTTATGGTCGGTAGTTTCGAACATTTAATGCAATTCAAAACTTTGCTAATATGCTCTTGATTTTACTCCGAATATGTTTGAAGAAATAGTCTCTCAACCCACGGTAGAACTATCATTGTATACATCTTATCTTTCTCTAAAACTCTTAATAAAGTAATCCATTATTAACAACTATACCCCTAACCTCAATTGAAATACTTACCTAGATCTTTCAATCCTTAATTAAGATCTAGGAGTTCAAGATTCTCAACAATCAGACGAAGACGAAGACACCAAATACCTAGGGCTAATAGTACTTCAATTCCCTTGAACTGATCAAGCTCTCACATGACACCAAAACCTACATGAATTTGTAAATAGGGTTGGTTTAGCTTGGGCTTTAAAGCTCTGTATTACAAAGAAGGATGAGGGAACTAGAAAAAGGGAGACGTGAGTTACATTCAAAGCTTCTTTTAATGAAACAATCAAGTCCTTAAAAAAAGAAAAAAACATGTGTATTTGATGCTTTTTAGGTGCTTGATTTGATAGGTCATGGAGATGAGCTAATTTGGAAAGATGCTAAGAGTGGTAGAAACACAAGTATATATATGTTGGTGGTTTTCGGTTTTCCTTAAGGGGCTGTTTGGTTTGCATGAATCCATGGGATTCTATGGGAATTGGATTTTAATTCCTTATAAACCCATGTTTGGTTCATCATGGAATTGGATTTGATGGGAATTTAAATCCCATAGGTAAGAGATTCTAAAATCCTTTGACATGTAGAGGGAATTTAAAATCCATTAAACAAGGGAAAGTGGCTTATTACTATACTACCCTAATTCAAACCCTATTATGCCCTAACCCGTTAGACACTCCCCCATTTTGCGTCGGCAACCTCACAGTACCAACGCCACCATCATCGGCGTTTCTTCAAAGCCACCGTTCGCCGACCACCGCCACCATCGCCGCAGACCACCACCACCAACCGCCACCACCGCCGTAGACCACCACCAACCGCCACCGCCACCGCCACCACCGCGACGACCATCACCAACCACCACCACCACCGCCACCGCTGCCGCCACCGCCACCACCGCCGCCGACCACCACCTCCGAAAACCACCAACCGCCACCATCGCTGCCGCCCACCACCACCGCCGCCGACCATCACCAACCGCCACCGCCACCACCGCCGCCGCCGAACATCACCAACCGCCGCCGCCGAACATCACCAACCGCCACCACCGCCGCCGACCACCACCACCGTCACCCGGCACCACCGCCACCAACCACCACCGCCGCTGCCCGGCACCGCCACCGCCGACCATCACCAACCGCCACCACCACCGCCGCCCGTCACCACCGTCACCGACCATCACCAACCGCCACCGACCACCACCAACCACAGACCACCACCAACCGCCACCGCCCCCGCCGCCAACCCCCACCACTGCCGCCGACCACCACCAACGACAACCACTAACCGCCACTGCCACCGACCACCACCAACGACAACCACTAACCATTCATAGTGCGAGAACCGCGAGAACCAATCTGAGCCGTCCAATTTTCCCTCCTTCAATGTCATACTCTATCCCTCCACCCTCTCCATCCGTTTAACTTCCCATATCCAAGGAACGACTACGATTGGTTCTCGCGGTTCTCGCATTAACAACGGTTCTCGCATTAACAACGGTTCTCGCATGAACCCTCCCCAATATATATATATATATATATATATATATATATATATAAATAGAAATTGGATCAATAAAGAACCTCTCCTTAAACAAAGAACCTAAAGAACCAATCTGGATCTTTGGATCATCAAAATCAATGAATGATATTGAACGATGGCAAAACTGTAATTATAATGTATTAATTTAGGAAGAGTAGGGCAAAAATGTAATTCTCCCCCATTTCCAAACCCATGATTTAAAAAAAAAACCACCATAAACTTTAAATTGTCATAACTTTTTAAGTTTTGTGAATTTAATAAAAAAAATTATACCAATGTTTTAGTTTTTTAATCCTCTTTCAAACAAGATCACTTTTCCCATATTTTTCTAATTTTTTTTTTGAAAATGAATTTTTTTTGCATTTTGGCAGCATATGTTCTACGAATTTTGCATTCTGCATTTTGGCAGCATGTAGTGTTTCTGTGTATAGATTTTGCATTTTGGCAGAATGCGTTCTACGGATTTTTGCATTCTGCACGTTTATATTTTGCGTTTATCGTTTTTTGCATTTTGCATGTTTATACGGATTTACGTTCTGCATTCTGCATTTTTTTTTTGCATTCTGAATGTTTTTTGCTTTCTTCATTCTGCATGTTTTTTGCATTTTGCATTCTTAATGTTTTTTGCATTTCTGCATTCTGCATGTGTTTTGCATTTTGCATTATTTCATTCTGCATGTTTTTTGCATTCTGCATTCTACATTCTGCATGTTTTTTGTATTTTGCATTCTGCATTCTTTATTCTGCATGTTCTGTACAGATTTTGCATTCTGCATGTTCTGTACAGATTTTGCATTTTGCATTTAAGTTTGAATGAACCTAGCTCAAAATGCAAATTACAAATTTTGCATTTTGTATTTAGGCTTGAATGAATCAAGCATCTAAGAATTTTGCATTTTGGGCTTGAATGAACCCAGCTCAAAATGCAAACTACGGATTTTGCATTTTGAGTTTGAATGAACCCAGCTTAAAATGCAAACTTTGCATTTGAAAAAAAAAAGTTTCAGAAATATATCAAGTCCGGTCTTGTTTGAAAGAGGACGAAAAACTGAATATAATGGTATAATTTTTTTGTTAAAAACGAACGAGTTATGATCATTTAAAGTAATTGAAGGTTTTTTTTTTAAGTTTGTTGGGGGGGATTTGCTTGGGGCTGTAGGCGCCGATTTTTTTTTTTAATTTCCCTTTTTGCCCCTAGACTATGTGACACATGTCATCACCAGGGAGGTTTTTTAGGTTCTTTATTTAAGGAAGGTTCTTTGTTTAACCTTACCATATATATATATATATATATATATATATATATATATATATATATACAGGCAAAAGTTCAAACGAGAACTGTTTTTCGTACGAGAACTGCGAGAACCAATCTGAGCCGTTCCTTGGAATGGGAAGGGTTCAAACGAGAACTGGTTTTCGTACGAGAACTGCGAGAACCAATCTCAGCCGTTCCTTGGATATGAGAAGTTTATGAATGGAGAGCGTGGAGGGATCAAGTGTGGCAGAGTGCATGTGAGAAATTCATGGGTGGGCAATGACATTAAAGGAGGGGGAATTGGACGGCTCAGATTGGTTCTCGCAGTTCTCGTACGAAAAACAGTTCTCGTTTGAACTTTTACCTATATATATATATATATATGCAAAAGTTCAAACGAGAACTGTTTTTCGTACGAGAACTGCGAGAACCAATCTGAGCCGTCCAATTCCCCCTCCTTTAATGTCATTGCCTACCCATGAATTCCTCACATACACCCTGCCACACTTGATCCCCTCCACGCTCTCCATCCATGAACTTCCCACATTCAAGGAACGGCTGAGATTGGTTCTAGCAGTTCTCGTACTAAAAACAGTTCTTGTTTGAACCCTCCCCTATATATATATATATATATATATATATATATATATATATATATATAATGAACAAACGATTTATTTCACCATTTCTCAGTTATACATGTAATGAAAAAAGTAACCATATATATTTTTGACAGAAATTGTAGAAAAAAGAGCTTATAACAATTAAAGTCAAGATAGACAAAGTAAAGATCGACTGAATTAAGTTGACAGAAAGAAAAGAAAATCAAGGATTGAGTGCTTTGAAGAAGCTCTGCAAATTGTGCTTTAAAACTGATCGAGACAAAAAAAAGAAGCTAGGTATCTTCATTGTTTATGGACATTTGTAATAAATTAAACTAATTCTATTTGGGGGAGAATATTCTTTGACAAATTATTAACATTTGCTTGATGGATTTTGATGCTAACCTTTAATTTGATCATTTGAGGCTTTGCTAAACCTTTTTGCAAGTTTACTGATAATATTTATAAAATTTCCATGTCGGAATTCCTCATGTCACAAAATGCATGTAATCTTCATGTTGTGTATGAACTCGGTATAAAAATGAAAATTTTGAGCTTAATTTGAGAAAACCACCTCACATTATATTCACATATTTACATATGTATCTTTTACATGGATTATTTTTTAGCAATAACTATTAAATCTTGCATATGGGGTTTATTAAAAATTATAGATTTCCCACCTAACGTAACCTTGAGTTAATTATTCACATCTGAAAGTAAATCAATCTATATTTATGGTAGTGAGGTAGAGCTGGAACAAAAATGAAATCTTCAAATTTACTAGGTAGAACATCACTTCCAAACAGCTAGCTAGCTAGTCTAACCTAAGATACAACCTTTGTGATCGAGTACTAGGTTGTCTTGAATTCTTGCGTACGGACAAATAAAGCTGATATATGTTTACCTCGATCAATCACTTTGAAGATTAATTTTTAGTATTATATTGTTAAAGCTGTGATATATAGTAGCAATTAAGCAGTATCATATCACACAGCTCAAGAAAACTCTCAAGTTCCAACATGGCATGCTTTCATTTACTCCCTTTACAAACTGCTCAAATTACAACTTTTTAAAAAAATATATTTTTTTATATAATATATATAATATCAAACAAATAAAACAGTAAACTGCCAAGAAAAAAAAATCATAATGTAACGAAATCCATCCAGATTTCATAGGTTAAGGGTTTAGCAGCACATAAAGAACTATATAGTTAAAAGGGTAAGTTCCATTCGATCAGAGAACACCGTTCACACGTACGTAGTACATGATATACCGTTTTAAAAATCAAGAAAATTAATATTATTTTTTATTTTTAATTCATAATAAAATAAAATCAATAGACTTTTGAATTATATTAAATAACCAAAGTCCAAAATGATAAACTAACATTTTAATCAAAATTTAATAACATTTAAATCAAAATTTAAAGACCCGGATCTATAGGTGTTTTTTATCCTGCCACTTTAGTTTAATGTGTGATACACACATATCATGTGATATATGTATGTATGTATGTATATATGTGCATTCAGAAAGAAGAGGGAGTGTTGAAAAGTAATCTAAAGGGTTTGTACTTGTCCGAACAATTAACAAAAAAAAAAAAGAGATTAAAAAAAGGTCCAAGAAATCAAAATAAACCACACAAGATGACGAGGATTTGTCCTGATTGTATATATGAACCTGACTGGCCACAAAAAAACTTGAATTTAGGGTTTAAAGATTTAAGTGGTACCGTTGAGTTTAGATTGAACTTAAAAATCAGAAGCAAATAAAGTAAAATCAAGAAGAAAGAAGTTGAATCTTGAAGATATTTACATATATGATATTATGATGTGATAATATAAAAAACCGATTTCAGACGAATAAAAAACTGATATTGGATGTGGGTTTTGCATGTTTTTGAACTAAGCAATTGAAGAATTGATCGAATATATAAAAAAAATTACAGTAATTAACAAGGCGCATGTAGAGTATGAATGAATTGATCGAAGATATATATAAATGAATTAAGTACGAAGTAAGTAGATGACCTGGAGTGAGTTGAGTACTCAAAGAGTTTGCCTTTAGTGGAAAAAACGATGAGAGCGACATCAGCATCGCACAAGACAGAGATCTCATGAGCTTTCTTCAGCAAACCTGTTCTTCGTTTCGAGAATGTTACTTGTCTGCTTATCTTGTTTTCGATCCGCTTTAACTGCACCCTTCCTCTACCCATCTTTTCCTATATATCTTTTTTATTTTTTAATAAATTTGTTATTACTAGCTAGCTGTGTTTAACTTCTCTCTACAGAAAACCCTAAAATTAAACAATCAGCTTTTTAAGTCAAAAATAAAATTGAGAAAGAAGGAAAGAAGATCTAAGAAGAAGAAGACGACGACGAAGACAAGTGAGACACAGGATAATATTGGTTTTTTCTTTCTACTTTGGTGTATGGATTACATTATCCTCCTCCCAATCTTACCATAATAATCTCTTTCCTTGCCATATATATAAACAACATAAAACTATTATTTTATATTTAAATTTATTTATGGCTACCCTCAAAATACATATACGTACATCGATCTTTAAAATATTAATTAAGTTCTACACAAAATGAACCTTTTAATTATTTGATATGTTTATAAAAGGTGAAAGTAGTTGAGATTATTTAAGACTCATGACTCAGCATACGTTAAATTTAGTTGGATATAGAAATTCAGGAGCTAGGTTTGAGTAAATTAATTTAACTTAACATATGTTGTAAGTATTTTTTAATTAGTTTGCGATTAATATAAGTATATTACTAATTAATGTTGGAATATAATTGTAAGGTGTATAAAATTGGAGGGGAAATGAAGAAAGGAATAATAAAAAAAGAAGGGGAGAGAATAGAAAGAGGAGAGGATTGTGCAGGCCAGGGAATAGTTGCATGAGGAAGGGATCTAAAACCAGTGTGGTTTAAGACAAATGTGCTGTCAACTTCTTATTGGTTGGTTTCTTATCCTGTCTTGTTTTTGGGCACATGTTTTGGGGTCACTGATCAAGCAAACCAGCTTAAAATTAAGGGGTGCTTATAGCTCCAGGCTTGTTTTTTTATGTTTAATTTATTATTTTAAAACAACATATTTGCAGATGCCAGAATGTATTTATTAAGATATTGCATGTTTTGTTTGTTTATATGTGATACTTTATTTTTCTTTTAGTTCATAGATTCGAAATTCTAAAGCACCCAAAAAAACTGAATTGTTTCAATTATATTTGATTACGAAACATGTATACATCAAAGTATTAAACATTAAATATGTACATATTAAAAACAATCAGTAATATAAAATCTTAAATATATTTTAATATACATATCTAATTAATCATTTATATAAAAGAATAAATTCAATAAATAAAATATATCGAACATTATATAGAAATTTTGTAAAATTAAAATATTTAAACAGTGGAAATAAAACATTAAAAATAAATTTTGACTTCAATGTTAATAATGTTATATATCAATTATACAATTTGAATTTTACTTTCATAATAATAAAACGAAATTTGTTGTTTAAGGAATATTAATGATGAGGGTTTACAGAATGACCGGTGCATTTAGAAACTTAGAATATATCAACTTAGAGGAATTGAAACACATTATAATACTATACAATTGTACAATATATACTACAAAACACGTTTGAGAACAAAAGGTGTGATTTGTGCGTAGTTGTAAGCACTTCGTATGTGAGGCGGGAGGTGTGGGTTCCAATAATCCTGCTTGCATAAGTCCTTAATTATATTTTGCAACTCTTTTTTTTCTTAAATCTTTGTATTTTTTTTCAACTCTTTTGACCTTTTTTAACTTATAATTTTTTTAAAAACATGGATTCCGATTTAACCATTTTTAACTTCTTTTTAATCTTTGTATTTTTTTCAATCATTTTTTTAACTTTTTTTTAAAGCATCATGTTTATCTTTTTTTTCTCTTGCTTAATGTAAATTTCATATATATGTCTTCTATAACTTTATATAAACAATATTTAATATATTTGTTTGTTTAAGAGTTTTAATTAAGGTTAAAAATAATTCAAACTCTACTTTGATTAAACTCTAAACCTTTTCTTGATAGTTTGACTTTAAAGCTTATGCTTATTTTGTTCAAAGCATTAACCTTTATTTTATGAATTGTTTAAGCATTAAAGCTTAAGTTAAATTGATTTAACTATTAAACTTCATTTTTAGAATAGATCTTATGTAGATATGTATCATATTATAGTTTGATCGTTTGGTCAGAATGTAAATAAGTCATTATAGAACAACTAGAATTTTTGACGTTGCAATTTCTATCTTTTTTAGTAAAAAGTTCTTAAATATTTGTTATTAGCAAATAAGTATTTATCATGTAAATCAATCTAAATATATGATTTATTGTGAGAATAAAATTTTATATTTATAAAATTCGACGTAACGCACGGACCTAATAATCCTAGTGGTTGATTAACATACATTATAAGATCTATCTCTAAACTGACGTATAATTATTCATTCAAACTATGTTACTCATATATCTCTCTCAGTTATAATGATAATAAAGGATTAATTACACACTCTCATAACTAATGGAGAAAATAGCTAGGTTAGGGCTATTATATTCATCATATTTTTAAATAGTATTAAAAGTTTTAATGTGGTTAAATATTTATGTGAAAAGTTTGAGTAGATTTAAGAATATTTCTTTAACTAAACTTGTTGGTTTTAGAGAATTAATTATTAGACACGTAGAAATCTAAGAAAACCTGGATAATAGAGAAAAAATATAAGAAATAAAATAAATATTAATAAACATCTAACTTATTGCTACATGTCCATTTTTTAGGCATCTTTTTTGTCATTTTCCCGCTCATTTCCAATACATTGTACATCTGCCACATGCCCTTATTTTATTACACGCATGCCTTTTAGACCGGTTTTAATGAATAAAAAGACCTGTTTTCCTTTGGTCTTATTAAGGGTGGTCTTTTAGACCGATTTTAA
Organism: Pulicaria dysenterica; assembly: GCA_947179395.2. Classification (NCBI taxonomy): domain Eukaryota; kingdom Viridiplantae; phylum Streptophyta; class Magnoliopsida; order Asterales; family Asteraceae; genus Pulicaria; species Pulicaria dysenterica. Next base: position 57,042,949 of record OX359295.1, read on the forward strand.
TGGATAAAAAGACCGGTTTTCCTTTGGTCTTAATAGGGTGATCTTTTAGACCGGTTTTAATAGATAAAAAGACCGGTTTTCCTTTTGTCTTAATAGAGGTGATTTTTTAGACCGGTTTTAATGGATAAAAAGACCAGTTTTTCTTTGGTCTTAATAGGAGTGATCATTTAGACCGGTTTTAATGGATAAAAAGACCGGTTTTCCTTTTATCTTAATAAGGGTGGTCTTTTAGACCGATTTTAATGGATAAAAATACCGGTTTTCCTTTGTTCTTAATATGAGTGGTCTTTTAGACTGGTTTTAATGGATAAAAAGACCGATTTTCCTTTGGTCTTAATAGGGGTGGTCTTATCTATAACATAAAGACCGGTTATAAACTGGTCTCCAAAATCACATATAGGCTGGTTTTTATCATACGTAACCTAATCAAATTATATATAAAGACCGTTTTACCTCACTCTGGAGACCGCTATTCATCCCCTCTCTCAATGGAATTATTTATGGACATGTTGTATTAAAATCGGTCTCTATGTAACTTTTAAAAAAAAGTTACAATAATATATGGCTAATGTGTATGCCATTAATTGAATTGAGAATATATAAAAACAACAATATAAGACAAAACTAACTTATTATTTCATGAACAACAAAGATATATCTATAAAAAAGTCTCAAAGATTGAGATACAAAGTTGTTACAAATTAAGATCTCTAAATATAAACTAACATAATAACTATCTAAACCTTTTGAAAGTGCAGCCTTATGTTATAACTAATAATAATAATGCTGAAGACAATGTTGTTCTAATAATTCTTACTTTTGCTCAAATTATTATGATTTATATCTAATTTTGTATTTTATTTCCTTAGTAACTGTTCTATGTATTTTTATTATTATTTATAAGTTATCTATAACCAACCCGTGTAATACACGGGTCTCTAAACTAGTATATATTATACGTACATTTTAAATAAAAATAGAAATATTAGGCGTTTTAAGGTGAGGAAAGTTTCAGATGATCATAATTGATTCCTTCTTTTTAGGGATAGTACAAGGATAAATAAGTCATTTAATTAGGTAAGGGATTCCTTAGCTGATGCGATAGACTTGACGTTGCCTCCTTTCATCATGTTAGTGCTACTATATGTGATCCATGTAATTAATATGGATTTAGCTGTTAAAAAAAATTAATATGGATTTAAATTTTGTTTTATATATAATCAAAGCGGAGATTAGAAGAGGGTTGAAGTGCGTTTTTAGCCCCCTTCAACACATATATGAACCCTCTAATTATAATTAATTAATAGTTTATGTAGTAATTAAAACAGAAAAGGCTAAATGAAAGCTAGAAGTGATGATTATAATATTTGAAAGAGCTTTATAAGTAATGAAAAACTATGAAAACAGTGTTTCGTTATAACATTAGTGATGACTATCATTTAAACAGTTTGGTTTTTTACATTGAGAAAGATTGTTGATGTTTTCTTTACAGACAATATAATAGATTAATTCTATTCAAATAAACAAAGCAGTGTCCAACTACAAATGCACAAAATATGATGGCTTATCGTTATTTTTTGTTTCATTGAAGTTTTATCAAGATAAAACATTTGGGTTATTGTTTTAGTTAATATTATGCTTGTAACATATTATTTTATGACAACCGAACTGACGATTGTTTGGTCATTGAAGACTGGTTTGCTCAAAACTTAAGTGTTGTTTTAACATGTGGTTTCTTGTTTTTAAATGAACTTTCATTATTTGTTTACGTAGATTAATAATGGAACTTTTTTATATCGTTCGTATATATGTGTATCATTAGATAAAATAAGACCGACTCCCGCTATGAAAACATCATGTTTCCGTCAATTTGTTCTTATGATTCCAGATCTGTGTTTGGTTAATATTCATATATTTGCTTGAGGTTTCCATCGATTTGTTCTTATGATTTTGATCTAATAAGGTAAGTTCTTAATTTCAAGCTTTGTTCTTATGATTCCAGATTTGTGTTTGGTTCGATTTTGCTTCCGGATCTTCATTTCAAACTTCGTTCTTGTGTTTGTGTTTGGTTTGATTTTGCTCCCAGATCTTGGTTTCGATTTACAGACTTCATTTTAACATGTCGATTATGTTGTTCATCTTTTGTTGCTCATCATCTTTTGCTCATTATCTATTGATTCTTTCATCTAATATGTTGGTTTAAGATGTTGATTCTTTTGATTTATGGGTTTAATGTTTTAGATTTTCAAAGCTTAGAAGAACACATTGAATGTTCTTCAAGAATATATGAGTTGGCATTGATCTATCTATGTCCAAATAGTTTGTTATTTAAGATAAATAAAAAAACAGAATTACTGGTTACCTGCTGAATAGGTAACCTGATACATCAATCGGTAGTTTTTTAATGTTTGATACATTAAACGGTAGTTTTTAAAATTGAGTATATATGATAACAAAAATTGACAACTTCGATACACTTTTAGAAACTGAACTCTATTAATTACTATATGAGATTATACATTAGGAACTGTTCAAGACTAATTGGGCTGCCCTTATTCATTCATTTATATAAATTATTTATTTCAATTCTCGATCAAGGATTTCCTGGATGATAATTAAATTGATCATAATTTATTTTTAAAGGCAAAAATAATTACTGTTGCAAACAAAAACTCCAATAAAAGTTTGCAAGCAGCAAATTAGAATTGAACAAAACAAGCCAGTCAAAAATTACTTAAATCTACGCAAATCTATTATGAAAATAGAAAAACAGTCACGCGATACCAAACCTTTTCATTTCAGTAATGATTAGTAGATTACGAACCTTTATCCCATCTGATTACCAATCTGTTTTACTGTATGGGTTAATCAACTAATCAGATCATATTATTAACTTCCATTTTTTATTATTGCTTCTGATATTGAGGGTATATGATAGCATACTTAATTAAAGGCTATATATAAATGGATTTAAAAACCAAACAAACTATAACTTAATTAATTAATTCAACCAATATTGGTGGCCAGCCAATTATTTAACTTTTTTTCAAATATTCATACTTAGAATCATATGCTCCATTAAGATCAAAATTTTCAATACTTTCAATATTATAATTACGAGAATCAATATTAATTCTTCCATCCACGTACAAGCAGTAAAGATTGTGTTAGTTTCGTTATATATAAATATATTAGTTCATTTGAAAATAAAATTTTAATATGAGAATCGCAAGAACTAATCCTGACCATCAAATTCTTCCTTCTTTAATTTGATTGCCACTCATGAATTCCTTAGATGCACTTTGTCACACTCTATCACATCAACTCTCCATCCATGAATTGCACTTACTAAATGATTGACTAAGTTGGTTCTCAAAGTAAGAATAGGTTATAAGGAATTCATGGGTGGATAATGACATTGAAGGAGGGGAAATTTGACGGCTCAGATTGATTCTCGCGGTTCTCGCACTAAGAATGGTTCTCAAATGAACTTCTTCATATAAATATATATATATATATATATAGGGGAGGGTTCATGCGAGAACCGTTGTTAGTGCGAGAACCGCGAGAACCAATCTCATCCGTTCCTTGAATATGGGAAGTATCATGAATGGAGAGCGTGGCGGGATCGGGTGTGGCAGGGTGAATGTGAGGAATTCATGGGTGGGCAATGACATTGAAGGAGGGGGAATTGAACGGCTTAGATTGGTTCTCGCGGTTCTCGCGCTAACAACGGTTCTCGCATGAACTTTTGTCTCTATATATATATGTACGTGTGTGTGTTTTTTTATTTTTTATAGACTAGCTAAACTATATGTTAAAGTAGGTCTAGCTAAAGAATAACATTACAAGGAACCAAAATCATTGACAAACTAATAAAGGCATGCAATATATTCATCCAATTAAACAGCATTAGTACTGTGACAAAGTGCCCAATTATTGTTGTTTAATTAATTTTGTATGAAATAAAATAAATGGACATATCACTATTAGAAAATTGCTTATGATCACCAAAAGAATTTCTAATATGTCGAGGAAATTTCATTTAATCTCAATGTATTTTTGTTATTCGATGACATTAATATATATATTTCAAGAAAACAACATATGATTGATCAGCCAATTGACAAGTTCACAAAAAGAAACCGAATATATCTTGTAGTATACAACTGATCATTTCAAAGTGATATATTAGAGTTTATAATAATAATTAACAGTTTAGAATGTTTTTTAACAAAAAAAAATTAAACAACGTTTAAACTTTACATCATGAATTCAACTCGTACGGAATGATTTTGTACAATGCATATGATTAGCATCCATGTTGTGTTGAGAGTGATATAGATAAAAACATTGTGCACAATGATTATATAAGATTACGATAAGTGTTTTTATTTTTTTAAATTTACGGTCTTTTTAATAAAGATATATAAAGACATCTTTTGATGATAGCTTTCTATAATTAATATTAAGAATAAAAAAGGTAATTTCACTTTTTAAAAATATCAATCACAACTCATGTATTCATTATTAAATTTTCATATTTTTCATAATTACTTTTTAAAAAGTTTTTCAACTTTCCATACATAACAAATTTACCATTTCTAAAATCAATTTGAAAAAAAGGGAGGTTGGTTTCAACCTTATGCCCTCTATATATGTGGCTGTCTGGATGAAAATGAGGTTCATTTGTTTTGCTTGTGCCAAGTCACAAGCTACATTTTAAGGGATATTTGTAGTTTGGTGGGGTATTGACTTCTCTTTTATTTTATTCAATCACAGTTGCAACTTTTCCATTAGGATCTAGCAAACTAGCTATAAAGGTAATATGAAGAAGACCTTACTGGAAGTGCTTTACTCTTACATCTGGGTGGTGTGGAACTTTAGAAGCAACAATATGTTCTCGGCCACACATCATGTTGCGAAGGTTGTATGTTTTAATCAAGTTCAAGTTCTATCCTTCTTCTGCTTCAAACAACGATCGAATATCAAGGGGCTGAAACATAAGTGGATAGACTAGTGCTATTCTCCTTGTATATGTATTTGACTTTAAATGGTGGTTGTTTGTATATTGTTCTACTCGAACTTTTGAGGGTTGTAATTTTAGAGGTGGCAAGACGGACGGGTTGGGTCTGATTGGATGACGGGTCATAATGGGTTAGGGTCAGAACGGGTTCGAGTTGAAACGAGTTCGGGTCAAAACGGTTTTGGGTCATAACGGGTTGTTGAAAAAAATCAATTTCTTGACAAACCTCAAAAGTCAAATCCGCTATCCAAATCGTCGTCGATGTAAGATGGGGCGATAGAGAAATGAGATTTCGTAGTCGCCGTCGATTTTGGGGAGGTTGCCGTCGATAGATAGGAGATAGGGCAACAGAGGTCTTCGTCGTCGTCGACAGAAGATGGGGAGGTCGCCGTCACCGCGCCGTCGACAAAAGATGGGGAGGTCGCCACCACTAGAATTTCGTCGATAGGGGTGCTTGCAATTTCGTCGACTGAAGATAGCACTACTACAAAACAGGCCTAATGCAACATTTTAGAAGCAACCTTTCAAAATAAGTTGCGTTTGATTATAAAATAACTTTGTTTAATATAAAGGTTGCATTTGGATACCATATGCAACCTTTTTATTTAAAGTTGCAAAATTTTATTTAAAAAATGCAACTTTTGTTTAAAAGGTTGCAATACCATAACTTAAAGGCAACTCTTGATTCAAAGGTTGCATTACTATAACTTAAAAACAACTCTTAATTCAAAAGGTTGCATTACTATAATTTAAAAACAATTTTAAATTCAAAAGGTTGCATAAACAAAATATTATGTTTTAAAACATAAATAAAATATTAATATATAAGTATTATATAATTAATGTTTTATTTTATAACACTTCTATTAATTTAATAATAATAAAAAAATTAACAAATAGTTATAAAGTAAAAATATAAATTATATATTGATTTTTTAAATTAATAAATAATTAATTTTATACTCAAATTACATATATATAAAAGAAATGGTAACTAGTAAATATTACCATTGATTTAGGCGGCTCCTCACCAAAATTGAGTTTTCTCCAAATTAGTTACCGCCTCTTCCTTCTCGTACTCAATCATACCTTCCTACAATTGCCATCGATCAGTTTGGGAGCCTTGTCACCGGCCGTTTTCTCCATCGCTGCGCCTATAATCGAACATCCTTTCCATTAGCTTTTGTTTGTCGTCGGCCGCTGCTATCTTGGAGTCGTTTTCTCCATCGCTGGAGCCACATCTTCTCGTCGTTTTCTTCTTTGCGGTTCACACAACCAGCAGGCTTGTGGTGGTATGAACTATTTCCTTCTTATTTGTTCTCAATGTATTATAATTTGAACTCTTTTGTGTTCATGTAATTTAATTTAGGGTTTATGTAGCCCTTATTTGTTTCTCTTAGATTTATAATCAATTGCAAGAATATGTATCAGAAAACTAAGAGGTATATATGACGTCTGTGTGGATTTGAGGAATTATATGTCTTATGTTTGAACTTTATCCATTAACACATCTTATTAGTTCCTGTAGAACATGTGGGTTTGTTCAAGTGTGTGTGATTAGTGCTTGGAGTAAGTAATTCCTTATGTGTGGTATGTTCGTGGCTATTGGGTTTGGTTCAAAGGATTTTAGTTCCTTTTATGGGTTGAACTAATTGTTTTTTGTTCCAAATCTTTGATCTCCTTGAAGAAATTTTCTTCTTCAGCTTGTTTAACACACATATCATGCAACATATCATGAATCCTACATGTTTTAATTCTCCCATTAGCCCTCCTCTTTTCCACCAAAACAAGGTTCCTATCAACAAGATCCTGCAAGTTCTCCTCTGCCATCTCTTCTGCGCTAGCATCTCCAGTTCGCTGAATAAACCCCTCAGCAACCCAAATATGGATCAATGAGATATATTTGTTTTGGTCCTCTATTGTTGAGTAAAAAAAGAACATGTTATAAGATGTAGATATTCTATAAGTACGTTATGTGTTAAGTTCAATTTGAAAGCTGAAGACCTAATATGTGTAACGCCACCCCTAACGAGCTTAAAATTTGAGTTAATTTAAACTTTTTAAACATCGATTATCAAAAGTGTTGCAGCGGAATTAAACACCATTTACAAAAACTACAAGTTTGACTCGGCTAATTAATTACAACAAAAATGTTAGCCAAGTTCAAAGCTACAAGCGTTACCAACTAGTTACCGACCATCGGATCCAAAAACAACAACGTGTTCCCCAAAAGGTATATACAACAAAAGCAACCATCGGTACCCGCCTCACCAGGCCTCTAGCATCAACCTGCGAAAAAGGTAAATCTTGCACCATTAGCTACAACTAGCTAGTGAGCACCAATTACACATAAGCAACAATAAGCAGGCTATCACGTATCAGAACAGCACACAAGGCTATCCTATCATATTGCGACGTGACAAACGTGTCAGCAGTAGTCGTATGTTGCAGGGGAGCTAACCCCGCTCAACAACCCAAAAGCATTCCACATAGTACGCCAATTATCTATCATGTTGGTTCCCATCTATCAAGGAACCTTACTCCTTAGAGGAACGGCGGCCTGCAGGACCATCACCCAAGCGTATACTACTTGAGTACCGTTAATGCCCGGGTACTAACTCCCGTCTACCCGAGAACCCAGCCAAGTATTGACACCCGTCTACCTGACTGACCTCCGTGTTCTCCAATTCAGTGTCCGGACAAAACTTCATATACAACTAGTTGATCCAATAAGGATCCAGTTCATGCGCGCATATAATCACAACAATATCTTTCATATCAACAATAATAATACTAAGCATGCTTGTACAACTTTATCATAACATACCTCCATTTCCACGTATCAATACACCAATCATGTGTCAACATGTACTACAAATAACTTACCTACTGAGACTCATGGGAAACCGGTACTCACCTCGAAACTACAAGAGGCAGATATGCAATCGGGAATCCCAAGAGCACACAGAATCGTCCGAGTCACCTAACACCAATAAACATGGACAAACACCCCTTAGTACACACTACAACAGACTGCACTAACAACAGTCTCAACAAAAGGTCAACATGGCTTCTGACAGCCTCCTACGGCCGCGGAACATGTCCCTACGCCCGCAGGACAACCTTCCAACAGATACTACGGCCGCAGTACATATGCACTACGCCCGTAGGAGTTCATGCCAAAGAACCATGACCTACGGCCGTAGTAACTATATACTACGCCCGTAGTAGGCATCCTTTGGGTAACTACGGCCGTAGCAACCATATCCTACGCCCGTAGTCTTGTTTCCATCACCCGTAGGTGGTAATCCTCATAATTTCAATCCTACGGCCGTAGCAACCATTTCCTACGACCGCAGTAACATAAACAACACCCTACGGCCGTAGTAACATCATACTACGCCCGTAGGAACCACAATCACAGTCTGTTCTTGCTCTGTTCGTAAACAGCAGCCGCTTTACGAGTTTTTGACACAAAAATCAACTTGAATCCACATTCAAGTGTTTATACAACACATTTAACATACGCATGAACTAACTATCACGATTTGGACACAAGAACAACACGAAAACACACCTAAATCTTCACCTTGACACCACATACATACACACACCAAGAACTAGGTTTTTGATCAAGAAAACTTACAAGATGATGATATAGAACAGATTCTAGACTTGGATTCAACTGAAATCAGCAACAAAAGATCTTCCCTCTTGATTTCTCTTTCAATTTCTTCAAGTGTGTGTGTGTAGGTCTTTACGTACGTACACATGTATGTGTTTGTAGTGTGTGTATGTGTGTTTTAAGCTTATCCAATAAAGAAGAAAGAGTCTATAGACCGACTTAACAAGTTAATACCCCATCTCGGGTATTTCGTTCTCCTATTCAACTTAAAACTCAACTTAGGGTTATCCGTTTCAACTAACGGAGATATTTTTGGAACCATTATCCAAAACCGTTCAACTATTTGTCAACATGGTCAACTTATGACACTTTTCATAATACTACATTTTTATCCACATTTAACACCAGTTAACACCATTTAACACCAATTAGCACCAATTCGCACCAATTCATGTTTAAAACACCAATTCACATTTAAGACACCATTTAGCAACATTTATACTACAGTTAGCAACAAAACACCAATTAAAGTCAACGTACAACTTGTTAAAGCTACATGTACTACAGTTTACAACTAGGCCCCATTTTGGGGTGTTACAATATGGTAAATGCGTAAAAGGGTTCGTTGTAAATAAATCTCATGTACTAAAAAATGCTACTAAAATATAGGCAAATGCATTTCACCAACATTCAAACTTCTAATACTTCACGAAGACATGTAAAAAATTTAGCTTGAATTTTCTCATTTTTATTTTGGAAATTCAAGTAAATGTAGTAATAAAATATCTAATATTTTTACAAGTATATTCAAACTTGTGATACATAACTATCTCTTTGAATTTCATTGTGACATCATACAAAATCTTAAGAAACAGTTCTTTTGTATTATAAACTTGCGAAATATAAACCCAAGAACGAACAAAAAACTCGTACTGGATCGATAAATCATTGTAAACTTTGTTAATAAGTGTCGTTTTACCTAGTCCACCCATACCCACCACAGACCTCACCTGCAGGTCCTCTGTCTCAGCCGTGAGCCACCCAACAACTTTGTCAACTTCTTTGTCGAAACCCACAACGGTAGCGTTCTCAACACCTGTAATTCCTTATGCCGTATGCCTTTGCTAACCGTTGTTCATATCATCGCCTAACCGCTGTTCGTATCCCAACTAGTCATTGCAATTAAAAAAATCTTTGCCGCTGCCGGTGCTGTCCGGAACCCTCAAGTTGTATGGCTTTACAGCTGTCCTACTTTCCAGCCCGTTGGCATTACAGCCATGTGTGAACAACTAAGATTAGATCTAGCTTTTAAGTATGTAACTTTTATTTATGGCTGATGTTCTTTGTTCTTGTATGAGAAGAGGTATTCACAATGTAGTTATACAAATCTCCTTCAGATACATGTCTTAACATGTATCAGAGCCAAGCTCTTGTTGTGTCCCTATCATTGCTCATGTTTCAACATTTCCTGCTGTTGCTGCTTCCTGATTTAGTTGTTCAATGTTTCTGTAGCTGTTGTTGCTTCTGTTTATCTTCCCTGCCTCCACCGTGTGCCTCTCCTGTCGCTGCCCAACAGTCGACATGTAACATCAATCGACCGCCACTGCCTCGACCGTACTACTACCACCGCTGACCTGTTGTGTATCTCTGCCGCTGCCACCGCTTTCATAACCACCAGATCACTGTTGAATCGCTGCCGTCGAACCATTACCGTCGCCCTCAAAACTCCTGACCATCTGTCGATCCATCGCCATCCGAACAGCTGCCCATCTGTCTATCCACCACATCCGCTGCTATAATACCACCGACTCTGACGCCGCTCTATTTCTCGCCCGCACCAGATCCTCAACCCCAGATCGAACCATCAATAACATCTCTGGTTTGCTGAAACCACTGCTGAACCACCTGGCCGCTCTCCAGCACCGGACGCACCACTGCTCTGCTCTCGCCCTCTGTTTCCTTTGCCGTCAAACCGCCGCCCTCCACCTCCTATCTGAATTTGTGATTCTTATAGGTGTGGGGTGTGTTTTAAATGGTCTCTAGTATGTAACTTGTATTTATATGATTATATTTGATGTTCTTTGTTCTTGTATGAGAAGAGGTCTTCACAATGTAGTTCATGTAGCTACTCCCTGCTGACCGCTTGGCTCCCGCCTAGCGAGTTATACAGCCTTGCACGCATGTCAATTTTCATGTCAATATTAGATTTTATAAGGTTATTGATTTAAATTTCAATTTTCATACCCACGTTTCCCCGCCACTTAGTGCCGGTACCATTGACTTCAGGAGACATGGGAAATGCTAGAGATTGGATGTATTTACCTAGACGGTTACCTGAGTTTGAAGCCGGAGTTATTGATTTCCTCAATGCTTCGTTTGCTAAGGCGGCAAAAGGAGGTCAAATTTGCTGTCCATGCAAAAAGTGTATAAACCGTTATTGGTATCGAAGAGATGAAGTGTTCGATCATTTAAAAGGATATGGTTTTGTAGAAGACTACTATATATGGGTTTTTCATGGAGAAAATCCCTCACAAATAAGATTAGATACAATCATAGATGATAATGATGTTGGTATGCATGATAATTTTGATGAGTTATTGCATGATAGGTTTAAAGATACCGTATATGAAACAAGTACGGTACAAGAAGGTTTGAATGAGGAGGCCAAAAAGTTCTATAAGCTGGTAGAAGAGGGAAAACAAGAGTTGTTCCCTGGGTGTAAGAATTTTTTGAAACTATCCTTCATCGTAAGACTTTTTCATTACAAGACGCTTCATGGGCTTAGTAATGTGGCATTTGATGATCTACTTCAACTTTTACAAGAGATGATCCCAGAGGCAAAACTTCCAGCTAGTTTCTCAAGCTAAAAATATTGTAAGGGATTTGGGGCTTGATTATAAGAAGATTTCTGCATGTCCAAATGATTGTATGCTATATTGGAAAGACAACGAACATGCTGAAGCATGCAACATTTGCCATACCTCTAAGTGGAAACAACTGAATGAGAAACAAGGGAGCAAGCATAATAATGAACTTTCTAAAAAATCTTCAAAAGTTCCAGCTAAAGTGGTGTGGCATTTTCCTCTTAAACCACGGCTCCAAAGACTTTTTATGTGTTCAGAAACAGCTAAATATATGACTTGGCATGATGAAGAACGTCCTAAAGATGGAAATTTACGACATCCTGCAGATGGGCAAAGCTGGAAGGAATTTGATTCCTTGTATCCTCATTTTGTCAAAGAAACTAGAAATGTGAGATTAGGGTTGTCAAGTGATGGATTTAATCCATTTCGAACTATGAGTATTGCTCATAGCACTTGGCCTGTGGTGTTGGTTAACTACAATCTACCTCCATGGATGTCATTGAAACCAGAATACTTTATGTTGTCTTTGTTAATTCCAGGACCTGAATCACCAGGCAATAATATTGATGTTTATTTGCAACCTTTGATTGAGGAGCTGAAAGATTTATGGGTTAATGGGTTGGAGACCTACGATAAATCTAAAGGAGAGACATTTAAAATGTATGCAGCCTTAACTTGGACTATTAGTGATTTTCCGGGTTATTCAATGTTGTCAGGATGGAAAACAAAGGGAAAATTTGCATGCCCATGTTGTAATCACGAGACCAGTTCACTATACCTAAAGCATAGTAAGAAGACGTGCTATATGGATCATCGTAGGTTTTTAGATGCTCAACATCCATGGCGACGTAATAAGAGTGCTTTCAATGGCAAAAGTGAGACACGGTTTTCTCCAAAACCCTTATCCGGTGTTGAAGTTTTGAGAGAGTTGTCTACCTTTAAAAATCTCTTTGGGAAGACACAAAAGAAAAAAAATGATAGCACTTGCCCATGGAAGAAAAGGTCAATATTTTTTGAATTGCCGTATTGGCAATTCAATACATGTCGACATAATCTTGATGTGATGCACATTGAGAAAAATATATGTGATAATGTGATAGGGACTTTGCTTGATATTAGAGGGAAGTCGAAGGATCATGCAAAAGCTCGATTTGACCTCTTAGAATTGGGCATTAAAGAAAGACTTCAACCTGAACTTTCTAATGATGGTGAGCATGTTATCTTTCATAATGCTTCTTTTTCAATGTCTTCAAAGGAGAAAGGAATTTTTTGTCGCGTTCTAAAGGATACGAAATTGCCTTATGGTTGTGCATCTAATATTGCACGGTATGTTCATTCTTCAGAAAAGAAATTTACGGTCTATAAGAGTCATGATGCTCACATTTTTTTGCATTACTTGCTTCAAGTTGCGGTGAGAAAATCATTACCAAAGCATGTTGCAATGCCTTTGATTAGGTTGGGATTTTTTTTCTGAAGTTTGTGTAGCAAGGTAATTAAGCCTGAGAACCTTGACCAATTACAATTAGAAATCAGCGAAACGTTGTGTGAACTTGAGAAAATATTTCTGCCAACATTTTTTGACGTAATGGTGCATTTGCCTATCCACTTAGTAAATGAGGTTAGGCTTGGAGGACCTGTTCAATATAGATGGATGTTTTTTATGGAAAGATACTTGTGCAAGCTGAAGTCATATGTGCGGAACAAGAGTCGAACAGAGGGATCTATAGCAGAAGGGTATTTAATTGAAGAATGTTTGACTTTTTGCTCACGTTATATGCATGATGGGGTGAAAACAAGACTTAATCGAGGTGGAAAAGATATTGTTCATTTGAAAAGATATTGTTCATTTATAGGGTGAAAGACGATTATGGTTTAACATGTGTTAATTTGAGCAAGTTTTGCTATTCAGATGATCCATTTGTCATGCCTTCCCAAGTGAATCAGGTGTTTTATGTATCGGACCCTATAAAAGACGGTTTACATTATGTTATGAATAGGGTTCCAAGAGATATCTATGACTTCGAAGAAGAAAGTAGTGAAACCGTTGGTGGCTCATATTGGGATGAGCCTAATGAAATTAGGTTGGGTTCTGTTGCACGAGACAATGAGCATGAGATTCCGTTGTCAAGAAATGATATCCCTCCTCTTGTAGTTGATGCGAATACAAATTTAGATGGGGTCGATGATGTTGATTGCGACGATTCTGATTTTGATGATACATTATAGGATTGGATGGATGCTGATGAAGATGATGCTATAAATTGATGCTAATTGATACATTTGAAATAGTTCTAAATTTTAAAATAAGTTAGTTAGCAATTAGATTACTTATTGCATTTTGGTCATGATTTCTCTACTAATTAGTCAACAATCACATTACTTTTCACACAACTGTTTGGTTTATTTCCCAGTAACTTAGGTTCTCAATTCTTACTTTAACCTTTTGACCTAATAATTTTTATTTATTAACCTTTTGACTGCTGAATAGTTGTTTTTATTAATTAAACTTGTTTTTATTTTTGCTGTGTTGATGTGTTTGACTGCTTTACTGTGCTAACCCATTTAAGCTTTTGTTAATGTGCTGATGACCCATTTGACATATTGGTGTATGTTTGTTTTAGTTTTCATGTCACTAATGGGAAACAAAAGCAAACAAGATCAAAGTACACACAAACAAATGAACGATTATGAGAAGAGTAGACTTTTGAGGGTTCAAGAAAACAAAGAAATACTACGATATTTGGGGATCAAAAGCATTGCAAATTCTTTGACAAGTCTGGTAGAATGTCAAAATAAGAAGAAAAAGAAAGTGAAACCAACAAATACCAATGCAAGAGATGTAGACTATATTGCTGATATGGGTGACGATAGTGAAGGAGATTACCAGGAAATTGATACACGTGTTGAAGTATCCAAAAAGGTAGTCTATCTTAGTAAATTTATTATTATTGTTTTTTATATACCTATTGTCTAATGAAAATAACCTTTTATTATAGCAACATCGTCCAAAATTTATTGCACCATTATCGATGAATAAAGTTGCTAATTTAGCAAAAAAACATCGAACGATTGCTCCAAAAGTGCCTAGTATGTGTCCATTGGGTTCAAACGCAACAAAAGATAATCAATCTAGATCAACAATTACTATGGGTGAACTAGTTTTAAATAACAAAGGGACACAAAGGCAAAGGGTGGTATTCAAACAAAATGCGGCAAAGCCTACTTGTATTACACGCGGAGCAAAGAGACGATTGGTTCTTGTTGACGAGGATGATGATAATGCTGATGCTAATGCTGATGCTGATGATGAGACATCTCAAGGTATTTTTTTTGTCTATTATATAATTAATCACTAATTACAAAAGCACTTATAAAGTAACCTTACATATTAATTTACTTTTATATGCTTTAGATGTTGATGGGACAAATAGTGAAGAAGATGGTTTGAAAGATAATGAGATTGAAGGGGATATTATGAGATCTCAAGGTACTTTTTTTTTTGCAATTGCTAGCTGATTGTTTGTTGTTGCTATACTTTTTTTGCAATTGCTATTTATTGATGGTCCTAATATTTACCAATGACAAGATGATGATTATGGAGACATGGTCCACATGGAAGATGATAGTGATGACAATTTGGAAAATGAGATACAAGGGGACGATAGTGATGACAATTTAGAAAATGAGGATGATGTATTCCTTCGAGAACAATTAGAAGGCTCAAATTTAGATAAAGCAACAGGTTCTTTCTAACTACTTGACTATATTTTGGCTTTTTATCAATAATAAAAATATATATATTTGATGTATGTTGGACTTTAGCAATTTCTAAAGTCAAGCAAAGAGGACCAACAATGATGCACGTTGTGCACACCAGGAAAGTAAATGAGCGCGAGGTAATTATATGCAACGAATTTGGACAACCTGTTGGTCCAGTAACACGGGAGAAGGACGTAGTAGGACAATTCTCTCGATTTTTGGGTACAATAGCTCGTAATCGCACTTATGCACCTTTGTTCCACAAATCATGGCACAAGGTGCCAAATAAAGATAAGATATGGGAGTACGTCTTGGTAAGGTTTTTAGGTAGTTCCGTTTGTTTTATTTGTCAAGATTTTGAATATTTTACTAAATACTAAGTTATTTTTTAAGGAAAAATACGATGTGCCTGATGCTGCTAGAACTTGGGTTCTAAAGACTATTGGACACTCTTACAAGGTACACAAATGTAGGATTAAGAAGAAACACTTCTATCAATTCAAGGACGACAAAACACGATGGAAGAATAGGCCTAAAAACATCCCAGATGAAGATTTCAAGAAATTGTTGAGCTTATGGAATAATAAAAATGTGGAGGTAATTCTAGAGAATTTTTTTAATAATAGTATTTGTTTGTATATATAGCTGTTGAGTTGTATCCATTAATGTTGTGCAGAAGCGTTGTTTGCGGGCTAAGGAAATACGCATGTCCCAAAAAAATATGCACACAGCTGGTCCTAAAAGTTTTGCTAGGATTCGTGACGAGATGGTATTTATTTGTATTTATAACTATTTGTTTGTATTTAGTCATTATTTGTTTTTTCTGAATCCATATGTTGGTACTTTTTTTTAATTCTTTATGAGTACAGAAAAATGATGACCCAAACAAAGAATTTCCTACTTTAACCCAAATGTTTGAACGTACACGTAAAAGAACAGAAGGACGTGCATATGTCGATACTTACGAAGACACGGCAAGAAAAATTGTAAGTACCTGTAATCTACCAATTGTCGATGATGACATAGTTGGTCATGTGTTTAGAAAAATTGTAAGTACCTGTAATCTACCAATTGCCAATTTCCTTGACTCGCTTGTCCAGTTATCTTTATTAATTAACCTTTTTTAATTATCGTTGTGTTTATCTATTTGACTGTTGTTATGATGACCTGTTGTTGGTATGCTGGCCCAATTAAGTTGACCCATTTTACCACTATTTTTACTAATTAACTTTTTTTTTATAATTATTGCGTTGATCTATCTAACAGCTATTAGTATGCTACCTTGCTGTTGCACCCAATTGACCTGACCCGTTTGCATTGGGATTTTATTAATTAAAGTTGTTTTGATTTTCGTTGTGTTGATGTGTTCGATCCGTTTGAACTTTTTTTTTCTTTTTGTAGGAGCAAATGAAGAACTACAAACCTCTAGAAGATGAAAGTGTTTCGGTAGATCCTTTTATGATTGTGATGAACAAAGAAAATCATGGATATCGCCGACTTTATGGTAGAGGTGTTACCAACAAGTTGATAAAAAAGGTGGATGGTGGTGATACATCATACATGATTCCAGGGGGGCTCATGGAATCATTTAAAGCGACTGTTGAAGTTGAAAAGAATGAGTTACTTGAAATGCGAAAAGAGATCGAAGAGGACCATGAAAGAAAAAAGGCCGAGTTAGAAGCTATGAGAAAAGATATTGATGACCAACGAGAGAATTTGAAGGCCATGCAAAAAGATCTCTTGAATCAACAACAAAACCTAGAAGCTAAGATGCGGAAGGTGATGGAACGTCTTTGAAGCTTCTCCGTTAATTTCATTAAATGTTTTATTAGTTTTTTGGGTGTATTCTCTATGAGGGATCTTTTGAAAAGATGATAAAGTACAAAGTTTTTTAATACTTGTTGTGATTGTAAATAACAACCTTGTTCACTAAAGATTTATGATGGTTATGACATAGCTGAATTAGTAGAATAAAATGTTGCATTAGGTTTATAATTATAATCTAAATAGTTTGTTGCTTTAGATTAAAAAATTATTCATTTATTATTAAAAACGTTGCATTAAGAATTCTTACAAAAAAAAGTTGCATTTAATGTTAAAAAGGGTTGCATATGTTTTACAAAAAAACATAATAATGGTTGCATATGAGTATATAAAATGTTGCAATATTGTAAATAAAACTATAAAAAAAGGTTGCATTTGAGATTAAAAAAGGTTGCATATTAATAATACATGCAACTCCTTCATAAAAAGTTGCATTATCTAATAAAAAAGTTGCATTAGATCTAATGCAACTTCACCTAACGCAGCTCTTGTTAAAAGGTTGTTTTAGACATAATGCAACATTTTCAATGAATAATGCAACATTTTATGAGGGTTGCATTAGCTTTGTTTTGTTGTAGTGTAGGGATTTGGCGGGTGGCGATTTGCCGATTTGAGGACTCCCGCGTTTTATTCCTTCACCCGTACGACCCGTTGTTTAGAATTCATTCCACCCAAATGACCCGTCCACTTTTTTATAAAGGCCCAAGTTGACCCAATTCTTTTAATTTTTTAGTCCAAATGGACCCATTTGTTAGAGTTTTGGTCACTATTGCCGGTGCTAGTTGTACTGTTATCTAGCAACTTGATAGATGTTTTTATTTATAATATTTGAGTCACTTGGCTGGAGTAATGACAATAAGCTTCATGTCTTGTATGCTCCTTTTGCCATTAAAAAAAGAAACTAAAAATTAATTTATTCTGTTTTTATTCATGGGTTGTGGTTAACAAAATCCTAATTGTTATATGCATTTTTTTATTATTGATACAAAAATTTTAAATTGTCAATTTCATTACGCAACTTAAATATGTGGGTACCTCCAAATCTCCATGACAGACTGTTTAATAACCTTAATTAAAACTGATTTAGTTAACTTTAATTAACTACCAACTTAATAATATTTAGGAGAAATATAGGAAGACTATTAATTTTAATTGGAAATGTCTGAAAATGTCTATTTAGCAACACCTTTTGTATTACTTTGATTTTAATTACCTTCAAATAACCTTATCTCCAACTTTCCCTAAATCTGCATCCTTTTACTAGCTATCATGCATCTTCACCGCTACTGTCCAAGCTTCACACCACCGCATTGCACCATCAGATCACCCACCATTCTACCGTCGTTTGGGTTACCTTTTTATCACAAATTGAAAACCCCAAAAGATTGATGTTGATGCTATGTGTGGTGGCCAGTACGTGGCAGCAGAGAGCAAATCCGCCACCATTTTTGTTTGGATTGATCTCAAGCAGGTCGCCATCTTTTCAGATCCGGTTTTTAGTATATGATTAGGTATCAGATTCTTCTTCTTAAGGCAATAACAAGAACTTCAAATATAGGTTTCCATTTGGCAGAAAATGATTTCAGCTCAAATTTGATATAAGGAAGTGCTTTTATATGTTCCATTTTGGATGCATTTTAGGTGAACAGATTCTTAATTTGTATTTGTAAGTGTTCGGTTATGCTTTTTTAAAGACTAGCATTATAATCGTGTAATACGACTTCAATGAATGGTTTATATTTTATAATATATCTTTTTTAAAAATATAATTGTATGTCATTCATGCAATCTAATATTACTAAATAGTTTTTATTTGACAACCTTTATATTTTTTTTCTATTTCTTTTATTTTCATAAAATCTTTTATTAATTTTTATTTCTATCAACTTATTTTATTAGTTTTAAAAAACAGCAAAATAAGAAAAATGATTATTATAAAAAATGTAAGAAAAAAATAATAATATCTTGGAAATTGCATTCATGTATGTAAAAATAGTGTGTTAGTATGAGGGTATATTCTTAAATAAATTTAAAGTTAAAGTAAACTCAAAGAGATTAATCTGATTAAAAATTGGGTTGGTAAATTTAATTTAAATAGAATAAAAACTCAAAATGTTCTGTTGACGTAAAATTTAAAAACTTATAAAATAAAAGATGAGAGAAAAAATTAAATTATTTATACTAGTATAGAGTTGATGGATTAAATGTTTGAGTAGTCTAAATAAAAAACATAAGCTGTTGAGGTTTCAAGACCCATTTACATTAGGAAATAGAAAATGACTAAAAAATTTAGACTTGTACTAGAAGAACAAGCGGTCAAGTACAATAACTATTTATATAATATTTAAAGTTAAACGATGAAGTTTGTAATTTTTAAGAAATCATGAAATGAAAATTGTAATTTACTCTTTGTATATCTTAATGCATGAATTAAAAGTTAATGAAGATATGTAAATCACCTGACTTATATACAAAATGATAGTGTAGAGATTTAACAAATTAAAGAAAAAAAGAGGGGAGAAAAGAAGTATAGGAATGACATGGTGGCTTCCTAATCCCATGTCTATGGATGCTGATTCAATTCCAACTTACACATAATGTCTCTTGACAGAGTTGACATGTATTTTGACCTCTTGGCTCTCTCTTTCTTAGTTTTTTTTTCAATACTTTATAAACTAAGAAATTAGGAAATCTATTTATATTTCTGTAAATGTATGACTGACTACATCTTACTATCCGCATATCTCGCTTTTGTAAGATTTAATAGTGTTGTTGTTGTATATTTCATTAAGCAAATTTACAAAAAGTTATTGTCGTACTTTAATTTTATTTCTTAAATAAATTTTCATGATATTTAGCAATTTATTATTATAAAAAACCTTATCTTTTACTTTCTTTAGCATTCAACCAAAACACGAAAATAAGTGTCGACTCTTTTAGAGATTTCAAGTTTACCTCCGGTCAGTTCGAGTTTCCCATTCGTCTGCTCAAGTATCGTGAGTTCGGTTGGAGTTGCCTACTGTTCTGTTTGAGTTCGTGAGTTCGAGTTTCTTAGATGCTCAGAAGTTTCAAGGCTATCCTTCGTGGTTTTAAGGTTTCGTTCGTTGTTAGTTCGTGGTTCCAAGGAATTTTATTTGTTCAAAGGGTTCACGGTTGCCGGTCTCTAATGGTTTCAAGGTGGAGGCCGATTCAAAGTTTCAAGGTTGCTGGCCGTTTCGTGGTTTCATTGTTCCCGTCCGTTGTCAGTTCGTGGTCTCAAGTGGCCGTTGTCCGGTTTTCTCTTCCAAGGTTGTCGGACATTCGTGGTTTCAAGGTTGCCGGCCGTTGGTGGTTTCAAGGTTTCCGACAATATGTGGTTTAAGTTTGAACCTCCCGTCTGCTGAACACCATTGTTCATGGATGTATCGAGGTTTATGGTTCGTGGGTCGTGGTTTAGGGCTAGAGGTTGTTTGAGGTATGTGGTTCTTGTTTGTGGTTTGTGGTTTTTGGTTTGAGGTATGTGGCTCGTGTTCGTGGGGTTCAAGGTTCGGTTCCACTTAAGGGTTTGTGAATCTGTTTTATGTTCGTGGTCGTGGTTGTTTAATGTTCAGTTGAGTTGGTTGGTTCCGCTTTCGCATTCATGGCTCCTGGCTTGTTTTCGTGTTCGAGGTTGACTCAAGGTCGTTGTCCAGTTCCAGTTACAATCAGTGGTTAGTTCAAGGTCGTGGTCGATTCTAGTATGTAGATCCAAATGGTTATACTTTATGGCTTAGTGGTCCGAGTTCGAGGTTGGTAAGAGTTCAAGATTCGTTTTAGGTTGTGATCGTGATTTTCCGATGTTTGTTCGTTGTTAAAGGTGTTGTGTATCTTTTTGTCGGTTGTACTATCTAGCATCTTGCTAGTTTAATTTTAATAAAATTTGACTTTCAGAAAAAGTGTTGACTCTTTTGCTTTCCAAAAAAAAGTGTCGACTCTTTCAACATAAAGACGTTGAACATGATTCGTATGTCATGTAAAACAACTAATTAAGTAAAGATTTCGTGTAAGAAATTCGATGTTGGAATGATATCGTTGGAAGAATTCATGTAAGATCATATGTTAGATGACTAACAATAATCACTTCCATGTCGAGTAATGAAGGATGATTTTTGTTATGTAACATGTTGCTTTAACATATTCAATTCTTGTGCATTCACACCATCTAAGTGGTTCAAATTTTACTGTTATCTAACATTTAACATATTAAATTTTATCATCTGAAATCTATTTTCACGAAAAATAAATGAAAATTTTAATAAAACTATTTTAATGTTTTCACCTAAAATCATATCACCTCCGTTCCATTTTAATTGTCCAGTTTTGACTTTTTAAAGTCTTTTTTTCTAACTTTGACCTTAAATATTTTTGTTTGTGTTATATAATATTTGATACAAAATATATGAATGTATTGTGTTTTAAATGTATTTTCATTGATATAATTTTCATCAAGTATTACATAACACAAATAAAAATATTTAAGGTTAAAGTTTAAAAATAAAGACTTTATAAAATCAAAAGTGGACAATAATTTTGGGACGGAGGGAGTATAAATTAAGCTTCATAATTATCAAGATTCATCCAAAAACATAAAAATGTCATTTTAAATAAAAATATTCATATACTTATTTCTCAAAATAGAAAAAAGAGAGAAAGAGAGAAAACAAAATAAAGGAAATAAACATGAATAGGATTGTTAGGAAAAAAAGATATTTGATTTGAACTCTTGATAAATATAATTTTAAATAATACTTTTTTAACAAATATCATATTACTATGAAATTTATATTGAAATGTAGATAGAAATAAGATTTTCACAAATATATTTATATCTACATGGAACATTATATGTAAAAGGTTATAGAAGAAAAACAAATAACATATAAAAAATCAATACTAAAAAGTATGATTGCTAAATAAAAAACAGGAGCGTAGAAAAGGCCAAATGTATAATGCAATAATTATTTTGAAAAGCAAAATTATATAAGCTCGAAAAGAAGTAATATATCCTCCTACTTATAAGATTAAAACAAGTGTCAATATCAATAGATGACATGAAGAAAAAAAATTAGTGGACTCGCGTATATCTTATGATGATTAGGAGAATGAAGTAAAAAGAAAAAGTATAAAGATATATCATTTTTTAACTCGAAATGTAACAACAAAGTCTCCAAGATGGAGATCAGACATGTAAACTAGAACTAGAACATTTAGCCTGGATTTAGAATAGAAGGAGAAGAGCCCCACTTATAATTAGCCCCACCAATAAAAAATATATGTTTCACTTCTCTTGGATACCCAAATTAAGACAACATTTTGATCATTGGAAAAGGATCTCCCATGGTACTGTTTTGTTTTCCCCCTCTGCCTGTAGGATGACTTTCAACATAATTATAATTAACAGCTTCATTATATATATAATTATACAAAGGTTACTACTCGACGTTAACATTCTTAGAATCTTAGTAAGTTATTAATTATATATATAATTCATCCTACCCTCTCTAATAGTATATCTAATATCTTGTAATTTTGGTACATTTAACAACATATATTGTACAATGGATCATCGGGACATGGTTTGAGGATTGCATGATGTACATCGTCATAACTCTACCTTTGCATAGAGAGATTGATTTCTAAAAGCCTAACTTATATCGACCAATCAAATGTTGCACTTTATAAGAATTTAACCTAGTATTAACAATGGTGAGCACAACCAATTATTAGAACCAGCTATTAATTTTGGACTACTTGTTAGATATTGTTATTATTAACTAAATGTATTAAGAATGTATAAATTATTCATGTTTTAAACATTTCAACATAAATTTTCATATCATAATTTATCGCAATCAATCTTGAAATAAGAACCCTAAATCGTAAACAAGAATTTAAAACATTAATTGAATTACAATTAGAATCCATTATAAAACAAGAAATCAGAACATAACCAATTAGAATTGATCTTAAAATCATTAGAATTAATCCTCTCATGATCATGAAAACATAAATCTTCATACCTAAATCGCTAACACAATGGGGTCATTGATCCTCATAGTGGTTGGCTTTGCACTCCCAATACCAGATGTGACCCTCCATTTCATGATACGACATTCTTCCATCGCAAGTGTTACCCTTCAATCTTAGTGAAGCAAGTGCTATAATCCGAACTGACTCCTCACGTTGGCAAGGAAATGCATGCAATAGTGTGTTTATGTGTGTAGGTGGAGAATTGAGAGTTAAAAGGTACTAGTCTTAAGTGATTCGATCTCTTACACACGTCACCAACCTTTGTAAATCATTCAATGCATGTCTTCCCAAAGGAATATATAGCAAACTCTACACCTCAATAATACTTTTTAAAAGGTTACTTGGATCGGTCCCCACACTACCACTAAAAAATACGAAATTTTGATCTATTCTTTATAGACATTCACGTAGTTTCTTCTTTTTAAGATTTTTTTTCTCGATTTGATTGCTCTTCATATTTGATAAGAGCATGCTTCTTAAAGAATACAAACTTTATGGGCATTACATAATTAGTGAGAGATTAACACTTTAGATTATTCAATTTGCCTTCTCTGTAGTTTTATATCTTTTTATATATAGAATTTTGGCTTAAATAATGATTAATTTGGATATGCAAATATGGTCCCCAACTAAAAGTCTTGTTTTTGGATGATTAAGTATGTCACTAATAATTAGTTTTAAGAGTTCTTTTAGTATGTGTTATGGTCCCCGATCGATCGAATGTACTACATATTTAATTAAGGTAGCACTAACTTGGTGATAGTAAGATAACAAGTTAATTAAAGTACATTGTAATCAATATCAAATGTGATCCTTTAATTAAAATAATTTTAATAATCTATACAATATAAATACGTGTCTCGATGTGTATATATATTATACATACACATATTGTAATTAGAAGGTAATCAGTTAGCCAGTCTCGTCTTCTAATATAAACTAGATAAATAACTCGTGCAGTATACGGGAGAGAATAATTATTTGATAAAAATAGCAACTAAATTAAATTACGATATCAAACCTCCTCAAACAAATATTCATATATACTTATAAGTGATATTAATAAAAAATATTATATTAATTAGATCTTGAATTTTAATATATACATAAAGAAAATACAATTGCTTATAAATGACATACCTCCTCATACATGACCATGAATATCATATTCAAGTTTGCAAGACTTGACATATTACCGTTGTAGTAATACAATTTGCACAGCAAAATAATCTTAACATCGATTACGGAACAGTTATTGTTACCATCAATTATAGCAAAAGAGTTGTATTTTGTTAGTAAACTTGTGATGTAGATGATGAATTAAATAAGGTTGAGAAACCTTTTTAATGGATTGCAAAATGCAAGTGACGTTATACATACATATACAGGCGTGTATTTGTTATTTATAAGAAGATAATTTACATTTGATATTAAAATAATTAATCTGTAAAGATAAAGTATTACTTTAAAAGTTTTAGAATTATATAGTAAATTAAAATTGATTTAGATATAGATCTGCTGAATTTGTATTATTTTGACTTTAAAAAGGTTAAAATTGATTTATTAATTTTAAGTAAAATTAATGGTCAATCTTGTTGTTTTGTCAAATAAATGGTCAGTATCGTATATTAAATATTTTCTCAATTAGTATTTTATTTATATGAGAAGATAAAAGACTAAATTAAAAAAATTTATTGTACGATCATAATCTTTTATTTAACAAATCAATTTTAATTGTACGATCTTGACCATTTATTTTAATAAAAATTAAAATCCAATTTTGAATTTTTTTTTTGTAAAAAGTGGATTCAATTTTGGCCTTTTTTAAAATCAATTATTTTAGAATTAACTTCATTCATGTTATTTTTAAGTATTAAAATATCATACTTGTCCACTATAATTACAAATATCATATTTATCATTTATAAGATTTTTAAAATATCATATTTAATCAAAGTTATAGTTTTGTGGTTCTAAAATATTTTTAGACATTTTAAATTATTTTTTAATTATAACCAACAAATATTTGACCTTATTGACATAATTGTAACAATAATGATCAATGGTTTGTACAAAAAATATAATTACGTCTCGTCACATCATGATAACACGTTTCTGCCGTCATGTCTTCTCCCTCATGTTATCGTTTATACCGCTGATCTAGATGTTGACTTCATTTGTCACTATTTTTATAATTCTCATTTCTTAATTTCACATATAATTATTAAATACTAGCTTTTTGTTAACATTGAATATTTATTATTTTTTAAAGGAACTCATGTATCAGCATTTCATCTAGTTATATATATTACCACGTACGTATGGGCCAACATGCGTATTGCATTCACTATATTGTTTATTATGTGAAGCTAGAATCGGTAGAATCTATAGACCGCATTCTCGTGGTTTGCAAAAGGGACCAACTAATTTTCAAGAATACTAAATTTTTTTTTCTCTTTCTGTTTTTAGATTTATCAAACTCTCTAGGTTCAATCGGTACGTGGTTTTCATTCTAGATTTTGATTTGACAAAAAAGAAAAAAAAATCATTCGCCATCAAAGTTCTGAAACTAGACCGGATATCAAGCCATCTGCCCTAGCTACTTGTTTGAAGGTTCCAACGGTTGTATCGATTGTACCGGACAATGTTGATGCATATAATAATTTTATTTTATGTGAAGAGTTCTAAGGTTATCAATCCTTCAAATTATAGGAAAATACCCCTAAAACCGTTATTAGTTTTCAGTTTTAACACAAATTATACATACAAGTACAAAGGTGAAGTAAGAGGATTTAGTATGAAGAACTAAAACATCTCAAAACAAAAACACAAAAACAAAGGAGAGATTTTATATCTCATTCTGTGAAATCTTGTTATCTATCCTCCTACAGTCCTACCCATTATATCAAGACACATGTCAAACTCAAGAAGTGAGATAATAAAAATAAATTTAATGAATTACACATATCATCATTTTGTATTTAAATAAAACATGTCACAGTGTCACAACATGGCATGGTCTCTTGGTGACTTTTGGGTTTAAACGACTAATAGATGGGCCAAGTCTGGCTAGGTTACTTTATGATCTAGCAAAATTCAGAAAGCCCATATTCAATGTCTAACCCTAGTTTGCTTGCTGCCTCCATGCTTAAACCCAAATCAAAGCATTACAAGACCTAATGATGCCAATTTCAGTCAAACAAAATTCAAGTCAACTTTAACTTCTAGAGCATAATCCTGCCCTTAAAGGTGGGTACATTATGCTAAGACATTTGTACTTTCTCTGCAAACAAGCATAATATGTCTCCCATAGAGTTTCTGTGACGTTTTATTCTTCTTCCATACGGATTTCAAATCTTGAATAAAGAACAAAAACTATATAAAGACTGAAATTAACACGTAGATTTGTCATGTGTTTATAATGTTAGGTACTTCTTACAGGCCTTTTGTATAAATCCTGGAATTTAGACAAAAATATTATTCAAGTTCATAAGTATATATTGCAAATTAATTTATATCACCAAAAATACAGAAGCTAGGTTGACCATGTCAAAGTCAAAGCATCCATCCAGGGACTAATCCGTTCAAGCTTTGCCCATTTGTTGTAGCTGTTAACTGCCCTGAACCAACTGTATTATACCTGTAATTTGGTCAAATGAACATTCAGATTAGTTCTTAATGGATCAGATTTATTTGTGGGACTAATTAACGCTAGATAAGAAAATAAAAAAAAATATCGAAAAAAAAATTAAATCCCACAAAAAAATACTTATCTACAGGTTTACCCGATTTGCAAATTGGGGTTGCAATCTAAAGGCTGGAAGAAATCCTGAGATTGAGGATGCTCATGTTGTTCATATGAACAACCGTTTTCACCTGCTGCCCATGATGGTCCCGCTTGATTTTCTGCATAAACTTCTTCCAGCTGCTAAAACAAGAGTTTTTTTTGTTTTGTTTTGTTGATAATACACATTAAAAGTGTAATCTTTATGATTCTTTTCCATAATGTTTATTTATTAGATGCAATTCATTGTTTAAAAGAAAAATACTCATCAAATGTGAGATGTTATTAGTTTATTACCTTATTCTGCAAAGCTTTATTAGCTTCAATCCACATCCTTTCCTGTCAATTCATTTCATATATATAGACGATAAATTGCATGTATTTATAAGTCATCACCTGACTGTCTATATATATTCAAAGTTATATTAAGCTAAAGAATTACCTTAACTTGAAGTTCAGAAAGCCGATCCAGCATTGATTGTGTCTGCATTTAAAGTAATCAACATGAATCTTCAATCTCACTAACTTATGTATATAGAAGTTAAATAGAAGATATTCACAAATGTTTTAGAAATTTTTACCCTTATGGACCGAATCTGCCTCAAAGTAGAGTCTAGTTGTCGCTCTAGTTGTTCAAGTTC
This sequence comes from Pulicaria dysenterica, assembly GCA_947179395.2. Lineage (NCBI taxonomy): Eukaryota > Viridiplantae > Streptophyta > Magnoliopsida > Asterales > Asteraceae > Pulicaria > Pulicaria dysenterica. Next base: position 57,070,520 of record OX359295.1, read on the forward strand.
CTTAAGACTCAATGGGTCCAGGTCCTCACCAAAAATTTGCCTGACATAATATAAATCATGATGTGAATCAAGTAATTAATTAAACCTCAGACCGTCTAAATTTATGTAATGCGCGCAGTACTTGTAAAAGGTGCATGAAACTTGCCTTTGGTACTGTTGTAGAGACTCGTATTTGGCTTTCAGTTTCATGTACTCCCTGTAGCTGTTTTGCTAAAGAAAGAAAGAAAAGATTGAAACTTTTAGATATTAATACGAATTCTTGATCTAGATTGAAGCTATGTAGATAGAGAAACCAGAAGCTACCTCGGCATTGGTGGTTGATCTGTCGACTTCCATTGAACCATAAGTGCAATTCTGGTACCTTTCAAGCATCTTGAGCATGCTGACACAAGTTTTCTCAAGTTCAATAAGGTTTGTTGATAGCTAAATTATGTGAAAGAGAAAGAAAAGAACTTTGTATTGCTTATTTGCTAATCATGATCAGGAATCTGTGTATTTGAACAAACTGATAATTACTGATAAGCAAGCAAATAACACCCATAATCAGAGGTATATCCATTTCAAGAAATCTTGATTGATTCCACTAGCTATTAATTTCTTCAATTCTAATATACCATGATGATGCTTTTGATGCATTATCAATTTGAGTAAATTGAAACTGGTCACCAAGTTTAAAATGCATATAAAGACTTCTAGTTCTGGCAAAGGATGGATAGCTGACAAAGAGCAAAGAAATTTTCGATTTATAGGATGTAGACTAATATCATAACCCCTTAGAAGACGCTTGATCGAGATGAAAAAATTAAAATATCTTCCCATTCCTGTTAACTGTTAAGTGAAAGGATCTTAACCCTATTTTACAGTGTTAAAATCCTCTCATATTGTGGTCAAATATGACCCATCATGTTTTCTCACATACATGCATGATAGTGGATCCCTTATTTTAAGTCAGTAATGGGTCCCTTTGTAGGGATCCACTCTCATATTTGTGTGAGAACATGATAGATCATGTTTAACCAAACATGAGAGGATCTTAACCCTATTTAATGTTATAAGAATACAATGTAGTGTTTTTTACTGATTTCGCCCTCTTGTCTCATAGCATCACCTTTAACTCTATAGTTTTTTAGATACATAATATCAGACATATACACGTTAGATTAGAAAACATACTAGGCTACTTTGTGCAATTATCCATCTCCTGTAGCATTACTATTATTTTTGCATGCATGTCATCATTCACATAGGCGGAGACAAGAATGGCTGAAGGGTGTTTAGTCCCCCTCAATTAGCCCAATTTCTATTCATATTATCAGCTCAAATCAACAAATTTATAATCATCAGTTATACATTTATACTTGTAGTAGTCAAACTATACTTTAATTATGACTGTGAAACTTGTACACATTTGAGATCCTTCCTTCAATCTTTTTATAATTCTTTACAATTTTTTGTATAAGAATATTATAAACTTAATATGTATGAAAAATTAACAAGTTTGTTGTAGTGACTTTTTAATCTTGTAGTAGTCAAACTACTTGAATTATGACTTTAAAACTTGTACACACTTGATCCTACTCGGATCAAGTCATACATGCCCAAAAATGTCCAAATGATAGGAACTTTCTGTTCTAGAACATACTAATATGTTCTTCATGCACGTGATATATATTTACACAGGATATAGAAGCTTGGTTTCCCAACCAAGTGAAGAGCATGTTACTAGATTAGTATATAACTTTTAACAACAAACTCACTCATGACCGGTCTACTTTATACTTTTATCTTATTAATTAAGACTTGAACTCTTAACAACTTGATTAACTTATGCATTAATTAAGTACATACATATGAAAATATCGTTAGGCTAAAGGTTTGCGAGTGACAATATTACTAAAATACGCTAGGGTAGGTTTTGGTATTCGTGAATGAAACACATAATATAATAAATTATTTTGAAATAATAAAAAAAACGTGCATGCGGGTTTATTGATTATATGTAGGAATATAATTGACCATTCCACAACAATTGGGTAATTATGCATTCCAAGACTGCACAACTTTTTGTTTAACAACTTAGTTCCAACTAATTTTTTGTATTTCTGTGTTTTATCTTTGATATATATACTATCATGGTTAAAAAAGTATTGGTGTCTATATGATACATGGGTCATAGAAATTCTTATATATCCTTATAATTAAAACGATTTCAAATGCATTAAATGAATTGCTAGACAATATTTATCATTTGCTAGAGACAGAATATCATGTTGGTAGGATCCCTGTAAAGAAAGTGGCACAGAAAAATATGACTGCTTGATCCGTTAACGTGAGTCTAGGATTTGAGTTCTAGAGTTATCTAATTAACTCTCTAACTTTTTCTATTTCTATATTAACATATTACTTATATTTAAAGTATAACATGAATGATGTAAATCATTTAAATTATTTTTTTTTAAATTATTTAATTTTATTAAGTAATATCTCACGTCAGATGATAAAGTATATTTATTATGTGTTTAACAAGATTTTGGGCTACTTCACTCACAAAAAATTGGTTTTAATTAAGTTTTGTAGCTCGGGAGTTTAATTATTGTAGAAATTAAGTCACTATTTTACAAATTAAGTCACTATTTTATCCCATGTGAAACATTACTCAACAAATTTACTGTAGAAAGAGATTAAGTAGGAAATGAATATGAGACCGAAGCATGTTTATATGTTTCTAACCATTAAGCCACTATCGTGGCAGACTTACTTCTATGAAATAGAAACCCTAATTAGAATCATGAAATTTGGGACACATAAATTAAGTTGCAATATATATGTGATCCCTTATAGCATTCTTTTCACGTAGATATAATCAACACTGCATACATAAATATACTAATTAATATAAATTATTATACATGTATGATCGAGCTCTCGACATAAAAAGAATCATTTGGGTCAAATTTTCTCATTTCTTGAGTAATTATTAATAAGGCATCATATACATGTTTGGAGAAATTTGCTTACTTGCTTAATTAGTGATAAAAAAAATGAGCTTAGTTAACTAATTAGCACAATTCTCCCTGCAGCATTTAATTATTTATTCTTAATCTCGATCATCACCCTAATATTCCACATGTGAGTAGTTATGTGAACTAATTAAATCAAGAAAATATATAGGCACACAGCTCCTAACGTATAATCATCAGTTATACATCTTTGAAATATGAGCCACTTTTGTGTCTGTCTCAGAAGAATCGGATATATAAGAAGAAGAGGTTTCTTCTTCATGCAATGTCCAAATCTTATGGATTCAAGTGAAACATTTGCAGATGCAGAAAGTGAATCAATCCTACACTCTTTGTCTTGAACCAAAAATATTATACTGCAAAAAAAAAACACTTAAGCAAAGAGATACAAAGTACAAGGAACAACGCACGTACACAAAGGTCTATATATATATATATATATGCCAACAATCTATCAACACACAAGAAGATAACAAAAAGAACCCAGAAATCAGAAAGACGCCATGAAAGACAAACGAAAACAACAAAACTAAATGATTAGAAAAAGAAACTAAACTCGATCGTAATTAATTAAGACGGCCGACACCAATTAAGGGCGATCGATCCAGACCGCATAAACCAAAACACCAAGTGAGATCAGCTACCAAAAAACGAGAACACTACAAAATTAAATCATTTTAACCGAAACCGGAGAAGGATTTGGTTCCTGTTTACAGGAATCATGCAGCTAGCCAGCTAGCAAAGGAGACTGATTGATTACTTTTACCTAGTAGCTTATAGATCAACTATACTTAGACTAAGTAATGAAACAAAAGATCGAGAATTTATCTGTTATAATATATATCATCTTCCTTCAATCATCTGCTTTACGTTGTTGTGATTCTCAACTTCATTGCAGCTGAATTAATGATGAGTCTGACATATATCAGAAGATTTTGGTGATAATTTGCGAGATCAAAAGCCTAACTCTCTAACCTTTCATGAGCAAACTTCTTTTAACTTTTAGTTCAAACACAAACTCATAACTAAACCCATCAATTTTACACCAATTAACAAATTAAAGCTAACCCATATTCTCAAATCTGCAAAACAAAAGAAATAACACACATACGTACACACTCATATATATGATATATAGAGATCGGAGAGAGAGAGAGAGAGAGAGAGAGAGAGAATATATACTTGGAGGTGCTGCAGAACTCATAGAGCTTGCCACGATTAGAGAAGATGATGAGAGCAACCTCAGCATCACAAAGAACAGAGAGCTCATAAGCTTTCTTCAGAAGCCCGTTTCTTCTTTTTGCAAATGTCACCTGTCGATTTATCTTGTTCTCTATCCTCTTCAGCTCCACTCTTCCCCTACCCATGATTATTTCTCGATTTCCTCCCTCCCTTTATCAGATGTGGCTTAATTAACTTCTTCTCTCTATCTGATCCAAAATCTCATGTGAAAAAACTCAAACTTTTATGAAAAAAATATACACATTAATTTCTAGAGAATATATTTTGCCAACAATGAGTGATCATATATAATCAAAATTCCACAAATTAAAGATTTAAAGAGAAAACACAGGTAGGGAGATGGGTCGGCTGGATTTTGTGAATTTAGGGTTGAATCAGAACTTGTATCAAGTGAAGATGATATAATAAGATTTGGGGGGCGAGTGGTGTTTACTTGAAAGCTTCATGCTTTTTAACCTAGCTATAATATATATTATTTGAGAAGCACAAGCAAAGCAAGCATCAAGAACCGAGAATATAACCACTTGCAACCAAGCGCGTGAGCTGGAATTCAACCATGTAATGAGCGCATAGGTTTCTGTCACTTGTCACCAACTTTCAATGCGTACCACACGTGTCGACTTGTGAGAGGTTATCTTATTCTATTATCTTCCAGTCTTTGTCCGTACATAATAATCTTTTAATTATTTATTTATATATGTTTCACATCAAACTATTATTATGAAAAGTCGTATATAGTTCTATTTTTTTTCTCTTTTATTTCGTTCTTTTATTTATTATAAGATAATATCTAAAATTCATTAATTCTTTTTTCTTATTTTTTTATTAATTTTGTTACTTATTTTGATATTGTAAATAAAAAGATAAAATAAGAGGATATATTATCTCTCTATTATTAGATCTCCTTTTCAAACTATCTTTTTGTTATTTTTTTCTTTTACATATTCTAATAAAAATATATGTACCTTGTTCTTAGAGTGGACGGAGTAGCCGTCATGATTAGGTGTGTGATTCCAATCATGCACTTGTGTCCGTGTGATTAGCTTGATGTAAGAATGGAGAACTAATTCGGTGTGAAGCTTAAGCGATAGATAATGTAATTGAGAAAACAGTTAGTTTGACTCTGAATGATGGAATGTTATTGTATAATTAAAATTTATTTTGCAGCTAATTAATGTAAATATAGGGCTTTTATCATTTATACTTTTATTAAACTATAAATATATTTCATAAAGAATTCTATTTTATTTTATACTTAGGAAGGGTATTTTAGATCTACATTAGTTAGTTTAAAATATTTTCACTACGCTATTTGTTGGGTAAAATGTTAAGTGTTAGTTACCTTTTAGAGTTCAGAATCGATTTAATAAGCTAAAATAAGTATATTGCTCATAAAAATTGTGTATATTAAACCTGTTTTGAATTGAATATGTACATGCAATAATGGAATTGTGTACTTTTCGTTGCACAAAAAATGGTTAAGTATATTTTATAAACAGTTTTGTGTTCGATAAATAAAGTCTAGTGATTCTAAAAACTCCTTTCACTTTTAGATAACCCCACCTATTTACAAAAAAAATAATCAAATAACTGGAAAATCTATCTATTTACATATATATTTTTTTACATATATATTTTTTAAACATTGTAAAGGAAAACTCTATTACTTTTAATTGAAGATGAAAACTCTACCTTTCGATATATGTTTTTCACATTTTCTAAAAAATAAAACTCTATCATTTATTAATTTATCTATGTGATTTCAACCGTTAAATATTCAAGGAAAACATGAAAAAAAGTGAATAACTTAATATAAATATAATTAAGAATATACTATAAATCAGTAATATAGAATTTGCACCCTATAAAACGATTCGAAAATGTATGAATTAGATGAGGGCATTCCAAAGTATAGTAGTGAATTTCATCTATTTTATATTTATCGAGTGAATATTGTCTCTGACCATGTAAAAGTATATTTATTTGTCCTGGCATTAACTGAACAATAATAATTATAAAGGAAAGTTGCAAACACGTACATTAATAAGAAAATTAGTTTTCTAAGAAAAAAATAAGTAGACATATGAAAAAAATAAGGAGTTATTTTAGATAAAATAAAAATGACCATCTAAATATGTGAAAAAGTAAATAAGCATAAGCAAATTAAACATTTTTAAATGGAATTACATAAATACCTAGTCAAGATTGAATAATTATTTAAATTTACGAAGTTTTAAATTTAGAAAACATGGAGTGTTAGATATATTACCGTAGTATAGATAAAAAGTTATTCTATTTTTAAATTTATTTATTATTAATATATGATGGGAAAATAAATATTGGTTCTTTTAAATGTTTACTTATTATAAATATATGATGGGAAAATAAATTTGTAACCAATATTAATAAGTTAACAACTATATAATTAATTATTGTTATAGAATTAATATTTATTAGTAGCGCTCAACAAGTTGCAGAAATTCTTTCTAAAGACACTAATTATCTACCTTTAATAATGTTTCTTTTAGAATGTTGGTCCCGTTTGAATATAGATTGTGTAGATGGGGTGAATAACAATTTTCCATCTCGATAAAAATATATAAGAATATAAAGCGTAGGCCATATAGAAGGATATATCTTTTTAATGTTTGTTAATGTTAATCCGAACACCAAAGGTGGTGTACACTTAGATTTGAGAATAACACATTTCTCAGATCACAAAATGATAAAACTAACTTTTAAAAGTAAACAAATATTTGCTTTTTACAACTTAAATAAAAACATCTTATTTATGTACGTAGAGACATCTATAGTAAGAATACAAAGTAATCATGAAGAATTCAAGACGTGTAAAGTAAATATTTAAGGTGCATTGCATTTGTAATTCCTATACCTTCTTAATTAAAGTATGTGATCTTCTCTCAACTAATGAGAGCTTTTCATTTCCAATTCATTCATGCGATATACAATCTATCTTTAGAAATAATTGGATATATCTTTAGAAATAATCTTGCAAGGTGTTATTTACTATCTTCAACAAAAGTTGATAATCTTTAGAACATTTATAAAATCTTTTAAAAATCCAGTTTTTTTCAAGCTAAATATAAACCAAACCATCTAAACACTTATATAACTCCTCCGAAGCAAGATTAATCATGATATGATGTAATCAAATTAAGTTAATATACTGGGTCCTGAAAATATACTACAGAAAAGCAATAAAATATTTTTTTTTGAACGGCTGAACACACGCGCACACTAATTTATTCCTAAATCTACACCTTATGTTCACAGCAGGACTTGAACCCATAACCACAGATCAAGGGAAACACCTCCAAACACCTTATATATACCGCTAAGCTACAAATTACCCTTTGGTGCAATAAAATATATTAATAAGGTAGAAAGATCTCAATTACAACTAGAAAACAGCAAAATAAGAAATAATCTATAAAATCTTATGAGATTTTCTACAATCCTACCAATACAAAAATGTAATCCCCGCCATCTTTTTGGAGCAAAGATATGCAAGCGAGAATCATATATAAAAGAAAAGAAGCTTTAGTAAACATATTTGACACCTTTATCTTCAAGCTCCCCAAGCATTAATTTCACTCTCAGGGCAGAAAACAATCTCTCCTTTTAAATTTACCTCATTCTAATGATATTTAAATCTTCCAACTTCTAAGCTTCTAGGCAATCTGGACTTTACATCCTTGTATTGTATGAACTTCTTCTATTTCATACTCCTACTTATCCTCCTACTCACAAGATCAATACAAGTGTCAAATTCAATGGAGGAGATGTCATGTTGTGGTGAGTACACATGTCATGTTGTTGTGAGTAGGAGGATGAAGTAGGAGAAAAAATAGGAGGATAAATCATTTTTGTTACTGATTATCATCCTCATTCTTTTTTTTCCCTCTAAATAATCTAATCTAAATACTCTAATTGTAAGCATATATCTTTAGTCATTTCACCTACTTGTAAACAACTTCTATATTAATAAGCTATAAACGAATTTAAACACCATATCAACTTATAAAATGAATAAGCTTATAAGGTAACATTCAAAAGCTTTAAATAATAAGCTAACTCAAACATTTGCCCCCAAAATATACAAAAAGTTACAAACACATTAGACATTTAGTTTTTAAAGCGAAAATAAGCAAGGTTTTGAAGATAAATAAGGAATTGGTTTTAATGAATCATATCAAATAATATGTGAAAAGATTAATAAATATTTTTTTTAATAAGGAAAAACGTTTTTAATGACTAAGAGGTTGTTTGTTTGTTGTTTAATGGAATCATTCAGCGCTGCATATTGAATTGTTCAGCATTCATCGTTTTTTATAATGCTTTTGAATCATTAAGCACCAAGTATTTTACCCTAATACTTCTTTCACATATTACCTTGTTAAACAAACATATCTTATAATATAATATATCACTATTAATGTTAAAATGATAATTTGCATCTTTCAGATTGTTCATTCAAAATCTTTATCAAATAACATATCACATACAAAGACAGATTCGTTCAGAGCCTTTGAATTATACATACTGCATAATCATTCAGTGCTTAAAAATTCCGTTCTAACAAACAACCCTAAACCCTAAACCCTAAGGGGTTGTTTGGGTAAACTTGTTTTTTTAAGCTTACAAGCTTAATAGTTATGAGTTATGAGCTTATAAGATTAAAAAGTGTTTGGATTACTCTATGACTTATAAGTTGATAATCTATTTTATTTATACTGTTTGGCTTAGCTTATGTTTATAAATTAATTAAAAAAGGAAAAACAATTGCTACATATATGGGAAAGAAGGCGAAATCAAAGATAAAGATGTATATGTATAAAGGTAAGCTTACTTAATAGAACAAAGCTATTGTTAATGAGCTTATTAAAATGACCTTATTTACCAAAATAAATAAGCTAACAAGATTTAACCAAACACTATCTTTTTCATAAGCCTAAAAAATACGCTAAAAAACTCATAAAATAAGCTAAAACAAACACCTCCTAACCTTGATTTAAAATAAATGAATGGTCAAGATTTGTCAATATCTTCATTAAAGATCTTAAAATTTGAAGATGAGGTATTGTTAAATGTTTTATATAAAATTATCTTCTTTGTGAAATTACAAGATTAAACACACATTTCTAAACTTATTATATGTTATTTATGTTGGAAAGTTGGGGTAACTAAAAATCTAATCCTATATTGGGATGTATATTTGAATATAGTGGGTGCAAACATGCGGTGGAACGTAGAGGGTATTTGTTAGGCCATCCGTACGTAGTGGGAGAGCCGAAGGGGCTCGGGTGAGCGGCTTGCTCGGGTTCACCAATACCCCTCCCCCCCCCCCCCCCCTTTTGGTTGAGTTTCGGCTCCTTGCATCCGATGTTACCCATAATTTCTTTTTTTTATATGAGTGTATAAGAAATAGTAAGCAGAGAGAATATATTGGGTTGGTTTGTGATAAGTGCTACTTCGGTTTCGGATAAGAGAGAAAAAAAAGGAAAAAAATGATGTGTCAGCTGATGTGTCATTAAAGTTGAGAATGAGTTGGGAAACCCGCTACTCATGGTCTTATAGTAGTGGGAGAGTTTGTGATACTATTAGGTGAAATTTGTTCGACTAGATGAGGTGGTTTTACAGGATGGAGTTTGATCCATATTTTGGAATTATGAGAAGTAGAAAATAATATTGGGAAGAAAGAAGGATTGAATTTGAGAGAAACGTTGCTTACAAGAAGAAGAAAGTTCGTATGAAAGAAACTGCTAAATGGTGAGGTATTTATAGGAGAAAATGTGAAGGAAAAAAGAAAACTCAAAAGGTCATATATTGAACAATTGGACCAAATATCGTGATACCACCTCCAAAGTTGTGGTGCTCGCGTTCGATACCATACAAAAACCTCTTCCCACATGAGAAGTATATTTGTTCCCTAAGGCCTTGCGTACCGGTACTCCCAAATCGTACCGTTTGATTATCGGGTAGTTCGGCTGGTCTCGGGAATACCATTACACCCCCTCCTCGGGTTGGCTTTCGGTTTCCCCAACTCAACTCACCGCATGTTATTCTTTTTTTTTCTTTCTTTTTTTGTTATATAGAGAGAGTAAGAAAAGAGAGAATAAGAGAAAAAAATCATTAAAAATTAATAGAGGAATGATACTTATGATCTAAGGGATCACTCTGATGGGTGAATAATTAAACATTGTGACGAACAACAAGACTAACATGACATAAAGTGATGGGGTGATGGTGTGTGACCATACAACTCCCTCTAACATAAGACACAAACTCAAAATTTTGAGATTATCAGAAGATATTCATGCTTTATAACGAATAGGCGATACAGAAAAATGTTAACATTCGAAAATTATTTAGAAAAAGCCGCAAACTAAGTATGTAAGAATATATATCCATCGCACATGTCTACTAATGTTGCGGATTTATAGTATATTTCAAGGTGAAATGTTACACCTTTTTCATATAAACCAAAGTTAAAAAAAAATCTATAGATTTATCGAGTATTAATTGTTTCATATCAGACTAGTATAACTTTGTACTATGTTTAAAAAGATTTTTTGGTTAGTATTTATTGTTAATTGGTTTAAAGTTATAAACTCACGAACTTAAAAGATCGAATAAAGAGGATTCACCTCGATTTGTCCCAACTCCCTTTTAATATCTAAACTACAAATGAATGTGTTTCGATAAGATTTATGTTAATGCTTACAAAGTGCAAGTGTCTAATGATCATGAACAACTACTTGAGAACTGGATTATAGTGGAGGGTTCAAATGAGAATCTTAAATTAAATTAGAATGAGAGACTCAATTCCAGCCGTCCAATTCCACATCTTTCAATGTCATTGTTCACCCATGAATTCCTCACATACACTCTGCCACACTCTATTCCTTCATGCTCTCCATCTATTAATCCACTTACAAAATGTACGACTTAGATTAAGTCTCATTCTCATTTAATTTATCATTCTCATTTGAACCTCCTCCTGAACTCTCTCTCTCTCTCTCTATATATATATATATACATATATATATATATAACACCACTTTTCTTAAAAGCTATTAAACATATTATACAACTCTTAGCACCCAAAAAGATCGAGGTTCCACAAAAGACTGTTACTATTTACATTGGTGCTAAATTGTTTAACAAAAGTAGTGTTTTAAAAACGTTTCTAATACATAAACCAGGAGTTATCCAGCCTAAGAAGCCGCTGGGGCCTTCCCCTTGCCTGAACCTGACGCACCTGCATGCCAAATAAAACACTAAACATAAGCCAACGCTTAGTGAGTATACTACTAATAATAAACAAAGCGTGAAAGCAATTTCTCTTTTGGACGTCTCGCATCCCCATGTAATCTGCATATCTATTCCAAGTCTGTTAACTAGTCCCGGAGTGTACCATACAAGTATAAGTAACTCCTGACACTTACTTGGGTATAAGGATCTCAATATACCCTATCTCTGTCCACTATATAAAATTATCATATAATCAATCGCAGATCATGCATTTAATATACGCATATGCTAATCTGATTAAAGGTTAGTACACTCACCTTAGCAGCAAATTCACAGCTATATTCTAGCACGGAAATGTCAGCTCTTATTGTCTACAAACAATAAACAATACTACATTAACTTCTAGACGTTGCTGCAATGATTCTAACTAATTAACAAAAGTTCTGCTAACATACCTCCTACAGCCGCATGAGACTATCCCTACGCCCGCAGGAGTTTCCTTCAATACGGCCGCAGGGATTCATCCTTACGCCCGTAGAGGATACTCTATACTTCCTACGGCCGTAGGCTATGTGCACTACGCCGGTAGGCTCATTCCTTCGTCCTTAGACGGTATTTCATGAAAATACTGTCCTACGCCCGCAGGAACCTTTTCCTACGGCCGCAGGAGACAAAATCACTTAAAACTGAAAAACACCTTCCTACGGCCGCAGAGAACCTTTCCTACGGCCGCAGGAACAGTCGGTACAGCAGACTTTGGCTCTGTTCATAAATCAGCAACCGAATCTCACTTTTAACACTCAAAACTTAATTATACTCCGATTCAAGCATACAATTGAGTTCTATATCATCAATACTAACTTTCTAACATGAAATTTGACATAAAACAACACAAAACATCTTTAACCAAGCTAAAAACATGGATTCAACCTCATGAATCCTTTTTCTTGACCTAAACTCATGAACCAAACTTGAAGTTCATACCTTGTGTTACTGATTCTCTATTAGATCGATTTCCAGCTATCTATACTTCACTTTCGGATTGAAATCAGCAAGGAAACATGAGGTTATGTGTGTGTACGTATTGTGTTTTTGGGTTCCAGGAGTATTGACTCCAAATGAGTCAAAGAAGACTCATATACATCTACATCTTTCAATTAATGGCAAACCAGCCCTTACACTTCTTTAACTTTTCTAAAATTGCAAAATTAACCCTCTAACTTGTAACTCAAAACACATAGCACAAAAAGGCAGCTAACCAAATACATAAAAACTATTAACACATAATAGTAACTTACTAACATGCATAGAACTTAATTAAATTAATTAAACTTTTATCTTAAAAGTTCTCAAACCTTGAGGCGTTACAACTCTTCCCCACTTGGGATGATTTCGCCCCCGAAATCTACTGTGTAAACAACTTAGGGTAATTCTGTCTCATGTCACTTTCTGGTTCCTAGGTGTAATCTAACCCTTTCCGATGTTGCCACTGGACTTTCACAAGACCTACCTGTTTGGTACGCAAACTCTTCACTTTTCTCTCTAAAATAGCCACTGGCTGTTCTACATAACTGAGCTTTTCATTTATCGTTACATCTTGTAGAGGAACAATAGCTGACTCATCTGCTAAACACTTACAAAGGTGGGACACATGAAATGTGCTATGAATCCGAGACATCTCTTCTGGAAGTTCTAATTTGTACGCTACTTTCCCAACTCTCGCGGCAATCTTGAAAGGACCAATAAACCGAGGTCCTAGCTTGCCCCTCTTTCTGAATCTGATCACCCCCTTCCATGGCGATACTTTTAGCAGGACGCAGTCTCCAACCTGGAATTCTAATGGTGACCTCCGCTTGTTTGCATAGCTTTTCTGTCTATCCTGGGCCGCTTTCAGTCGTTCGCGTATCTGTTATATATATTCGGTGGTCTGCTGTACTACCTCTGTACTGCCCAGTTCCTTCTGACCAATTTCACCCCAACAAACAGGAGTTCTACATTTTCGGCCATATAGCATCTCATACGGCGGCATGCCAATACTCGAATGAAAACTGTTGTTATACGAAAACTCTGCTAATGGTAATTACGTATCCCAACTACCACCGAAGTCGATGATACAAGCTCTGAGCATATCCTCCAATGTCTGTATAGTTCTTTCACTTTGGCTGTCTGATATATGCGTTTTTATACATGTTTTACATGTTGGAATACCCCGTACTTAGCCCAAATACAAGGTGAATACTTCTAAAATGGATCTAATATGTTTAACATTCACCATGCAGGTTACAAGGAGCTTTAAGCAAGATAAATGGGCAAAACAAGGAAAGAATTGAAGAAAATAGAAGAATAGTGAAAAAATGATCACTACGGCCGTAGGGATTATATCCTACGGCCGTAGGAAGCCATCTTCTAGAATCCATCATTGCCTGCCAGATCTTGCGTATCCCGGACAAATGGTTTAACGTTGCGTGTGTAGAAAATCCAGTCATGATTTCCTACGGCCGTAGTAGCTTATTCCTACGGCCGTAGGAAGCCCACTTACAGCAGATTAAATTCAGAATTCTGCCATTTTGCAAAGGGTTACCATTTTCACCTCCACTCCGGAAAAACACTTCCATAAACCCTCTCTAAATATCCTAACACTCCAGGGGACTTCTCTTGGTGATTCTAAGGAGGAGAGCTTGGATCTTGAAGGCTTGGAACAACATTTGGAGCTTGGATTCATTAGTTATATCATTGCTAGCTTGGGTATACTCTTTCCATTTATTATATCAATCATGTACCCATGTGTTCCAGATGTTGTAATGTTACTATTTTTGTATATGGATAACTAAACTCATTTCACTTGGGCCAAGATGATTCTTGGCTAAGTTATGGCAATATATTTGACTTTTATGATGACTTGATTCATATATGCATGTTTAATCTTGAATACAAATGTGTTTTATCAACTTAGTATGTTTAATCTAACCATGTTCATGTGTGATAATGTGTATATGATAACTCATTCATGTTTTAACATATGAATATTCAAGAATGATGGTTGATTTTATTAATTCCATGTTGAGTTTGTTATTAGAAATGATACATCTTGCATGGTTGTCATTAGATGTCATTTTTGGAATATGATTTGAATCATTTCAGGTTCATCCATTATTGGTTATGTTAATCATATGTTGGTTTTATGCATGTCTTATGATTATAGATGAAAATCTTGTTATTTGGTGTATTTATGGGTTAAACATGCTACTAATGATTAAAGGATTCACAAAGATGTTTGTTGGTATGTTTAGATGGTGAAATGAACTCACATGTATGCCTTTGTTATGCTTGTCTTAGTGTTCAATGTGCATATCACATGATTCATGTTTTAAGAAGTGTTGGCTATACTAGAAATGGTAGGTTTAACATGTTCATATCTTTAGAAATCATGTGACTAAACATTAAGAATCCCTTAATTGTGTGGTTTGAGTTTAGATGAGTTTATGACCCCATTGTACCAGTTTACATGTGTTTATTATATGAGATTAAAGTCTAGATTGTAATTTGTTGTTGAATGCCTTTATGTTAGATTTGAATGTTCTGTCGGATGGGTCCCTACGGCCGTAGGAAGAAATCCCTACAACCGTAGGACTATCCAGGCTGCTACGACCGTAGTAGATACTTACTACGGCCGTAGGAGCCATTTTCACCACCAGTGTGCTGTTTTTGCTTGTTTTAACTAATTTAACTGCTTTGACACCTTTTTGGGTTCTGAGGACTACTGGACAAATTATTTGAAAAGATGTTTGTCTTTGTAGCCTGATTTGGACGCGATCCGGTGGATCTGTAGTTGAATTCGGATATGCCGTTACTTGCTTAATTATGTTTAAGTGTTGAATCTGAGTCTTGATAACTCGAGTGAAGATTTGTGCATGATAATATGGTTTTGTCAAGTATTAGAACAGCATGCTATGCACTTAAACTATTCAAGTCTTCATATTATGTTTTGTATTGTGTCATTGCCATGACTAGTCTCGATGATTCGAAAGCCTGAGTGAATCTGTTATCCTGTCTGTTTGCCTTCAGTGTTAATCTGTTTTAGTTGCTGTTTTTCCTGATTAATTTAGTTCATTCTGTCACTTGCTTATTTTAATCCTACTGATCAAACAACAATGAGACTTAAGTATTGGTAGCTTCCTGTCCTGGTGGAACGACATCCGGTCTTACCGAGTCTATACTACTATTGACCAGGTTATACTTGCCTGAGTCGTGTGTAGTATCTGCTTAGTAACATCGTTTTTATAAATTTAAAACGAGGTTGTGTCCCAAGATTTTATAACCAGAAAAACAAGCAGTCCTTGTGAACACCACTGTCGATCTGTGGATGAAATGTTGTACTCAAGTGTAACTTCGTCCCTATGTCTTCATGAAACTTACCCCAGAACCTGGAGGTAAACCGAGTATCTCTATCTGAAATAATCTTAACTGGAACTCCGTGTCTGGATACTATATCTTTCATATACACCTCTGCCATTTTCTCAGAAGAGTAGGCCTCTTTGATTGCAATGAAATGCACACTTTTCGTGAGTCTGTCTACTACTACCGAAATAGCATCGAACCCCCTAGGAGTTCTAGGTAGTTTGGTAATCAGATCCATAGTAACGTGCTCCCACTTCCATACTGGAATATCTAGTGGTTGTAATTTCCCATGTGGTTTCTGATGCTCTTCTTTGACTTGTAAACAAGTCAAACATCTCTCTACGTGTCTTGCTATATCTCGTTTCATTCCCGGCCACCAGTAGTTCATCCTCATATCTCTATACATCTTTGTATCCCCTAGGTGAATAGAAAGCTGCGAGCGATGTGCTTCTTCCAAAAGGACTCGTCGCACACCCCCGTAACTAGGTACCCAAACACTATCATAGCGAGTCAAAAGGTCTCGACTATCTCTTATCAACTTTGACACTTGGCCTTTTACGCGTTCTTTTTTCTGATTATCTTCTTTAACCGCTTCGATCTGGGCTGCTTTAATCTGATCAAGTATCGGGGTGATTACTGACATCCGTACTTGGTACATCTGTATCTGTATGATACCTGACATTTTGCTCAACGCATCTGCCACCACATTAGCTTTGCCCGGATGATACAAAATTTCACAATCATAATCCTTCAATAACTCTAACCATCATCTCTGTCTCATGTTCAGATTCTTCTGTTCTAGAAAATACTTAAGACTTTTGTGATCCGAGTAAATAGTACACTTGACACCATACAAATAGTGTTTTCATATTTTCAGGGCAAAAACAACTGCTGCTAGTTCTAGATCATGAGTCAGGTAGTTGTTCTCGTGTATCTTTAACTGACGGGAAGCATAAGCAATAACCTTCCCTTTCTGCATCAAAACACAACCCAACCCTCTGTATGAAGCATCCCAGTAAACTATCATATCTTCTACTCCATCTGGTAACGAAAGGACTGGAGCATTACACAACCTGTGCTTTAACACATCAAATGCCTTATGTTGTTCTTCACCCCATTTAAAATCTGCATTCTTCTTGGTTAATTAGGTCAAACGTACTGCCGTCTTAGAGAAATCTTGTATAAATTGTCGGTAATACCCTGCTAAGCCAAGAAAACTTCTTATTTCTGTAGGATTCTGAGGTGGCTCCCACTTCATCACAGCTTCAACTTTTGTGGGATCCACTTTAATTCCCTCCTGATTGATGAGATGACCCAGGAACTGTACCTCCCGAAGCCAAAACTCACACTTGGAGAATTTCGCATATAGTTTCTCCCCGCGTAAGGTTTCTAACACTTCTCTGAGGTGGATACTATGTTCCCCTGAAGTCTTGGAATAAATGAGAATGTCATCGATGAACACTATCACTGACTTGTCGAGCATCGGCCGGCAAACTCGATTCATCAAATCCATAAAACGCTGCTGGAGCATTAGTAAGACCAAACGGCATCACAACAAATTCAAAGTGACCGTATCGCGTTCGGAAAGCTGTCTTAGGTACATCCTCCTCTCTGATCTTTAACTGATGGTACCCTGACCGCAAATCTATCTTGGAGTACCAAGAAGCACCTTGTAGCTGATCAAACAGATCGTCTATTCTGGGAAGCGGATACTTGTTCTTGATCGTAACCTTGTTGAGTTCTCTGTAGTCTATACACATTCTGAACGTGTCATCCTTCTTTTTAACAAACAGAATTGGTGCGCCCCACTGTGAACTACTAGGCCTGATGAAACCTCTATCTGTCAATTCTTGTAGTTGAGCCATCAACTCTTGCATTTCTGGTGGAGCTAGTCTGTACGGGGCTTTTGCTTTCGGCTCTGCTCCTGGAATTATATCGATTCTGAATTCTACCTGTCGAGCTGGTGGGACGCCTGGTAACTCATCTGGAAAGACATCTGGGTATTCACAAACCACTGGTATCTCTTGAATCTGTGGCGGTTTCCTTGTCATATCAACATCTTCCACGTATGCTACGAATGCGTTACACCCGTGTGCCAAGTACTTCCTCGCCTTTGCCAAAGAGCAAACTAAATGGCTGATTCTCTTACTGTCGCCTCGAATAGTCAGCTCTTCCCTACTTGGAGTCTGAACCCGTACTATTTTCTGATCGTAGAAAATCTGAGCTTGGTGTAAACCCAGCCAATCCATACCGACGACTACTTGGAACTCCTTCATTGCCATAGGGATAAGATCGATAGGGAACTTATAGTTACATATCTCTATTACATTACCCTTAAACACACTAGTCACAATCGTTCTCTTATCGTCTGCTATTTCTACTTCCAAAGGGAATTCTAACTTAACGGGTGGCACATTAAAGTGGGCACAAAACGAAAAAGCAGCAAAAGATCTACTGGCACCAGAATCAAACAATACAAGAGCAGGCATATTATTTACAACAAATGTACCTGCTACCACATCGGGTTCAACTTTGGCCTCCTCAGCTGTGAGCTGGAAGGCTCTGCCTTTCGGTCGGGGCTGCTCTTGCTTCACATTTCTACCCTCGTTACCATGAGCTTGGGGTAGGGGATTCACTGGTTTCCTCTCTGCTGCTGGAAGCTGGGGACATTGAGCTTTGAAGTGCCCTGGCTGGTAACAGTTGTGACATACCAGCAGTGGAGTCTTGCATTCTTTGGCAACATGCCCTTGTTTCCCACACTTATAACAGCCCGGCATACCAAACTTACACTCTCCAGAATGTTTCCTCCCACACTTGGTGAATTTAGGTGAGGGAGCTATACCTCCCCGCTGTGGTACCACTGCTGGTTTCTTGTTCTGTGTGTTGACTTGCTCAATCTTCTTCTTTCCACTGACCACTCCTTGCCTGAGCAACTCATGCTCCCTTTTCCAAGCTAAATCCATCATCTCATCAACGGTTGTACAAGTAGAGGTTGCTAGCACTTCTCTGATATCATTCCTCAGAATAGAAATGTATCGCTGCATCTTCATTGACTCCGTAGCTACATACTCTGGACAAAATCGAGCCATCTCTAGGAACTTCTTCGTCATGTCGTCTACGGATTCTGTAGTCTGCCTTATGGTCAGAAATTCCTCGTTTATCTTATCTATACGTTCCTTCGGAGTGAACTGCTTCTCAAACAACTCTCTAAATTGAGCCCAAGGCATAACTTCCATCTGGGCTACCCCCTTCCTTTGTAACAGGGTTGTCCACCAATCTTTCGCTACCCCGCGAAGCAAGTTCGAAGCATAGGTAACCTGTCTCGTTGGTAAACACCCACTTGTACGGAAATCTCCCTTCGTATCTGATAACCATCTGTTACTAACTATAGGGTATGTCATCCCTTCAAAGAAAGGTGCCCCACAAGCTAAGAATTCCCTATACGAACAACCTTGATTCGGGTCAACTCTCTGTAGCATATTTATCGTTGCAGCCTGTACTGCCGCATCTACTCTCTGTTGGAGCATTACCTTCATCCTTCCCGAGACTTGCTCGACCACCAGTTCGATAATGAACAAAACATTTGTCTGTAAAGCCTTTCCCAACTCTGTCGCCACGGTCTATTTGATCATGCTAGCTACTGGGTCTGACGTCCCTCCTGTATCAGCTCCTCCAGAAGGATTACTTGTAGATTTATCTGTTGATATGGGAATTGCATCTGAAACATGTGTACTTCTCGCCTCCCGAGGTCTACTAGCCCCAGACGGCCAGACTGTTTAGTTGGATCGGTAACAATTCCTTCTACGTACTCCATTCTGTGATTCAAAAAGCTTTATCATATAACACAATAACAACTTTATCTGTTTCTCATAACAAGGTATGCGATATTATCAATACGACATCTATCTCATAATCTATTTTTATCCTATTCGTATATACTGTACAGCCACGTATTACCCTTCACTTGATCCATAAGGTATCACTATGACAATAGCGAGCTCAATTGCATATTACATGTTCCTTACATACACTGCCCAGGTGTTGTAAGAAACATATTATACACAACTATTATTGTTGCCGTCACAGAACACCCCGATTCACAAGCTTAGGTTACGTATATCAAAACTAACTACTCATGCGTAAACATTGTTACTCATGCTCAAGGGTAAACTAATTAATTAATCATAAACTTCTACTAATATAATTACTAAGGTTACCGCCCCAGGGATAGCTCCTCTTGACCTCAAAACCACGGTTTAAGTTTAGGCATCACACTCTTGTGTGCCCAAATCTCTCAAACCTTGGCTCTGATACCAAGTTGTAACGCCACTTTTCTTAAAAGCTATTAAACATATTATACAACTCTTAGCACCCAAAAAGATCGAGGTTCCACAAAAGACTGTTACTATTTACATTGGTGCTAAATTGTTTAACAAAAGTAGTGTTTTAAAAACGTTTCTAATACATAAACCAGGAGCTATCCAGCCTAAGAAGCCGCTGGGGCCTTCCCCTTGCCTGAACCTGACGCACCTGCATGCCAAATAAAACACTAAACATAAGCCAACGCTTAGTGAGTATACTACTAATAATAAACAAAGCGTGAAAGCAATTTCTCTTTTGGACGTCTCGCATCCCCATGTAATCTGCATATCTATTCCAAGTCTGTTAACTGGTCCCGGAGTGTACCATACAAGTATAAGTAACTCCTGACACTTACTTGGGTATAAGGATCTCAATATACCCTATCTCTGTCCACTATATAAAATTATCATATAATCAATCGCAGATCATGCATTTAATATACGCATATGCTAATCTGATTAAAGGTTAGTACACTCACCTTAGCAGCAAATTCACAGCTATATTCTAGCACGGAAATGTCAGCTCTTATTGTCTACAAACAATAAACAATACTACATTAACTTCTAGACGTTGCTGCAATGATTCTAACTAATTAACAAAAGTTCTGCTAACATACCTCCTACAGCCGCATGAGTCTATCCCTACGCCCGCAGGAGTTTCCTTCAATACGGCCGCAGGGATTCATCCTTACGCCCGTAGAGGATACTCTATACTTCCTACGGCCGTAGGCTATGTGCACTACGCCGGTAGGCTCATTCCTTCGTCCTTAGACGGTATTTCATGAAAATACTGTCCTACGCCCGCAGGAACCTTTTCCTACGGCCGCAGGAGACAAAATCACTTAAAACTGAAAAACACCTTCCTACGGCCGTAGAGAACCTTTCCTACGGCCGCAGGAACAGTCGGTACAGCAGACTTTGGCTCTGTTCGTAAATCAGCAACCGAATCTCACTTTTTAACACTCAAAACTTAATTATACTCCGATTCAAGCATACAATTGAGTTCTATATCATCAATGCTAACTTTCTAACATGAAATTTGACATAAAACAACACAAAACATCTTTAACCAAGCTAAAAACATGGATTCAACCTCATGAATCCTTTTTCTTGACCTAAACTAATGAACCAAACTGGAAGTTCATACCTTATGTTACTGATTCTCTATTAGATCGATTTCCAGCTATCTATACTTCACTTTCGGATTGAAATCAGCAAGGAAACATGAGGTTATGTGTGTGTACGTATTGTGTTTTTGGGTTCCAGGAGTATTGACTCCAAATGAGTCAAAGAAGACTCATATACATCTACATCTTTCAATTAATGGCAAACCAGCCCTTACACTTCTTTAACTTTTCTAAAATTGCAAAATTAACCCTCTAACTTGTAACTCAAAACACATAGCACAAAAAGGCAGCTAACCAAATACATAATAACTATTAACACATAATAGTAACTTACTAACATGCATAGATCTTAATTAAATTAATAAAACTTTTATCTTTAAAGCTCTCAAACCTTGAGGTGTTACAATATATATAGAAAATGAATCAATATAGAACCATTATTTAAACATAGAACCATAGAACCAATCTGGACCATTGAATCATCAAAATCAATGGTTGAGATTAAGGATGACATAATTGTAATTACCTCGCAACAAACTCACGTTTTTAATTAAAAAATACCCCCCAAAATTTTAAATTGTCATAACTTTTTAAGTTTTGTGAATTTTAAAAAAAAAATTATACAATATTTTAGTTTTTTAATCCTCTTTCAATCAAGACCACTCTTGCCATATTTTTTAAAAAAATTTATGAAAATGCAAATTTTGTTTTGCATTTTGGGTTGCATTTTCAGTTAGTTCTTGTTTGCATTTTCAGTATTGGTTTCAAAATTTGCATTTTTGAAAGCATATGCATAACTTGCATCTTCGATTTTTGCATTTTCGGTTTTTGCATTTTCAAATGAAACCCAGGTAAAAATGCAAATTTTGAAAAATTTGCATTTTCAAAAAAAAATAAAGTTTCAGAAATATATCAAGTCTGGTCTTGTTTGAAAGAGGACGAAGAACTGAATCTAACGATATACTTTTTTTGTTAAATTCTTAAAAACGAATGAATAATGATCATTTAAAGATTGAGAGTTTTTTTTTAAGTTTGTTGGAAGGGAGGGGGGATGCCACGTGTCATCAGCTAAAATGGTTCTTTAGGTTCTATGTGTAACATTACCCTATATATATGTATATATATATATATAGGGGAGGGTTCCATCGAGAACCAAAAAAAATGCGAGAACTGCGAAAACTGATCCCCATTTTTTAAAACTAAAATATTTACCAAACGGAAAGATATTAAATTATGAAAATTATACCAAATTAACGACAAAAATATGCTCTTTAATATGACAACCATATTGCTATATTTTTTTCAACAAAAAAAATTCGTTACATATATGTAACATACCTTATAGTACTAATTACAAATATGTTAAGTACTGATTACATATATGTAACATACCTTATAGTGATAGAAAAAAAACCCGGCAAAAACGAATTTTTTAGCAATATGAATGTCATGTTAAAGAGCATATTTGGTATAATTTTCATAATTTAATATCTTGTCGTTGGTAGATATTTTACGGTTTAGATCGTTTCTCGCAGTTCTCGCAGTTTTTTTGGTTCTCGATGGAACTTCCCTCTCTCTCTCTCTCTCTCTCTATATATATATATATATATATATATTTATTTATATATATATATATATATATATATTTATATATATATACGTAGGTAAGTGACGTTAAATGGGGTGTTGTGGTTCATTATCATAGAAAAAGATGATAACAAAATCTAGAAGGCTTCCAGCCATAAATTTTGTTAGGATGGGCCCAATATCGCATTTCACTTTCACTTTCACTTTCACATTCCCTTTTTTATGTTGTCTACTGTAGCATGCCAATTGCCAATCCATGACGCTTAAAACGCATGAATCAGATCAGCTTTTGTTATACATCATTTCTGAAATAATTAAATAACCAACTTAATTCATTTTATAGTTGAAATCATCGATTTGAACATAAGCATCTTTTGTGAAATCAAACGATATATATATTGTTTCAGGGAAGCTTAGGAGAAAAAGTTTCGTATGTATATTATTTTTAAAATTAATATATTTAAACACATTTTACATTTATGTGGATTAGGAAGTAAGTAACAGGAATATTGTGACTTTCAGAGTTATTAAATATAAATATTCTAGACTTGAGGAATATTGTCTTCAAATAAGCACTTATTATGGCTACATAATTACAGTTGGCATACGTGTCGGCATCTTAGTGGAACAAGCCACGTGCCTGTAACTCTCACCAGCAATTGTTGAAATACGACAATCGAATAACAATCTTACTGATTTTGACATACTGAAGAAAACATAACAATTCTTCTTTTATTATCGAATCTAGGGGTGAGCAAGAAAAACCGAAACCGAACCAAAAACCGAAAAAACCAAACCGAAAAAACCGAACCAAAACCAAAACCGACGGTTTTGGTTTCTAAAATTATAAAAACCGATTTTTTCGGTTTGATTGGGTTTTAGGTCTCAAAACCGATCATAAAAACCGAACATAACCGAATTGAAGGAACCAAACCGTTTAAAACCGAACCAAACCGAATCGTTAAGGTTAAGCGGCATACTTGTACATTTACATAACATAACTCATATCTCTTACCTTCCCCTTGTTTTTACTTTTTCCCCAAAAATCCAAAATCGGCACTCACTATCCAACACTCGACACACCAATCACTCAAATCTTGAAGATCAAATCGACAGACCAATCTTGAATTTTTGAATCGACTGAGCAAATCGACTCTTGAATCTTGATTCTTCGAAGTTTGAAGCTAGAAGATCTCGATGGAAGTTTGAAGCAAGAAATGTCGACATACCATGTGACGGTGTTCGCTCTCCCTTCGTCGAGTGTTGTGACCAAAAGTTTGAAAAACCAAAAACCGAACCGAAAACTGAAAACCAAACCGAAAAACCGAAAACCAAAAACCGAACCAAACCGAATGGTTTTGGTTTTAGTTTTTCAAAAACCGAAATTTTCGGTTTGGTTTCGGTTTTACCCCAAAACCGAACCATGCACACCCCTACCCGAATCTACTACTATAATATCGTTAACTTACCACTAATCATTTACAGTGATAACTGTTATAATTACTCCTACTATACCTATACATAAATATTGTGGAAGGTTTATTCAAGAACCGTTGTTAGTGCGAGAACCGCGAGAACCAATCTCAGCCGTTCCTTGGATATGGGAGGTTCAATAGATGGAGAGCGTGGAGGGATAGAGTATGACATGGTGCATGTAAGGAATTCATGGGTAGACAATGACATTAAAGAAGGGGGAATTGGACGGCTCAGATTGGTTCTCGCAGTTCTCACACTAAGATTGGTTCTCAAATATACTTTTTCTCACAAATATTAATCTTAATTTATATTGATTGAAAAAAAAATGCATAACGAGAAACTCAGCTCGTTACCATGGTAACAAGCTTTATCTTCATGAGCGGATAACAAGTGCAATGGCAATAACGAGAACCTACCTTGCAATGGGGTGATTTTGACATGATAACGAGCTTGTTACCCTGCCATTGCAAACGCTATAGAGGTTTTATTCTTTTTTCTTACCTATTCTCCTACTTACAAGATTAAAACAAGTGTTAAAATCAATAAATAATAAGATGAGTATAAATTATTATATTCCAAATTTTATATTTTAATGAGTACCAGAATTTCCTTACCTCATATTACTTTTCATTAAGATTAATGTTCTATGAATCACATATCACATCAAAAGTAATAACCTGAATTTTCTTTTTTATCAAAAGACAAACAGCCACCATTACCTAATCTCACTTAAACAAAGTATCGAGGAAGTAAAATATAGATAGTCATATATCCATACAGCCAGTATAGAGTTTGCTTCATTTTTCTTTTCATCATATAATATCATCCATATACTGATATACCAATTATATACCCAAATCATTTCAAACTGTTATGTGAATTTTCAGATATACAACATTTCCAGGCATCTGGCTTATACTATTTAGAGCTAGTATTTTGTTTATAGGTAATTGAATCTAAAAATTGAAAACAATTAACTTGTAGGTACTTTAGAGCACTCGGGACAAGGGAAGTGTCCTCTAGATCGGCATTTGTTGCACGATAAATAACGCATCTTCGACTTACCCACGAAAGAAAGTTCATCTGGAAGGCCAATATTGAATGCACCGCCTTGTTTGAGTGATCCAGAACCTTTGCAATTTGAGCATGCGATCAACCTTAGATCACCACATCTCTTGCACATACCTAATGAGCTGCATATTTGAGCACATGTCAGAAGGCTTTACTGTTGAATTAGACAAACAATGCTTGCATGATGTATAAGAATGATTGATGGTTGGGATTAAAGGTGGCTGTTTCGATCTGTTTATAGGTAGAACGAGTTGGTCTTGATCATACTCACATGGGGAAAGTTTCAAATCTTTATATTAGCTAAAATGGAATTGTTAGGATTCATATTAGAAAGAATAATCTTGAACAAGAGATGAGCCAAAGCTTGCTATCATTGATAAATCAAAAGGACCTTTAAGTTCTCAAAATAACATTCTGCAGGTCTGATGCTTAAGATGGAAAACAACATGTACAAGACTAAAAACAAAACACTTACATAAAGAAAGGGAAAATGACATAAAAGGTCCCTAAACTATCTATAAGACACAAAAGGGGCATAAAGAATGTTAACACCCCCCCCCCCCCTCTTTTCAAACTCAAGTAGGAGAAGAATGAACTAAGTTGAGTTTGGAAACTAGACTTTGAAACCGACCGGCAGATGAGTTTTAGTGAAGATATCAGCCGGTTGATCTGCAATGGAGATAGGGAGAAGTTGTACAGTTTTACCAACCACATGTTGCCTAACATAGTGACAATCAATTTCAATATGCTTTGTGCGCTCATGAAAGACATTGTTGTGAGCAATCTGGATGGCAGTCCTATTGTCACACCAAAGAGGGGTAGGATTAGATTGAGGAGCTCCCATATCGGCTAAGAGCCAACGCAGCCAAATAAGTTCTTGAGTAGTATCGGCAAGAGCCCGATATTCTACCTCAGTGCTAGATCGAGCAGTTAAGGACTGTTTCTTACTCCGCCAAGAAATAAGAGAATCGCCTAGAAAGAAACAATAACCAGTGGTGGAACGTCGATCAGTCAAACCACCGTCCCAGTCTGCATCAGAGTATCCTTTAAGTGTCAAGGTGGAAGCCGATGAAAAGAATAGACCATGAAACATAGTACCCTTGAGATACCTAAGGATGTGAAGAACAGCTGCATAGTGATCAGAGCAAGGAGAAGCCATGAATTGACTAACGATATGGACAGCATAAGTCAGATCCGGACGAGTGACCGTAAGATATACCAAGGAGCCTACCAACTGACGATATAAAGTAGGATCATTAAGAGGAGTTCCGGCACCAGGTACAAGATGGAGATTGTACTCTAAAGGTGTAGATGCAACCTTATTGTCAGTTATACCGGCTCTAGATAGAAGATCTGATATATACTTTGCTTGACAAACATAAATTCCCGAAGAATCGTTAAGAACTTCAAGACCGAGGAAGTAATGCAAAGTTCCAAGATCTTTCATCTCAAAAGAAGAACTAAGAGACTGCTTGAGACTATGAATTCCTGCAATGTCGCTACCTGTAATAACCATATCATCCACATAGAGTAGAATAAGGATAGTACCATGCGTAGTGACACGTGTGAACAACCCAGAGTCATAATTACTAGAAGAGAAACCCAATGAGAGAATGGTAGTACTAAATTTTTCAAACCAAGCACGAGGTGCTTGTTTAAGGCCATAAAGAGCTTTCCGTAACTTACAAACGTGGCCGGGAGGATGACATGTTCCAGGTGGTGGTTTCATGTAGACTTCTTCAGAGAGTTCACCATTTTGAAAAGCATTCCTAACATCCATTTGAAAGAGTTGCCATTTATTAACAGCAGCAATAGCAAGTAGGCTGCGAACAGATGTGACACGAGCAACAGGTGCGAAAGTCTCTTCATAATCAATGCCATATTCTTGATTAAATCCTTTTGCAACTAGTCGAGCTTTATAACGATCTACCGAACCATCAGCCTTCGTTTTAACCTTATATACCCATTTGGAGCCAATAAAAGTCTTCCCAGGAGGAAGAGGGACAATGTACCATGTGTGAGCCCTTTGAAGAGCTTGAAGTTCTTCTGTCATAGCTTGATGCCATACAGAGTTTGAAGAAGCTTCTTTGTATGAAGAAGGCTGATGATGAGATAACAATGTAATGTAACACTGAAAATCACGAAGGTGAGAGGGAACTTGTCTTACTCGATCTGAACGTCTAGGTTCGATAGATTCACGGTGACTAGGATCCATAGGTTGGGAAGATGCCTCAAAGATAGGATGTGAAATTGTAACGGTAGGCTCAACGTTGTCTACCGGATTAAGAGAAGGTTATTCAGAAGTGGCCGACTCAGAAGTGTCTGAGTGAGATGGAAAAGAGTCTAGTGAGACTGAAGCATCCGTAAGATAAAGAGAGGTCGACGGAGATTGAACTTGAAAGTGCGAGATAGAGGAGAACAATTTGTGTTCCCAGAAAGTAACATGACGAGAAATACGAAGACGTTTTGAAATGGGATCCCAACATCGGTATCCTTTGTGTTCGATTCCATAACCAAGAAAACAACACAGATGAGAACGAGGCTCAAGTTTTGAATGTTCGTGAGATTGCAATTGAACAAAACACGCGCAATCCCAAACTCTTAGAAGATCATATGCAGGTGAAATACCATGTAGTAGTTCATATGGAGACTTGTTTTTAAGCGTAGGAGTAAGATGGCGATTTATGGTGTAGACAGCTGTGAAGGCTGCCTCGCCCCAGAATCGTTCTGGAACCTGAGATGAGATGAGATGAGTACGAATAGTGTCCAAGATATGTCTATGTTTGCGTTCAGCACGGCCATTTTGTTGAGACGTGCCAAGACATGAGTATTGTGGCATTGTGCCTTGTTCACGCAAGAATGAGGAAGAGAGGATTCTTTGTACTCCATGGCATTATCAGCACGAAATACTTTGATACATTTTGAAAATTGAGTTTGAATCATCTGTGCAAAAGTGATATAAATATTGGGCAACTCTGAACGCTTATGCATAAGATAAATCCATGTAAAACGAGTGCAATCATCAACAAAAATAACAAAGTATCTAGCACCTCCCATAGTATGATGAGAAGCAGGTCCCCATACATCTGAATAAACCAAGTCAAAAGCTGACGAAGAAGTGAAATCATTTGTAGTGAAAGGCAAGGAATGGTGTTTTCCAAGTTGACATGACAAGCAAGAAACTGTTTCGGTTTTAACATTACCAAGTAAGCCAGATTGAGCAAGAAGTTTAAGTCGAGACACGGAGATATGACCTAGGCGAGCATGCCACAAATCAAAAGAGAAAAAACTTGATGTAGAGCCGACAAAATTTGAAGATGAATCTTGAAGACGAAGGTAGACGACTTCAAACATCCTGCCAACTTTACGACCTATCCCATGAATCTCCTTTGTTTTTGGATCTGTCACAAGACACCCAGAAGGGTTAAATAGAACATGTAGACCCGAGTCACATAATTGACCAATCGAGACAAGACTAAGTGATAAGTTGGGAACATGAACCGTATTGGGTGAATACAAATGAGATGTACGAATATGCCCACCAATTGTTACAGGTAATCGAGTGCCATCAGCTGTGCAAACAGAGGGGAATGATTGTTGTGACTGTCTGCTGACGAACAATTCTTCTTGTGGTGTCATATGATTACAACAACCAGAATCAAATAACCATGATCTACCTGAGGATGATGAGAGTTCACGAGTACTCATAGAACCTATCATGAGTTGTTCAATTGACTCTTGATGTTGTTGAGATAGTTTTGTAAGTTTGGTATGGATAGCATGTACTGATCACTAGAAGCTGATAGAAGTTGTAATATCTCTTGATTTCTTTGTAGTAATTCCATAAGATTAGAATTATTTGTGACATTGAAACTAGATGACATATAAGTACTGCTGCAAGCTACTGGCTTTGACATAATTGTAGAAATTTAGAATGCCAACATCAAATGACCCTGTCTACTAGATTAAGGCTATAAATATAACCAGAAAACACAACAAGATTAAGCAGCCTTAAAAATTGAAATCCTTACCAGATGAAGATGAAAACAGGAAGATCTTGATTATCCCAATAAAGAGGATAAGAAGAGAAATAAACCAGCAAGAAACTGACCAAATATAACCAGAAGATGAAGATGAAAGCAGCAAGCACTCGTAAATAATTGATGATCCAGAAAAAGAAAACCCAAATTCTGATGTGTGAGCGCAGAGAAAGAACCAAAAGATCGTAGCAGTAGAAATTCTGAAGAGAATCACCCTCAGTCCTCAGATGGAAGGCTTGCAATAGAAAGCTGTTGAGAATAAGAAGAAAAAAAATCCAAGATTCGTAGTGGCAGCGCTGCAAAGCTCGTCAGAGGTGGCTAGGGTTTCTGGAAGAGACGTCGCCGGCAAGTAGAGTGAAGGTTTCATGGCTCTGATACCATGTTAGGATTCATATTAGAAAGAATAATCTTGAACAAGAGATGAGCCAAAGCTTGCTATCATTGATAAATCAAAAGGACCTTTAAGTTCTCAAAATAACATTCTGCAGGTCTGATGCTTACGATGGAAAACAACATGTACAAGACTAAAAACAAAACACTTACATAAAGAAAGGGAAAATGACATAAAAGGTCCCTAAACTATAAGACACAAAAGGGGCATAAAGAATGTTAACAGGAATAAATATAAGATGGCAGAATTAACGATTGCAAGTCGGTCTGAAGTCTTAACCAAAAACTTCTGACACACAGTAGTTGTGGCCACAGTTCTATTAATAATATAATTATGTTTTTTAAGTGTTATTAACTAAATGTACTAATGTTCAGATACTATTAATTATATAAGAATAATAGCAACAAGCCAACAAGAATAACAAAATAAACAAAAGCCTTTTTGTCTGGCCAAACCGGTATTATGTTACAAGAAGGGCTAAATGTAACCAAACAGAAAAGAGATTACGACTATTGCCAAACAAAAATTAAAAAAGTAAACCATTCAAATAAAAACTTTGAGTTAAATCGAAAATAGGGCTCAAAGTTTGAGTGTTATGCAGTGTTCAACCCATAATGGAAGCGTATCTTTCCACCTTTTTATTTATTCAGAATCACTCATTCTTGTAAAAAGCAATATTCTTTTTGTTCATTTTCGTAAGAACAAAACTTGTTTGGAATAAAAGGCAAATACAGTGGCTCAAAACGTTAATCACATAACTGAGCACGGGATAATGATGGCATTGAATCAAATGAAATTAGGAATTTCACTCATCCTTCTTTACCCTATGATCAAATACCTTCTTACTCGTATCTAAAATGAAAATTAGATAACAATCACATGAAAAGGTTTCAATATTTGTATCGAGTCTTTCGTGAGATCCATTTTCCCAAAAATTACCCTAAACTAATATAACAGGGAGGGTGCAATTGAGAATCATTTTTATTGAGAGTACCACATGAACCAACATTAGCCATCCATTTGGTAAGTGGAACTCATGGATAGAGAGTGTGAGGGGATAGAATGTGGCAAGGTGCATAGGATGGATTCATGAGTGGGTGATGGTATTGAAAGAGGGGGAATTGG
This sequence comes from Pulicaria dysenterica, assembly GCA_947179395.2. Classification (NCBI taxonomy): domain Eukaryota; kingdom Viridiplantae; phylum Streptophyta; class Magnoliopsida; order Asterales; family Asteraceae; genus Pulicaria; species Pulicaria dysenterica. The sequence continues at coordinate 57,101,633 of OX359295.1, forward strand.
ACGGCTCAGATTGGTTATTACGGTACTCGCAATAAGGATGGTTCTCAAATGAACTTTTCCCCTAATATAATAAACAAATAGAATACCATGTTCCTCCTTAAATTGTGCCAATACACAACAAACATCTAAGATGGCAAGTTGGTAACAAACCCATGCAAAGGATTCAAGATTCCATACAGATATTATAGAAGGCATCAATCTAGAAAAAATAGAGTATTCGCTCTGCTATCTTTGCCCCACGGTAATTCTCCTCTCTTATCTAAGACCGAGATTAATTCAAGAAATTCATAAAAAGATTCAAGATTGCATTGAAATGATGAAATCACCAAGTTTCACTCTCACCCTTTCACCCTATAATCCAACATATTTTTTCATTGTTTCTAACAGCTACGATGAGAGTCTCAAAACATACTCGTGAAAAAGATTCAAAAGTCATTCGCAGGATGATGAAGGTATAAAAACCAACAAAATCAAGAGTTTGCTACTCAATCATTACTAATTAGCCTATAATCCATGATATTTGTTCTAATATAAATAACAATAAATTAGAGCTGCGAGCTTTGAGCCAATCAGTAAGGTTAGTCTTTCATGTCACGAAAGCAAAAAAACTCCGTAAGTTCAATGGAAATTTGGAAATATTGTGTAATAAACATTTTCCTCGCTAATCCTTGCACAACCAAAGGGCATTGTGCACCATGTCACCCAAGATTCAGAATGGCAACTTAAAAAACAAAACCATCAAAAAGATTCAAGATTCCATCCACAATATGATGAAGACTTTAGGCTAAACTGCAAATTTCACTCTTCCACCTTGGCATACATTAGTGTTTCTCTACAACGCATAGTTTCAACAAGAAAATTTAATAGCAACAAGAAAGATTTAAAATTGCATTAGTGTTGTTTAAAAATGGCTAGTTTCCCTCTGATGTCTAATACTTCTAAATAAAACAATCACCCCATTATGAAGGCATCAAATTAGATTTTTCCTCTAATGTCTAATACCTCATACTAAAAAAATCATAAAAACAAGATTCAGTATGGCATTACAAAAGTATGAAGGCATCAAACTAACTAAATTCAGAAATGGGGATATGAGAATTTCCATAACTTTTACCCTACAGGCCTACAATAACATTTATCTTCAATTCTTTTGCATTTTTTACCAAATAAACCTATAAAATATTCAAGATTCATCCAGAAGTCGAGGTAAAGGCAGCTAATTTGGCAAAATTGAGGAGATTTACATTTCACAGTTAAATCTAAATAAAAGAAAACCACAAAGGGGTTACCTGCGTTGGGAAGCAGAGATGTAAGCATCGATCTTAGGGGCGGAAATGGTGGCACATAGAAGGAGAGCACCAACTCCATAACCGGCTACTTCACTTGCTGTTATGTGTTCCAACATAATTTCCAGTTTCCACTTTCAAATGGGGGATTGGAAAAGATGACACTCGCCTTATCACAAAGACAAACAAGTGTGGATATAAATAAGGCATATTGGGCTTCGGCCTTCGGGCTATGGTAATGGTATTATGGACTATGAATATGCCAGTTGGTGTGGTGAACGGGCTAAAAGGGCCCTCAAACTTTCCTAAATTTACTTTTAAAGTCCCTAAACTAATAATCTTACAACGTAAAAAAGATAACTACTCCAAAATCTATTATAAACTTGTCAATAACAATACTGGAACTCATAAATACTCCAGCCTTGGATATAAGCGACAATCAACCATCTAAATATTAGGGTTTTTTTTAGATTTCATTGATGTATGTATTTAAATTATTACCTCTATGTACTTTGTATGTTTGTTGTTGTATTTCAGTATATATAATAAATAATGTTAATTGATGAAAATGTAGATATAGTTAACAATAATTATAACAAGGTGTGATTTACACGAGCATTGTGACGGGAAATAAAAATTTAAAATAAATAATATGCAACTAGCTTCCAAAACCAACATGGTAATTTTTATTTTAAAGAATACGCAATGAGTATAGATCCAACTTACGATCTTTAAAATGTACATTTTATCATCAATATCAAGTTTATATCAAAATATGATAAAAGTGAGACAGCCACAAAATATATATTCATATGTGTACAACACATTATATGTTAAAAGCTATGTTTATTGAGCGAAGTGTATTTTTTAGTATTATAATTTTGGAAAATACTTTTTTTAAACATCGTATTATAGGAAAACTTATGTCGAGATATATATACATATATATAATGATATAATGATTAATATATGTACATTCAAATATAAGCTTAAGAGTTGTAAAAGAAAATTATATAAAATCGAAAATGGAATATTATAATATTTAAATGAAATAGTTAATTATAATTAATGAAAATAAGGCGCAAGGGATAGAAATGAAAACCTATAAAAATGAAAAAGGCGAAGACAGTGCAAGACAAAAGGATTAAAAAGAACATCAAAAATGAATTTTATGGGTCAAACTCTTAAATATGCTTTCCCAAATCTAGAAGCTTTGCCACTCTACTAAATCTAAGTAGTGTAAAATACAATATTCGCTTCCTTCAAACTAGAAGTTTTCATGGATGAGAAAGAAAAAGAGGAGGAGAAAGTATATGACATTGATGTAGCAGTATAGCACTGATATGACATTTGAGTTAAAGAGAAAATATGAGGTGTCATACAGATAGTCTTATACAACAAATACACATATCTAAATCACCTCCTCGTCTATCAAGAACGGTACAACAAATAAAATTGACCATCAACCAAAATTTTCAAGGAATTTACTTTTCTACCCCTACTCTTTGTATGTGTGTTGCTCACTGGCTCCAAGTTCAAGATGCCACTAAATGGGAAAGGTGTGGTCACGCCATACCACCCGTATGCTTAGATGGAGGGTCGGTACCGAGGGGCACACCACCTCTGTCTTTGGTACCAACAAAAACCATATATATTCGATATCAGTCAACCATAAACTTGGGGTTTGTGGATGGAATCCCACGATAAGGGTTAACATGGCAGTTCCTACTCCTTGGGAGGTACCAATAAAATGTACTTGAATCGGGATTTTGAGCATAAAGATTCCACTGACCTGGACATAGTATATCATGCTAAGAAATGGCTAGGATTTTCAGAAGAAGATAGTCATTCATTTGATGAGAAGTAAAAAGGAATATCGAAGACTCGAGTGGCTGAAGCTGAAGCAGCTACTTTCGAAGTAACAAAAAGGAAAGCAACAAATGGAGTGGGAAAGTTAGAGTATAATAGAGGATTCCCCACTCCTTTCACTCATTCAAAACCGTGCATGAGACTTTCATCTCACACAATATAAGTTTCCGAATTATGACAAGAATTCTATCTCTGTATAAAGATAAAAAAATATATTTTTTCTAGTGCAATTCCATTCATTCTTTCTATTTTTTCCGTTCCTATTCTCCTTTCTCAAAAAAGGGACCTTAACAAGCGAATAGAAGTATTCTCTAGGTTGGAATCGTCGGAAGTACTCTTCGATCATTGTAATTGAATGCCGGAGATGGAAAATATGAGATGAGAGAAAAGAGGGGAGAGGGGGTAGGGAAGAGCAGTAAGGGGAGAGATTATTTTTTAAAATAAATAATCTTTGAAAAACATACAAAGAAACATGGTAGTGTGAAGGTCTAAACATGCGTAGAGCATAGACTGAGTTATACTGATGTGATGCTAATATGAATTGAAGCATATGATAGCTAAAGGGGGGTATATCATACTCTTAATTGATATAAAAAATAAAGCATTGCAGAGTGACCGAAAATCAAAACTATCTCAAATGCCCAAGTGAGCAATTTACTTTATATTTTCTAAGAAAGTTGCTGAGTAAAATTGGAGGACATCCACCTAATCGACAAAGAAAAAAGAGGGAAGGTTGTATCTTGGTTGTCGGAGAAAATTGCAGAGTGTGAAAATGTCTTAGAGGATAGAGGACAATGCAATGCACATGTATTTCAAATTTAACTTGGAATGAAGAGAAACCGTACGCGATATGTTTTAATGTTGTGGAGAGAGACATGAAAGAAAGTAGAAATTGTAAAACTTTTTGAAGTTGAAAAATTCTGGAAAACAACAACAATTGGTTTTCTATATTTTCTTGTAATTCGGCAAAATGAGAATTCACTTTTCTTAGAAAACTTTTGGGGATTATCATTTACCAAACATCTTTTTAGGTTTTTTAGTTTTCTTCGATTTTTTTTAAATAGCTACCATCTTTTCCAGTAATCATAGAACACCTAAAACCCCACCGTTGTAGATAAATCCATTAAATATCTCGAAAACCTCACCGTTTTCAACTTTCGCCACGTGCCAACTTCAAAGTCTTTAACAATATCATACAATGGTTTTATAGTTGGTATCAAGTCTAAAGTATTTTGTTAATTTTAATCACCTTTTCTATGTACCTTTATTATTCGAATTTCAAAAATATATAAGACGATACTGATTAGCTATAAAATCAATAAGTATATTGATTTTACTTTCAAATATTTCCTGAAATTATAGGCACTTATAACGTGTTTATGTTGCTGATTCGAACGTTAATAAAAAATCATATGTGGATTTTCATTTTTCTGTTATCGTAAATGAAAGACACGTACTAGATTTATTTCTGTTGCTACTTCAAGTATATAAACTGAGGCAGAATAGGGTTTACAGTGTTTATAGACTGCCCTTACGTGCGCCTGTTTTTTTCCTAATCGCTGGACGGATATTTCATTTCATACATCATCAGCATCACCACTGCTTTGCAAGCACCTGCTCTCTCTCACTCTTCAGCCGCCACCAATAACTCCGGCCGCCGTACAAGAAGGCTCAATTAACATGGGAGGCGGCGAAGAGACAAAAACAGGGGAGGAAGAGAAGCAGGAGAGCACCACAGCACTTGACCTCGGTGATTACACCATAATTAAAGAAGGAGAGGCTGAGATTTTGATGCACACAAAAAATGAAGTATTTTACAATAAAACCCAGGTCAGTTTTTGCTTCCTTATCACTATATTCATGCTGTTTAGGTGTCATCTGTTGAAAATCAGCGTAGTCATGATGATTCGTGTTAGTTTTCTCTTAAATCTTATTGCTTTCTGTTTCAGGATTTCATTTATGATTCTATTTTTTATTTATTTTCTTTTGAAATATTGAAAGTAAGTGCTGCTCTTCTAGTTATTGTTGGTTATAAGTTGTGTTTTGAAAATGGGGACTGATGTTTTTTGTGGATAGACATCATTAAGATAAAAAAACCATCAATATGAATTCTTACAATCAGGGAATGATTAGAAGGATCTTACATAAATTGTATTCCCAAGATTAGGAGGTATTTGGGTTTCTTATTTAAATAGCTTATGATTACTGAAAACAAGTTATTTCACTGTAATTTTGCAATTGGCAATCTTAGACTGCTCTTTGGACTTTGAAACCATGATTTAAACCTAAATTTCTTCATCCAACTACTCAAAATTGCTTATCTGCTTTAAAAAAACTCAATAGCAATCCCGATCATACTAAGAGTCTGGGGAAATGTAATATATAGAAGATCAGGTGAATTCGTGAAGCAATGAGATACAAGTTTTGCTAACATAGTCAACATCCTGGTCCATAGCATGATGAAACAGGTTCTGATGTAGTTTTTTTTTAAATGAGCAGGTTAACAACAGGGATATGTCTATTGCTGTTCTGAGGACATTTATTTCAAAACGCAAAGAAGAACATGATGCACAATTGTCTAAAAGAACAAAAAAGGTGTTGAAGCTGACAGAAGACCATGATTCTAAATTAGAAGCACCAAGCGAGTCTCCAATGCATAATGGAAAATCTAACGGTGAATATGAAGAAATACGACAGGATGAACCATGTAGCACATCCAAAGAACCAGAGGGTAAAGGCCAAGGGGAATTAAAACCTCTTAGAGTGCTTGAGGTTTTAAACCTGTTTGACTTCCTTTTTTATTTCATATATAACTTGTTTATCTTAAAAGTTGTAATTGACATAAGTTTTTCCATGAATTGTTAGGCCTTGTCAGCTACAGGGTTAAGAGCTCTAAGATATGCTCGTGAAGTAGAAGGGATCGGACAAGTTGTGGCACTGGATAATGATAAAGGTTGGTACTCTGTATATTTGAAATTTATGTTTCACTAAATATTAAACGAGTATAATGGGCTGCCATTGACTTTAATCGTACATCTTTGGACATTAAAAAAGAAAACCATGCTTGTGCTCTGCCTAAGATCATAACTTTGAACAAATATATTGTTTGAAACAATGGTGTTATCTTTAACAATTGGTTGTTTATGGTTGCTATTCTTTCTGTGTAGCATCTGTTGAAGCTTGCAGGAGAAATATTAAGTTCAATGGTTCAGTTGCAATTGCAAAGGTGGAATCAAACCTTGCTGATGCTCGAGTCTATATGCTTACTCATCCAAAGGAATTTAATATGGTATTATTTATGATATGCATCATTGTTCTACCCAAAGGCGTAGCTAGCTACAAATCAGTGGGGTCAGGAGACCCACTCAAAGTTTTATTTTTATCGAAAAATATATATATGTAAATCCTAGTTTTAGCATTATCTGTATACTTGAACCCCCTCATATTTTAGTAAATGAATTTTTTAGGATAATGAACTAGTTTATGACCCCGCTAGACAAATGTCCTAGCTCCACCACTATTTCTACCTAATGGCACTTTGACTTGTTATGTTAGTGGGTTTCCCTATTTGGATTAACTTGTACTTTACTGTTTATAAGTTAGAGGTTGATGTTTCTCAGGTTGATCTCGATCCTTATGGTTCACCATCAGTGTTCCTGGACTCTGCGGTTCAGTCGATTGCCGAAGGAGGGATGCTGATGTGTACAGCAACAGATATGGCAGTGCTATGTGGAGGCAATGGAGAAGTCTGCTACTCCAAGTAAATTTGTACACACACAATTGCTTTCATGTATCAATATGTTATCAGAACTGAGATTATGTTGTACTTTCTCCTTCTGAAAGTTGCAATGTTTGGCCTTTTATTATCTTTAGTGAAATTGTTTGTGGCTAATTGCCAAATAATTAAAATACATTTTAATAAAGACAAAATAGAGGATGTTGTGGACTCGGATACATTTTGAACAATAACAAAATTGGTACATAGTTCATTTTAATCATGTGATAGATGCAGTACTTGAATTTAGAAAACAATGTGAGACTCACCTATTGTTGTATTATGAACTAGATATGGTTCCTACCCACTGAAGGCAAAGTATTGCCACGAAATGGCTTTGAGGGTCCTCCTTGCCTGCATTGAGGTACTTTAATCTTCAACTATATATATATTATTCCAATTTTTTTAAAGTCTTGGAATTTCACCTTTTTTACAAAATGTCTTCTTTAAATGTCTTGCCTTCCTCAAATACAGAGCCATGCAAATCGGTATAAACGATACATTGTCCCTGTGTTATCTGTTCAAATGGACTTTTATGTGCGGGTGTTTGTTCGCATATATACATGAGTATATTTTTTCTCAAGCTATTAAATTATCGCAACGTAGGTTTAATATTGCTGAATTATGGGATGATTGCAGGTCAGCAAGTGCCATGAAAAACACTCCACTCAAGCTTTCATATGTTTATCAATGTACTGGTTGTGATTCTTTTCATCTCCAGCCACTTGGAAGGACAGTCTCCAAGGTTTAGAGATTTAATTTCATGTAAAAACCCATATGATGTTGGGACATAGAAATGAGAAAACTTGGAATTTCTATATAACCTTTTGGTTTCTTTTTTCTATTTTCCTTAGAATACAACAAATGTGAGATATCTCCCAGGGTTTGGTCCTGCTGTTCCCCAAGAGTGCAGTGACTGTGGTAAGAAATATAACATGGGAGGACCCATTTGGTCAGCTCCTATTCATGATCAAGATTGGGTGACATCAATATTAGCAGATGTGAAGTCTATGAAGGAAAGGTATCCTGCTTTTGGTCGAATATCTGCGGTCCTGACAACAATTTCAGAGGTACCTTTGTTACACTTGAACTAAAGATTCTAACCTTTACATGCTTTTTAAAAATATACCGGGTAAACTTGTAGAAAAATATTGAAACATTCATGTATATATTCTCTGCGTATTTAGTTCTTTTTTCCATAGTTAACTCTAGTTTGTTTTGTTCAGGAATTACCAGATGTTCCCCTTTTTCTGAGTTTGCACAGTCTATGTGCAACCCTCAAGTGCACCTCCCCTTCTGCAGTGGTATTTAGGTCTGCAGTGATCAATGCAGGATATCGTATCTCTGGAACTCATGTGAATCCATTAGGGTTAAAATCTGATGCTCCGATGGACGTCATATGGGATATCATGCGTTGTTGGGTAAGCTAGTTTTGTTCATCAAATAAAGTACAAGCCTTTTTTTGTTCATAACATGTTTTCAATGCTTAAAGTCGGTGCCTTTTTTTGTTGATTTCAAGGTTAAAAAATATCCCGTGAAAGCCCAACCGCCAGAGCATTCTGGAAGTGTGATTCTAGCCAAGGAAGCCGTGCTTCAGGTATACTGGATTAATCACCAATGAGCAAAGCATAGAGTGTATTTTTGTTTTAAATACGAAGAGAATGGTGATACTGTATGTGGTTGAATTGTGAAAGCAGGCTAATTTTGCTCGAGCAGTTGCATCACTAAGCAAGGCGCAAGCAAAGAAGGTTGCACGTTTCCTTCCAAATCCTGAAAGGCATTGGGGACCGAAGCTGAGAGCGGGGCGTACCATCACTAGTAAACACGCGTCTCTTTTGGGCCAAGAAACACTGAATGGGATTCTTAAGAATAATGAAGAAGAAGGGGAAGAGCCTGAAGCCAAGCGTAAGAAGACACAAGATCCTCCTACTACTTCCATTACATGATTAAATGGTAGCTTTTCATACACATCTCGCCTGATTTTATTCTGCATTTCTGTGCAGAGCATGAATCCAACTTGTAATCTCGGCGGGTCAACTGCCCTGTTCAAATAATTTTGCCAAAAATAATATATTACGTTTGTTGAAGGTAGGTATGTTCTGTATCGAAGTTTGCAAGTGTTGAAGTTCCACGACGAGCAAACAAGTCTCTTTTGGCAAATAATTTTGCCAAAAATAATATATTACGTATGTTCTGTATCGAAGTTTGCAAGTGTTGAAGTTCCACGACGAGCAAACAAGTCTCTGGTTTTCCTCTCTTTTTTGTTTATTAGAAATCTTATGTATAATATTCAATTGAGATATATGTAATTAGCTGCAATCAAGTTGCTTTGATTGGTTTGTTTCCCTTGAAGGGGTTTTATTTATTTACTTAGTTTGGTTATTTGATTTTCATGTGTTGTATTTTCTTCGTATTTTTTAGATAACTAAAAAGTAGAAAATAGTTCCTAACATAGGATCACCACCAGACTTTGGGTCTCCTATCGGCCGTCGTTGCCATGGTGGCTGCTGTTTTCTTAAAATTCGGCAGCAATGTGTGACAAGAGGCCTTAGTCTCCAACAAGAAATTCTAGTCAGGTCATCAAAGAATTCCGCCTAGAGCCAAAACCTTAATTTAAGTCTTTATTTTAACAGTTCACAGAAATTAGGTTTTCTATTTGGGTCATAAAAATCGATTTTTTTTTTTGAAAATATAGGATATGCATTGGTGTTGACCTTTTTATAAAATGGTGGAAGATTGAGACATCATAGTCAGTTATGTAAACAACCACTAGGTTAGACGGTTCAACATTTAGCGGGTTAAGAAATAATAAAAATAACATTTATTGATCTCTATCAATCGAATCAAGAAAACAAATTTTCCAAAACAATAAGTGAATCATGTATCTAGTTTTGACTTTAAGAAATAACTTTTCTATAAATTTAGTGATGAGATGTACCAACGTAGACTTGCAAGCCAACCAATGTGTGCAGTAAACAAGTCGGTTTAGGAGGGATTTGCAATGTGATGTTGAATCCTCAATCTTACAAAGAAATATCTTATTCACATCTTGATACAAAGTGTGGGATTATGGGTCAATTAAATCTTAGCACATAATTTAAAGAAGTAATGAAATTATACTTTTTGTATGATCGGATCAGTATACGGTCTTACAATCTTACATATGATCCTATTATTCTAAATACGATCCTACATACAAAGTGACCGTGGTAAGATCAGGATTTTAGTAACTTTAGCCTTTGTAAATGCAAGATGCGCACAATGTTTAAAAAATGGTAAACACTAGTCAGACACTCTTTAGTCAAACATAAAAGCAAGGCACACTAACACAGTAGTTAAAATAGGACTATTAGTTTATTATTACTATATGATTGCCAAAACGAGGAACAATGCTAAAAAGAGATGCCATCATTCATTCATTCTGCAACAAGTAACTAAAAGCAAAACTAGCTTACCCAACAAAACAAACCAAAACAAAAATCTTGGGTTGTAAAAGAATATTGAATCTTCAAACTCACACCTACTGCAAAACAAAACAAAACAAAACAAAACAAAAAAAAGAAACAAAAAAAAGAAGCCTAAAGCTCTCACTTGGCATTTGCCTTCTTGGAGTCCTTCGGATTTAGCTCATCCCAAGCTTCAATCCAAGTAATCATGGCATCCGCAAGCTTCGCAAAATAAGGGTCTATTTTCCCAAGCTTATCCTTAACCTGCTTTGCCAATTCGATGCAACACAACTGAACTGTCGTGCACTCTTTTGGAAGACTGGTGGCTTGGAAGAATGGGATGATTTCTTCTTGCCAAAAGATACCTTTATACTCTTTCTTCAAGTTCACAAATGGGTTGCTAGCCTTACTATGCCATATGTATGGCAAGCCAGTCTTGATCCCCAGCCCCAAATGATCACATATCACCTAAAAGAAATGGACAAATTCCGTGTTAAAAAACGTGTTTCCTCGCAACAAAATTGTCAAAGAAACAGAACTTTATGGTAAAGTAACAACCTTGACACACCAACCAGCCCACATGTCATCATAGCGACCAATGGGTTGACCATCACCCATGAGCCCAAAATACATAGCTGGCCCAATAAGGTGACGGTCAAATGCCAGGTTCATTCCACACATAGGGAACAGAGTACCCTTTGGAATTGTCATAACTGCATCCACGTACCTGAGAATTAATAAACCCAAATCATCATCCATGCAAAAACATGTTGAACACAGACAAAAGTAAATTAAGGAAGTATTCAAGTATTCTACTACCTAGTGTTTCTCTCGCGAGGCTTGACAAGCTGAGTTGGGGCATCATAATCAGGAATATTGAGCCACAGACCATGAGACACGGCGGTGGGGATACCCTCACGGAGGCTAAATGGGTAGCCACGGACGAAATCACAACCATCGGCAAAAGGGTCATAAAGGGTGTTGAAGAAATAAGGTGTAGATGGGTGAAGGAGGTTCCTAATATGTTGTGCAAGTGCATCTATGTCTTCCCAGTCGGATCTTTAGCAACCTAAACAACAAGTCCCTTAAGTCAATATCGAAATTTTGAACCAAACCCATGTGAAACAAAATATCAAACAGTTGGAAGGCAGATCAAGTAATAACGGAAGAATGAAATCAAACTCACAAAGCAGTCATCGTCAATGGTGAAGATATACTTCTTCTTGGAAACCATGTAACCAAAGCAGCGACAAGCTGAATCTTTGAAGGAGATACAAGAGGCCTTAGGACCCAAAAGCTTGTTAATGTCGTTACGATTGTAGAGGTCGTAATCGAAACCATCCGGGACCTTGATGGTTTTGGAAGGATCACCATCTTGAACAATGATCAAATGGTATGGTTGAAAGAAGGGCCTCCACATTTCGAGAAAATCGAGGTTTCTGATTGTGGGTATGACGATATCTAGGTCATCTTTGAGGGGAGAGCTGGAGGTCGCCATGAGAAAGAAACAGAGGAAAAATGGTGTTCAGTGTTAAGAAAGAAGAAAGGATCACCACCTTGCTAATTCTGTTTTAATAAAATTCGGGTCTCCAGTAGTCCATTGTTGCCGTTCAAAAAGGAGGAGAATTGGGGGACGTGAGATAACGGCGGGGACGGAGGATGTGACGGATCTTATTCGGTCAATTAATTGCCTAAGTTTTACCCTCTCTTCTAAATCTTCTAATAATTAAATTAAAGAAAGAGTTAATTGCACCAATAGTCCTTTAACTATCTCAAAGTTGCGACTTTAGTCTTTTTTTTCAAAAAGTTACATGGATAGTCCTTTAACTGCCCACAAATTACAAGTATCGTCCTTTTTAACGATTTCTGTCCAAAGGTACCGTTAAGCCTATTCACGTGCGTTGCACACGAGGGCATCAAAGTCCTTTTACACCCTTTCATTTACTCAGACGGTCAGACCCATTTCACCCCATTTTACTTTCTTCTTCCTTCTACCTTCTTCAACTGTAAAAACCTAATTTCATCCATAAATTTACTTGGAGCTTCAAAATGGTAACAAGTTTGTATCAGATTAGCTTGCCCGGTGAACACATTGATCCGTATCGAGATTACGGTAAGATTTGCATGTATACTTGAGCTACTTTGCTATGTATCGATATTGTTCATACTTAATTAATAGTCATAAGAGACTAATCTTAGCTTTTGGATCAACTCAATCAATGGTTCATATTAAATTTTAAAATTTTGAGTAGAGTGACATTTTCGTACTTAACATGTGATGCTTTTACAATCACATGTGATTGTATATTGAATCATATGTGATTGAATATTAAAAATTCAGAACCATGTTTTTTATTTGAACTTTATTGAACAAAGCTCTATAAATATATCTTAAATTTTTCAAAAAAAATTAATCATCAAGAACTAAAACTGAGGTTAATTTTTAAATTTTTTGTTGACCATCTAAAATGATTCAATTATGATTAACCATAAAACCACTCCGATATCAACAAGCTACCCCATATACAAAATTGCTTGTTGTAGCAAGAATCAAAGTTTTTAGTCTTGTTATCAGGTTATCAATATTTCACTCTTATTTAGTAGAATTAAAAGAATGTTTCATTATGTTATTTATGTAATAATTCTATTTTTTGAACGATAGAATACATATCCTTTAATCTTACTTTAATCTTACTTTTATATACATATCCTTTAACTCCAACTATAAAAATGTTTTTACAATGCATCTTGATACTGGTAGAGTACATTCTATAATTGTGTTTTTACAAATGACACATAAGAGTTCAAATCAAATCAAAAACATAGTTTTAGTTCTGTTTAGTTTTTATAATATTAAAAATAAAAACGGTTGGTTAAATCATAAATAACACAAACATTATTTATATTTTAATGAAATACATTTTAATTTTTTTTTCTTTTTGAACTAATAAGAAGAGCTAGAGACAAAAGGTCTTTATATATATATATATATATATATATATATATATATATATATATATATATATATATATATATATATATATATATATATATATATATATATGTGTGTGTGTGTGTGTATGTATCTTTTACAACAGGTTGATAGAGACAATTCACTTTAACCTAGACTAATTTTTTTAGTGTTAGTACATTAAATTTGATGAATTGTCATTCACATGATATTCTCTTTTAGGTTTAGAACTACAATTAAGACTTGAATCAATGTGTAATTGTGTACTTCTTACTAATTTTGAGTATGATACCAAGCAGAAAACAGAAGAACAGAACCAAAATCGAATTATCGGATTTAACTTATAACTTATAGGTTTCAACTTTCAATTATACAACAGTAAATAACACTATAACTTCAACTACTCTACAAGATAGTACATTCAAACAAGAGTGTGACCAACAGGTGAATTCACCCACATTTTAAAGACGAATGCAGAGTATCTTCAATTGCTGCTCAAGCATTAAACAAAAGCGAAGAATAAGGTCAAAGACATTATCAGTAGAGGAAGTAACGAGAGGCTTAAACGATTGCTGGCATTTGGGAGATACGGGTATGCATCAGGTGGTGGCATCACACAATTATCACCATTGAAATAGATTCTTCGAGGAAAAGCCCACCCCTTTTCAAATGTGAAAGTCGATTTATCCTTACGAAATAGTAACTCTGATTGAACATTCCCCAATGGTCCAGCTTGATTCAGAAAATCATTGTAAAATTTAACCCCCCATAGCATAGCAGTATCATCTGTAAAGAAAGAAGATTAGAACCATCTTTTTTATAAATCTAAGCACAAAATGGATCAAGAGTATGCTTGTGAACTTACTTATAGAAGAGTAAGGAGTCAAAGGTTTGTAGTTAAAACTGAAAATCTGAGTAAGGTTGTCAAAGTTGGGATGTTGGACAACTAAGTTCCACTGGGAGTAATTCATCCTGTAGTTAAAGTTTGTAATGGTGACTTTCACACGCCAGTAGTCCTTGTAATTAAGCTTCACGTGCCAGTGAACTCGAATCGGGCACATATGTTTTGTGCACTGAACCAAGGGGGTCAAGCTGTTCTTCCCAGGACCATTAACAACCGAAGCTAGATATGGGGAATTCGGACTACAAAAACAATCAAGAAAAAAACATTATTTGATTGCAGTTACAGAATTAACAAAAGTAATTTGTTTAATAGTCTAATACCCAATTTAAATAACCTTACTTTACACAACTTCCAGGGTGAGTAGCGTTGTTTTGGCATCCACAGGTGCATGTTGGGCAGGGTACAATTGTTTCATTGTAGAACGAAGAGAGAGATACACAACAAGTGGGAGTTTTCTGAGCCAAAAATTGTGAATATGTACATGTAACGTTCCATGTCACTGGCAAAAGAAGATTAGGACATTAGAATTGTGTAAAGCTACTATAGTTTATGAGTTTTAATTTTATTTATATGCTTACTCATAGCTTGAGTTACTCTTCTTCCATCTGATGTGATGAACTTTGTTGGTTTACCAACTACAGCCGGTCCACATGTGTAGCCAGGGCCTGGTGCAAGCAAGGTGAAGTTCTTGGGTGGTTTGACTGTTTTGTTAGTGGTTCCGGCTGCACCAACACTAACCTGGAAAGAGCTAGCATAATTGTTTGGATCTTGAGCCCATGAGTTGATAACACCTCCCTTGCAGCAATTTGCAATCTGTTGATTGTAAGGTGTCCCTGGTAATAGATCAACAACAGTTGGGGTTTTCTTGCAGCAATGCGGCGGTGCACTTTTATATCTTGAACAGTCTCCTTGCTCGGTGGTTTGACTGCCCATCATGCTCCATATAACCTCTTTCTTAGCCCAGGTCCAACCCAAGGTCCACCCTGGAGGTGAAATGTGGCGGTATTGCTGGAAGTTATACATTGTAACAACCGCCTGCACAAAAAAGCAATCAAGTATGTAGTCTATATGAGTAGCCATTAGCAACATCAAGGATTGCCAATCAACATTGATTATGAACTTTAAACAAAGAAAAATGTTTTTTTTTTTTATACTTACAACATAGCCATCTGGGGTCCAACTAATAATATCCCACTTGATCGTGATATTTCCATTTGGGTCAAGTGCATCATAGGCCTCTGCAAATTAACAAACAAAACAAACAGGTGAAGAGTTGTTTAATGTCGAATGCCCGAGTTTTGCCAAAGATGGAGCCTAGTAACTTGCAAAATAGCGATAGAGGACGGGAAATCATTACATGAAGCAACACATGATCTGAATTATACGAAACTGTAAAAAGGAGTAGTTAACCATTCACTCTGAACCTTAACAAGCAGCCTATACAGGTCAATGAAATTTAAGGAGTAAGTCAATCTTTTATCTTGAACAATTTCATTTTTTGAGCGACTTCAAGATGTTCAAATTTCCAAATTGGGGTTAGCTTAATATTGTTACAATAAAGATCTACCGATGATCAACTATGAAGCAATTTGCTAGTACAGGATACAGATCACTCAAGTGATTGATGGAAACATAAGGAATTCGAGCTATTGAACTATAACTCTGATCCATAAAGATCGAATCTTTGTCATTCTGCAAAACCTAGAAACTAATCTGATAAAGGATCCACTAATCAGCTTCCCTGATATATAATACCAACTGAAGTAAAAAACTGATAAAGTGACCAAAATATCCCACACCCATCAGTCAACTTAACCATTGAAGTACAAATTTCGATTAACGAAGATCATATCAATGAAATTAAGCAATATCCAGAAGACGCAATGATTAAAAAAGGCAAATAGAAGCCTCAAGAACTCAAATGTAAATAAGATCCAAACCTGTGCAAGTGAAACTGAATGAAGAAAGCAAGAAGGCGAGAACAATGGTGGAAATTGTAAAGCTGGATATAGATCTGAAGAAGTAAGCCATTACTTGTTTCCAGGATTTACAAGATCCGTTAGCGTTTGTAGCCCCCTTGAGAGAGAGAGTGTTTGTGTGTGAGAGAGAGAAAGAGAGATGTGGGAGCAGTCCTTCTCTGCTTCGCAGAGCAGTGATTTGATCGTTATTAAAAAGAAAAGGTCTACCCAAATCAATCAATTAACCACCTCTTATTAAAATGTATATTCTTTTGGTGAAAATTATATCTATCTTGTGCATCAAACATAAGATGTTCTTTTTCTTGGAACAAGTAAACATGATTTTTTTAAAGCAATTATTAAAAAAGGAAAATAAATACACATGTTAAATTTTAGTCCTTAAGTTCTTAACTGATATAGGTGTTCAAGATAACATATATATACATTTGAAGATAGGAGTATTTAATAGCGTTTTTTCTTTTATAAAATGTTAATTTTATGCTTAATTCTTTCGGATACCAATTCATTTAGAATGAGAAATTTTTAATAGTTTAAATATAGAAGCTAGTAACTAAACCACTCATTTACAACAAACAAACAATGATTCTAAAATGAATTATAATATTAATATAAGAAATAAGAGGAGTTAAATTGCCTTACTTTTAATTCTAAGAGTTAATTACTATTTTGGTCCACGTGGTTTTCTTTTTTTTCTTTAAGCTTCATTAATTACTAAGATAGTTCATGTTTTCTAAACATATGTCACTTTTGATCATGTATAGCACATATCTGTTAACTTTTTAAAATATTTATTTCATTCACTTAACTTGTTTTTAGTTTTGGACATTATTACATAGAATCATCTTCAGCGCCATACCACCATTACTATTATTATCATATCACAATCTCTGCTATATCATTATCATCTTCATCACCATCACCATACATCATATGAGATACAAATGAAAATAGAAGAAATATGTCCACGAACACATATCAAGGTAGAAGGAGACATAATCAAATATATCATCGATCATTATAAACAATAGAAAACAAATGAATCAAATACATCATTATCATTATCCCGAAGTCAGAGCTCTCCTTTTAAAAAATTGTACCGGAATTATATTAAACACAATTATCATAATCGAAAATAAAATCCTATTAAACACTTGATCTAAAACCAAAAATTAATAGACGAGTTAGGTTCACAAACCTAACAAAATTCGTAAATGAATCTAGAAAATACAGAACCACAAGCAAGCTTTGTCAATATCTCACATCAAGAATACCTACATAGTGGTTTCTCATAACTCTACATTATTTTCTTTGATTAGCCAATATTTAGAACAAACAACGAAAAAATACGTGCCGATCAGCATGCAAACCCTTCCTCTCATCCTAACCCTTCTCAATACCAAGTCTCACCTCTCACCCGACACCACTTCGAAATCACAGGATGCATATATTCAAATTCTAATACTAGTATAAGAATTTGAATTTAGAAAAAGATATATGATACTTGTTGATATCATACTTTTCGGTAGGTTCCAATTTAGGCGACATATTTATGTTTTGTATAATTGTAGGATTATATCAAGCGAAAACTTCACAATCATGGTAACATGACCAAGAAACTTGCAATTACAAACAGCATCCCAAAGTTATTTGAAAATTTTAGCATAATATTGTGTTACTTAAAAGGATAAAAGTGCGTAAAAATTCAATAAACTATAATTACATTGTCATTGTATATATAACAAACTTTATTTTTTACCTATTAACACGACTACTTTTATATTCGACTCATTATATACAACTCGCATGTGATAGTAGGTCAACATGTTTTAACCTTCTTTAATTATGATTTATTTTGTTAATATTTTGATTATAAATATATGAATATCCTCATCACTCATGTTCAAGCCATGTCAAGCCATTGATCTGCTCCGCTGGTTGCCTATGTTCAAGCCGATTCAATTTCAATCAGTATATTTGATTCAATTGGTTTTTGTTTACGACTTGGTAATAAGTGATTTCTAGATATGGATATTATTTGTCGATCTTGTTTAATTTAGACATCATCTTCAAAATCGACTCATCTGGTTAGGGTTTTTCTAGTTCAGACATCAACTTTGAGGCTTCATCATTTATAATCGATTGTACAAATAAATCAAAGATTGTGCAAATACATGTTCTTAAATCGACCCATTTGGTTAGGGTGTTTATGTTTGTTTTTTGTTTAATAAATCGTACTAGAATTAAGATGAATCCATTAAACTTGTCCACCTGCATGCTTGCATTTTTGTGTTGATGTGTTTAATTTTCTAAATGATTTCCAGATGCATTTTCTTACAACTGCTTGTGTCCCTTAAGGTTTTTGTTCAAGGTTTCTTTAATTCAAATTGTTGTTTAGGATTGTTTGTGTATAAATCCATGGTTGTTGGTTTGATTGATTTTGGATGAGCATTAAAAAACATCAAGAATATTTCGAAGATCGATATGAAGAACACCATACACACAAGAATATAAAAATTAAAAGAAAAAGTTACGTGTAACTAACTTTGTGGGTAAGAGATTGCATATAATAAACCAAAAATGAAAGTTGATGGTATTTTAAGATACAAAATAAAATTGATTGTATACAACTACAATTTAGACATAGTTTATTGTATTTCCGCACAATACCCTAATTTATATTTAACAAGCAAATAAACCACCAATCAAAATAAATGAAAAAAATTCCTCAATTATGTTCTTCATCTCTTTCGATGAAACCTTTTATCTATCGAATTTTTACTCACTCTCATGTAACCAACCACACACATTGATTCTCTCCCTAACCACTATAATGAATTATTACAAAAAGTGTCACACACTTTCAAAATCGAAATTAATTCAAGTTCAAACCTGTTAGAAATGAGCATAAATAGATGAAAAGGATCGATTTCAAACCTGTGTTTTATTTTAATTTAACATAGACCTTGTTCAATGTGGTCCATTACTCGGAGCCTCGGAGGCGTTAACTTTTTTAGGTAGGTGATGGCCCACTTGTAAGTTGGAACCTGTTGCACTGATTTGGGCCTAGGCCCAACAAAAATGGGCCATAAAGACTTAAAAAGTAGGGTACTAAACAATTGGTTAGGTTTTGGATTTGCTATGATTCTTGAAGATTAGAGGATGTACCTCATGGAACAGTCACAGCCTCACACTATCTAAAATCCAATACAGATCTAACAAAAGATGGGTCAATATCAACATTACAAGTAATTATATGATGACGTGAAAATAAAATTGGTTAGGTTTTGGATTTGCTATGATCCAATGCACCATATAACTTTAGCATGAACTTTGGATTTGTTCATGTTACAGCATTTGCAATTCTACCTCATAGAGAAATTCAATTAAAAAGACTTATGAATCAAATTATTATAGTCATTCATTTAACAAATTAATTTTAGTTGTACAAGCTTCATCATCTATTTTGAAAAAAACTAAAAGCCAACATTAACTTTTTTTTTTACCAAAATTTAATTCAATTTTGATTATAGATTGAAACAAAAATTTTAAACATAATTTCACATACACTTTCTTAACTCTTAAAATATTATATTTGTACACCCTAACTTAAAAATATTATATTAATCATTTATAATATTTTAAAATATTATATTTAATTCTTCCTAAGTATTAACTAGAGTTTAGTAAAGTACTTCCCTCTACCCTCTCAGTAAATTAACCCCAATCACCATATATGATCACATATTGCATGCATGACATGATTTGATCTCAGGACCAGTAATAAGTAAACCAAATATAAGAAAAACACAGATTAATTTCCAACATCTCGTTCCATAATGCTAGGTAGGGTTAAATATAATTGTTTATACAGATTCAACAAGCTATCGTACGTTGTTGGGCGATTTATGTAAAAATATATGAACTTAATTTGAGATCTACGTACAAGGACCGACCCTTGCATCAAGATGATCGATCAGTGATGATGGTTCCTTTCGAAGTATGCAGCAGCTTTTATGTCTTGTAAAAGATAAGGTAATAACTGCTCTGGTGGTTCTTCCAACTCCAGGTATTCTTCCGACTGCATTCCCCCAAGTTTCGCCAGTTGATCCGCACAATGGTTCCCGTCTCTTCTTGTATGAATAATGGTGCACTTGTGTTCTATCAGGATCATCTGAATAGCCTCCACAACCGACGGCTTGATTAGCGGATGAGAATTATCATCTATTTCACCACCCCCAAGCATAAGAATCGCTTGGCAATCAGTCTCGATCACCACGTTCGACAGATTCTTGTCTCGGATCAAACACAAACCTCTATACACGCTCCAAACTTCAGCCTCCAAACTCGTAAACGACCTTTCCTTCATCTTTCCAACGTACCCACACAACCATCTACCTTGGCCGTCTCTTATCAGACCCCCGAAACTCGCTGGACCCGGATTCCCTTTCGAACTCCCGTCCGTGTTTAACTTGAGATAATCATACTCAGGAAACTTCCATATGGATTTCACCGTACTCGCTGCAACGTAGTTATTATAACTGGTTTCTTTAACGGGTATATTTGTATGAGGGTTTTGTTGTGGTTTTGGCATGATCAGAAGATGATGACGACGATATTGTATAGGTTGGTATGGGGAGGGATGAATACGATATAGCAGAAGAGTACGAGGGATGATCCTGATTAATCTAATGGGCTTGAAAACTATCACTGTTTGGTTGATCTCCATGTTCAATTTCTTCGATAACGTACGTACGTACGTTGTATATATAAGACGAACTGCCGGTGTGTATATATATATATATATGTGAAGTTATTGTGTGACTTTGAGAGCAAATGGCAGTAGTTATTTATATATGATCAAGTACTGATTAGCACCGACGTTCATTTGATTAAATAGCTTAAAAATCTAGGTTAATCCTTAATTAGCTGGAGAAAATATCTTTCAAAATAAGATAAAGATATATTCTCGATAACTTAATATCCAAGTTTTGTTTTATATTTTAAAACAATAATTTATCATAAAGCCTTTTAAAATATATGATAATTATAATTTTCTGAATTATATATATATATATATATATATATATATATATATATATATATATATATATATAAGGCATGCAAATTTTCCAAAAATAATCATAAATTGATTTACAATTAACCAATCACAATCTCCAATTTCAAAATCATTCAATTTTCAAAAACAATTTTGGAAATATGTGGATAATCGAATTAAACTCAATTTTTTCGAATTTAATTCAATTTTAAATTAATTGGGAGGGGGCTAAATGAAAATTAGAGAGGGTTTTATAAAAGATGTGAATGGTTTTTAAGAAAATATAAGGGGTTTTTTTTTAAAAATTGTATATTTTAATGTAACTAATTATAAGCTATTTATAAATAATGTTTAGTAACTTGTGATATATTTTGTTTATAGAAAAAATAATTATATATTTACGACTGTCTCATTTTTATCTACGTTTTGGTATAAATTTTATTGTAACATGACACTTTTTTGAAATTAGTATATTCTCATTACAAAGGTGATATTTTATTTACTGCATTATTTTTATTTGAAATTTTTAATAATGCAAATACACTTCCGAAATACTCGTGCGTGCACGGGTCAATAAACTAGTATATATATAAAAGACATACAAGTTTTCAAAATAACCATAAATTGAGTATTAATTAACTAATCATAACCTTCAATTTCAAAATTATTCAATTTCAAAAACAATTTTAGAAAGATTAATGGTCATCGAATTTCAAATCTAAATCAATTGGGAGGGGCCTGAATGAAAATTATGAGGGGGTATTAGGTTTTTAAGAAAATGTGGGGGTTTTATAAAAATTGTATATTAATATAATTAATTATAGGGTTTAGTTCTTAAAAGTGTATTCAACTTTACACGTTTTGCTATTGTATGTACTGGACTAAATTTTTTACCATTTGATGTATCAGAGTTTTTAAATTAAAATTTAAAATTACTTTTTTACTTGTTATACCGGTAGCCGGTTAATGTATCTGATGTGGCAAAATTCATTAAACGACGTGGCAATGAACCGAGTCAAGACCCATACCCGCCCGTAACCGTATAGGATAATACCCTTTGGTTTTCTTCTCGTCTCATTCAAACCGCCATTTTCATCACACTTCGCTCCTCTCTCGCTGAAGTCGATCATCGTTGGTTGCCCTAACTGTTGTTTAATGCGATTGAAGGTTAGTTCTGTTGTCATTATTCTCTATTAATGTCGATTTTGTACACATTTATCCCGATAAAGAGAACCGATGTTGTGTAAGTATGCATTGAGTGTTGTACTGTAAAGAAATTTTAAAATTTTGCTGCTTTATTAGTGGTTTTTCATAATCGTTGTTGAGTCATTAGGTTATTATCAGATTTTAGTTTGCTAAATTAGGGTTTTAGTGATGTTGATTTTGTGATTTCTTTTGATTGCAGTATGGAGGAGTCTTACTTATTAACTGTGCACCATGATGGTTGCTTCATGTTTAACCCCTTACAGTATTAGAATGGTTCTACAATAGATTTTCATATTACACGTGTAGGTTACGATGAAATGATATCTTTTCTTGAAAAAGATACATCAACTGTAGTGACTGCTCTGTATTGGTGTCTTCCGGGAAATAAACTTGCTACTGGTTTGTTAAAAATAGATAATGACTCTGATTTAGGGTTGTTATTTGATGTTGTTGATAGTTATGGTCATGTAAATATCTACATAGACCACTTTGGTGATGATATGAGTATGTACATTACAAATGATGATAAAGGAGATGAACAGGGCATGCCTCAACAAGAGAATATGGAAACTGATAAAGGGGATGGACAGGGCACGGGGATAGTAGAAACTGGCAGTTATCAGGCTTACCTTGTCCTCATGCAGTAGCTGCTATATTCTACATTCACAAAATGCCTGAGGAATATGTGCCTAATTGGTTCAAAAAATATGTCTTCAAAGAAGCATATGCCAACCATATACAACCTGTTCAAGGCATGAACCAATGGCCACCAAATGACTTGAATAAACCTTTACCCCCTCTGCCAAGGAAGATGCCTGGTAGCCGGTTAATGTATCCGATGTGGCAAAATGTAACACCCTAATTTAGGGCTTAGTTGTAAATAGTTGTACTTCGTGTTTGTGTAGTTGTGCATTGACGTTAAACAAGTTGTTTAAGTTGTTTTGTTGATTAATTGTTGCTATTTGTTGGTACACGTGGTTATGTGGCTAAAGTTAGAAATGTTTCATAAATAAATAATGTTGGTAAATAGCTGAACGGTTTCAAATGATGATCCCGAAAATATCTCCGTTAGTTAAAACGGATAAACCTAAGTTGCTTTAGAAGTTGAATAGGAGAACAAAATACCCACACGGGGTATTAAACCCCTTTGGGTCGGTTAAAGGGGATGTTTATCCCCTGGTTACACCCTAGAACACACACAAAAACACACACAATTACACACATACGTACGGGACCTTCTATACACACACGGATTTGGAGTTTTGGAAGGGAAAGCAAGGATTGTTGATTTGCAGCAGTAGATACAAGCTCAATCTGTTCTTATTGCGAGTCATCTTGTTGATTTAGTAAGTATTTCATTAGAAAAAGTGGTTTTCTGTTCTTGAAAGAAAACACCCATTTGAAGGGTAAAGATTGATCAATAGTTGTTCTACAACTTGATAAACATGTAGGTAATGTTGTATGAGGTCTAACTAACATGCTGGAACAATTAAAGCTTGATTTCAGTCGATTAAAAGTAGCAAAATAACGAGTTGCAGGTCTGAGTCCGAACAGGGACGAAGTCTGCTGTAACGGAGGTCCCTACGGGCGTAGGAAACCATCCCTACGGCCGTAGGAGGGTTGTTGTGGTCTCTGCGGCCGTAGGCAGGGTTCTCTGCGGCCGTAGTAATGTAATTTGTATGGTTTACCACCTACGGGTGAAGGAAAGATGCCTACGGGCGTGGGTACATAACCTACGACTGTTGGTACCCAAAGAATCACTTCTACGGGCGTAGGGTATGGTCCCTTCGGCCGTAGGGTATGATTTCTTGGAAAAGGACCCTTGCGGGCGTAGGGCTTGTTCCTACGGCCGTAAGGGGTGTCAGTAAGGTGTCCTACGGCCGTAGGACACATTCTCTACGGCCGTAGAGGCTATTTCAGGTTGCCTGTTGCTTGTTGTTCGTTGTACGTTTACGTAGAAGTGTTGATAGTACTAATAGACGTTGACTGAACCTACACATGATGTGTTAGGTGATTCGGACGACTCCGTGTGCTCCTGGGATTCCCGAATTCATATCTACCTCCTGTAACCTCGAGGTGAGTACCGGTTTTTCCCATGAGTCTCGGTAAGTAGCGTTGTCTGTTGTTTATTGTTATATATGTGGTTGATGTCGCACACGTGCGTATGAGGTATGTTATACATGTTGATATATATTGTTGCCATGCTAAGTTGCTTTACACGTTGGTTATGAATCGCATGCGTATAGTTGAACCCATTACGGATAGTAGTTGTATATGTGGTACTGGTCCGGACCGATGTGGCATGGTTAAGGTCAGCTTTCTTCCCGAAGGCTGGATCCCTTTGATGGAATAACGGGGATTAACGGTACCCGGTGTGCAGCACGCCGGGGTGGTCTTGCAAACCGCCGCTCCTTAACGTGAGTTGGGATCTTAACTTCAGTTGAGGTCCAAGATGTTGAGCTTCGAGCTTCGTAACGCGTTTGGTGGACTGCTCTTCGCTCCCCCACCATTGCGGATAGTTGTAGCTGATGGTCCCCAGTTTGAATCGTTGAGCGGGGTTCCCTTCCCTGCAAGATATGATTCCTACTAACTCGTTGGCGCGACACTGTATGTTAGGATAGCTTTATGTGCTGTCCCGTAGTTGGAATAACCTGCTTATTGATGCTTATGTGTTAATCTGTGCTCACTAGCTAGTGTAGCTAACCGGTTCATGATTTATCCTTTTTACAGGTGATGTTTAGGCAGCCTGGTGAGACGGGTGCTTGTGGGTAATTGTATTTAGCTCTTCGGGAACATTCTGCTGTTATTTATATCTGTGATCCGATGGTCGGTTTATAGTATGGTAATACCGGTTCGTTTTAAGACTTGGTTTTAATGTTCATATTTGCCAAGTCGGATAGAAACACTTTAATCAGTGTTTAATTTCCGCTGCACGTCTTTGATAAACATACTTAAATAGTTTAAATTATTCTGATTTTAAGCTCGTGAAACCCGGTGTTACACAAAATTCATTAAACGACGTGGCAATGAACCGGGTCAAGACCCATACCCGCCCGTAACCGTATAGGATAATACCCTTTGGTTTTCTTCTCGTCTCATTCAAACCGCCATTTTCATCACACTTCGCTGGTGATGATGAGATAACAATGTAATGTAACACTGAAAATCACGAAGGTGAGAGGGAACTTGTCTTACTCGATCTGAACGTCTAGGTTCGATAGATTCACGGTGACTAGGATCCATAGGTTGGGAAGATGCCTCGAAGATAGGATGTGAAATTGTAACGGTAGGCTCAACGTTGTCTACCGGATTAAGAGAAGGTTATTCAGAAGTGGCCGACTCAGAAGTGTCTGAGTGAGATGGAAAAGAGTCTAGTGAGACTGAAGCATCCGTAAGATAAAGAGAGGTCGACGGAGATTGAACTTGAAAGTGCGAGATAGAGGAGAACATTTTGTGTTCCCAGAAAGTAACATGACGAGAAATACGAAGACGTTTTGAAATGGGATCCCAACATCGGTATCCTCTGTGTTCGATTCCATAACCAAGAAAACAA
Source organism: Pulicaria dysenterica (assembly GCA_947179395.2). NCBI lineage: Eukaryota > Viridiplantae > Streptophyta > Magnoliopsida > Asterales > Asteraceae > Pulicaria > Pulicaria dysenterica. Next base: position 57,127,678 of record OX359295.1, read on the forward strand.
CACAGATGAGAACGAGGCTCAAGTTTTGAATGTTCGTGAGATTGCAATTGAACAAAACACGCGCAATCCCAAACTCTTAGAAGATCATATGCAGGTGAAATACCATGTAGTAGTTCATATGGAGACTTGTTTTTAAGCGTAGGAGTAAGATGGCGATTTATGGTGTAGACAGCTGTGAAGGCTGCCTCGCCCCAGAATCGTTCTGGAACCTGAGATGAGATGAGATGAGTACGAATAGTGTCCAAGATATGTCTATGTTTGCGTTCAGCACGGCCATTTTGTTGAGACGTGCCAAGACATGAGTATTGTGGCATTGTGCCTTGTTCACGCAAGAATGAGGAAGAGAGGATTCTTTGTACTCCATGGCATTATCAGCACGAAATACTTTGATACATTTTGAAAATTGAGTTTGAATCATCTGTGCAAAAGTGATATAAATATTGGGCAACTCTGAACGCTTATGCATAAGATAAATCCATGTAAAACGAGTGCAATCATCAACAAAAATAACAAAGTATCTAGCACCTCCCATAGTATGATGAGAAGCAGGTCCCCATACATCTGAATAAACCAAGTCAAAAGCTGACGAAGAAGTGAAATCATTTGTAGTGAAAGGCAAGGAATGGTGTTTTCCAAGTTGACATGACAAGCAAGAAACTGTTTCGGTTTTAACATTACCAAGTAAGCCAGATTGAGCAAGAAGTTTAAGTCGAGACACGGAGATATGACCTAGGCGAGCATGCCACAAATCAAAAGAGAAAAAACTTGATGTAGAGCCGACAAAATTTGAAGATGAATCTTGAAGACGAAGGTAGACGACTTCAAACATCCTGCCAACTTTACGACCTATCCCATGAATCTCCTTTGTTTTTGGATCTGTCACAAGACACCCAGAAGGGTTAAATAGAACATGTAGACCCGAGTCACATAATTGACCAATCGAGACAAGACTAAGTGATAAGTTGGGAACATGAACCGTATTGGGTGAATACAAATGAGATGTACGAATATGCCCACCAATTGTTACAGGTAATCGAGTGCCATCAGCTGTGCAAACAGAGGAGAATGATTGTTGTGACTGTCTGCTGACGAACAATTCTTCTTGTGGTGTCATATGATTACAACAACCAGAATCAAATAACCATGATCTACCTGAGGATGATGAGAGTTCATGAGTACTCATAGAACCTATCATGAGTTGTTCAATTGACTCTTGATGTTGTTGAGATAGTTTTGTAAGTTTGGTATGGATAGCATGTACTGATCACTAGAAGCTGATAGAAGTTGTAATATCTCTTGATTTCTTTGTAGTAATTCCATAAGATTAGAATTATTTGTGACATTGAAACTAGATGACATATAAGTACTGCTGCAAGCTACTGGCTTTGACATAATTGTAGAAATTTAGAATGCCAACATCAAATGACCCTGTCTACTAGATTAAGGCTATAAATATAACCAGAAAACACAACAAGATTAAGCAGCCTTAAAAATTGAAATCCTTACCAGATGAAGATGAAAACAGGAAGATCTTGATTATCCCAATAAAGAGGATAAGAAGAGAAATAAACCAGCAAGAAACTGACCAAATATAACCAGAAGATGAAGATGAAAGCAGCAAGCACTCGTAAATAATTGATGATCCAGAAAAAGAAAACCCAAATTCTGATGTGTGAGCGCAGAGAAAGAACCAAAAGATCGTAGCAGTAGAAATTCTGAAGAGAATCACCCTCAGTCCTCAGATGGAAGGCTTGCAATAGAAAGCTGTTGAGAATAAGAAGAAAAAAAATCCAAGATTCGTAGTGGCAGCGCTGCAAAGCTCGTCAGAGGTGGCTAGGGTTTCTGGAAGAGACGTCGCCGGCAAGTAGAGTGAAGGTTTCATGGCTCTGATACCATGTTAGGATTCATATTAGAAAGAATAATCTTGAACAAGAGATGAGCCAAAGCTTGCTATCATTGATAAATCAAAAGGACCTTTAAGTTCTCAAAATAACATTCTGCAGGTCTGATGCTTACGATGGAAAACAACATGTACAAGACTAAAAACAAAACACTTACATAAAGAAAGGGAAAATGACATAAAAGGTCCCTAAACTATAAGACACAAAAGGGGCATAAAGAATGTTAACAGGAATAAATATAAGATGGCAGAATTAACGATTGCAAGTCGGTCTGAAGTCTTAACCAAAAACTTCTGACACACAGTAGTTGTGGCCACAGTTCTATTAATAATATAATTATGTTTTTTAAGTGTTATTAACTAAATGTACTAATGTTCAGATACTATTAATTATATAAGAATAATAGCAACAAGCCAACAAGAATAACAAAATAAACAAAAGCCTTTTTGTCTGGCCAAACCGGTATTATGTTACAAGAAGGGCTAAATGTAACCAAACAGAAAAGAGATTACGACTATTGCCAAACAAAAATTAAAAAAGTAAACCATTCAAATAAAAACTTTGAGTTAAATCGAAAATAGGGCTCAAAGTTTGAGTGTTATGCAGTGTTCAACCCATAATGGAAGCGTATCTTTCCACCTTTTTATTTATTCAGAATCACTCATTCTTGTAAAAAGCAATATTCTTTTTGTTCATTTTCGTAAGAACAAAACTTGTTTGGAATAAAAGGCAAATACAGTGGCTCAAAACGTTAATCACATAACTGAGCACGGGATAATGATGGCATTGAATCAAATGAAATTAGGAATTTCACTCATCCTTCTTTACCCTATGATCAAATACCTTCTTACTCGTATCTAAAATGAAAATTAGATAACAATCACATGAAAAGGTTTCAATATTTGTATCGAGTCTTTCGTGAGATCCATTTTCCCAAAAATTACCCTAAACTAATATAACAGGGAGGGTGCAATTGAGAATCATTTTTATTGAGAGTACCACACGAACCAACATTAGCCATCCATTTGGTAAGTGGAACTCATGGATAGAGAGTGTGAGGGGATAGAATGTGGCAAGGTGCATAGGATGGATTCATGAGTGGGTGATGGTATTGAAAGAGGGGGAATTAGACGGCTCAGATTGGTTATTACGGTACTCGCAATAAGGATGGTTCTCAAATGAACTTTTCCCCTAATATAATAAACAAATAGAATACCATGTTCCTCCTTAAATTGTGCCAATACACAACAAACATCTAAGATGGCAAGTTGGTAACAAACCCATGCAAAGGATTCAAGATTCCATACAGATATTATAGAAGGCATCAATCTAGAAAAAATAGAGTATTCGCTCTGCTATCTTTGCCCCACGGTAATTCTCCTCTCTTATCTAAGACCGAGATTAATTCAAGAAATTCATAAAAAGATTCAAGATTGCATTGAAATGATGAAATCACCAAGTTTCACTCTCACCCTTTCACCCTATAATCCAACATATTTTTTCATTGTTTCTAACAGCTACGATGAGAGTCTCAAAACATACTCGTGAAAAAGATTCAAAAGTCATTCGCAGGATGATGAAGGTATAAAAACCAACAAAATCAAGAGTTTGCTACTCAATCATTACTAATTAGCCTATAATCCATGATATTTGTTCTAATATAAATAACAATAAATTAGAGCTGCGAGCTTTGAGCCAATCAGTAAGGTTAGTCTTTCATGTCACGAAAGCAAAAAAACTCCGTAAGTTCAATGGAAATTTGGAAATATTGTGTAATAAACATTTTCCTCGCTAATCCTTGCACAACCAAAGGGCATTGTGCACCATGTCACCCAAGATTCAGAATGGCAACTTAAAAAACAAAACCATCAAAAAGATTCAAGATTCCATCCACAATATGATGAAGACTTTAGGCTAAACTGCAAATTTCACTCTTCCACCTTGGCATACATTAGTGTTTCTCTACAACGCATAGTTTCAACAAGAAAATTTAATAGCAACAAGAAAGATTTAAAATTGCATTAGTGTTGTTTAAAAATGGCTAGTTTCCCTCTGATGTCTAATACTTCTAAATAAAACAATCACCCCATTATGAAGGCATCAAATTAGATTTTTCCTCTAATGTCTAATACCTCATACTAAAAAAATCATAAAAACAAGATTCAGTATGGCATTACAAAAGTATGAAGGCATCAAACTAACTAAATTCAGAAATGGGGATATGAGAATTTCCATAACTTTTACCCTACAGGCCTACAATAACATTTATCTTCAATTCTTTTGCATTTTTTACCAAATAAACCTATAAAATATTCAAGATTCATCCAGAAGTCGAGGTAAAGGCAGCTAATTTGGCAAAATTGAGGAGATTTACATTTCACAGTTAAATCTAAATAAAAGAAAACCACAAAGGGGTTACCTGCGTTGGGAAGCAGAGATGTAAGCATCGATCTTAGGGGCGGAAATGGTGGCACATAGAAGGAGAGCACCAACTCCATAACCGGCTACTTCACTTGCTGTTATGTGTTCCAACATAATTTCCAGTTTCCACTTTCAAATGGGGGATTGGAAAAGATGACACTCGCCTTATCACAAAGACAAACAAGTGTGGATATAAATAAGGCATATTGGGCTTCGGCCTTCGGGCTATGGTAATGGTATTATGGACTATGAATATGCCAGTTGGTGTGGTGAACGGGCTAAAAGGGCCCTCAAACTTTCCTAAATTTACTTTTAAAGTCCCTAAACTAATAATCTTACAACGTAAAAAAGATAACTACTCCAAAATCTATTATAAACTTGTCAATAACAATACTGGAACTCATAAATACTCCAGCCTTGGATATAAGCGACAATCAACCATCTAAATATTAGGGTTTTTTTTAGATTTCATTGATGTATGTATTTAAATTATTACCTCTATGTACTTTGTATGTTTGTTGTTGTATTTCAGTATATATAATAAATAATGTTAAATGATGAAAATGTAGATATAGTTAACAATAATTATAACAAGGTGTGATTTACACGAGCATTGTGACGGGAAATAAAAATTTAAAATAAATAATATGCAACTAGCTTCCAAAACCAACATGGTAATTTTTATTTTAAAGAATACGCAATGAGTATAGATCCAACTTACGATCTTTAAAATGTACATTTTATCATCAATATCAAGTTTATATCAAAATATGATAAAAGTGAGACAGCCACAAAATATATATTCATAATGTGTACAACACATTATATGTTAAAAGCTATGTTTATTGAGCGAAGTGTATTTTTTAGTATTATAATTTTGGAAAATACTTTTTTTAAACATCGTATTATAGGAAAACTTATGTCGAGATATATATACATATATATAATGGTATAATGATTAATATATGTACATTCAAATATAAGCTTAAGAGTTGTAAAAGAAAATTATATAAAATCGAAAATGGAATATTATAATATTTAAATGAAATAGTTAATTATAATTAATGAAAATAAGGCGCAAGGGATAGAAATGAAAACCTATAAAAATGAAAAAGGCGAAGACAGTGCAAGACAAAAGGATTAAAAAGAACATCAAAAATGAATTTTATGGGTCAAACTCTTAAATATGCTTTCCCAAATCTAGAAGCTTTGCCACTCTACTAAATCTAAGTAGTGTAAAATACAATATTCGCTTCCTTCAAACTAGAAGTTTTCATGGATGAGAAAGAAAAAGAGGAGGAGAAAGTATATGACATTGATGTAGCAGTATAGCACTGATATGACATTTGAGTTAAAGAGAAAATATGAGGTGTCATACAGATAGTCTTATACAACAAATACACATATCTAAATCACCTCCTCGTCTATCAAGAACGGTACAACAAATAAAATTGACCATCAACCAAAATTTTCAAGGAATTTACTTTTCTACCCCTACTCTTTGTATGTGTGTTGCTCACTGGCTCCAAGTTCAAGATGCCACTAAATGGGAAAGGTGTGGTCACGCCATACCACCCGTATGCTTAGATGGAGGGTCGGTACCGAGGGGCACACCACCTCTGTCTTTGGTACCAACAAAAACCATATATATTCGATATCAGTCAACCATAAACTTGGGGTTTGTGGATGGAATCCCACGATAAGGGTTAACATGGCAGTTCCTACTCCTTGGGAGGTACCAATAAAATGTACTTGAATCGGGATTTTGAGCATAAAGATTCCACTGACCTGGACATAGTATATCATGCTAAGAAATGGCTAGGATTTTCAGAAGAAGATAGTCATTCATTTGATGAGAAGTAAAAAGGAATATCGAAGACTCGAGTGGCTGAAGCTGAAGCAGCTACTTTCGAAGTAACAAAAAGGAAAGCAACAAATGGAGTGGGAAAGTTAGAGTATAATAGAGGATTCCCCACTCCTTTCACTCATTCAAAACCGTGCATGAGACTTTCATCTCACACAATATAAGTTTCCGAATTATGACAAGAATTCTATCTCTGTATAAAGATAAAAAAATATATTTTTTCTAGTGCAATTCCATTCATTCTTTCTATTTTTTCCGTTCCTATTCTCCTTTCTCAAAAAAGGGACCTTAACAAGCGAATAGAAGTATTCTCTAGGTTGGAATCGTCGGAAGTACTCTTCGATCATTGTAATTGAATGCCGGAGATGGAAAATATGAGATGAGAGAAAAGAGGGGAGAGGGGGTAGGGAAGAGCAGTAAGGGGAGAGATTATTTTTTAAAATAAATAATCTTTGAAAAACATACAAAGAAACATGGTAGTGTGAAGGTCTAAACATGCGTAGAGCATAGACTGAGTTATACTGATGTGATGCTAATATGAATTGAAGCATATGATAGCTAAAGGGGGGTATATCATACTCTTAATTGATATAAAAAATAAAGCATTGCAGAGTGACCGAAAATCAAAACTATCTCAAATGCCCAAGTGAGCAATTTACTTTATATTTTCTAAGAAAGTTGCTGAGTAAAATTGGAGGACATCCACCTAATCGACAAAGAAAAAAGAGGGAAGGTTGTATCTTGGTTGTCGGAGAAAATTGCAGAGTGTGAAAATGTCTTAGAGGATAGAGGACAATGCAATGCACATGTATTTCAAATTTAACTTGGAATGAAGAGAAACCGTACGCGATATGTTTTAATGTTGTGGAGAGAGACATGAAAGAAAGTAGAAATTGTAAAACTTTTTGAAGTTGAAAAATTCTGGAAAACAACAACAATTGGTTTTCTATATTTTCTTGTAATTCGGCAAAATGAGAATTCACTTTTCTTAGAAAACTTTTGGGGATTGTCATTTACCAAACATCTTTTTAGGTTTTTTAGTTTTCTTCGATTTTTTTTAAATAACTACCATCTTTTCCAGTAATCATAGAACACCTAAAACCCCACCGTTGTAGATAAATCCATTAAATATCTCGAAAACCTCACCGTTTTCAACTTTCGCCACGTGCCAACTTCAAAGTCTTTAACAATATCATACAATGGTTTTATAGTTGGTATCAAGTCTAAAGTATTTTGTTAATTTTAATCACCTTTTCTATGTACCTTTATTATTCGAATTTCAAAAATATATAAGACGATACTGATTAGCTATAAAATCAATAAGTATATTGATTTTACTTTCAAATATTTCCTGAAATTAAAGGCACTTATAACGTGTTTATGTTGCTGATTCGAACGTTAATAAAAGGGATAATTTCACTCATATCCTTACAAACTTTCAATATTACTTTAATATCCTTATAAATTTTAAAACTACATGTATGTCCTTCTAAAACTATTAAATTAACATCTATATCCAAACTCATTTTCTAATAAAGATTAAATCATTTTAATGTTAAAAAACCTATCTAAAATTCAAAATACTTTATGATATTACCAAACTACCCTTACTAATTCTTTTCACTTATTGAATTTTCTAGTGGACCAATTGACCTAAAACTCATCTGATCGTGAACCAAATTGAAGTCCATGTCTCTTCTGCATAAGATTTTCAAAACAATACAGTCCTACGTACAAGAAATATCACATAGTTTCAAAACTACCATCATAACTACAACCTAAAACCCTAAACCCTAAACCCTAAACCCTCCAAAGAAAGTTAATATTTTTGCCTGGCGGGTTGAACGAAATAGAATACCTGTGAGGGCAAAATTGATAGACAAAGGTGTGGACTTACCTACGATTCTGTGCCCAAGATGTGACTCGGAAGTGGAAACAACGGAACATGCAATATTTACGTGTAACAAAATAGTTCAGATCTGGGAGTCGGTCCACAAATGGTGGGGATTACAGTTTACAAAGGCAGAATCGTTGCAACAAGTGAAGGTAACGGGACGGATTGGGGGTCTCAAGAGAAATTTCAAGATATGGAAAGTTGTAATAAGAATAGCAGCCTACTGTATCTGGAAAAACAGGAACAAACTAGTTTTTGAAGGGGAAAACAGATTGATGGATTTACCTTTCCAGATCCAACTCTTAGCATTTCAATGGATAAACGCAAGGATAAAGCAGGGTCCAAAGTTGAATTGGGCTCACTGGATTTCAATGCCGGATCAAATGACGTGAATAAAAAAAAACAGGAGTAGTTGACTTTTGTTTTAATTATGTATTGGGTTAGCATAGGACGGTTATATTTGTAATTGAAACCATAGTGATTGCAATTACCATAATAACAGTTCTGTAGGGTGCTCTATTCATGACTTGTGGATAGGGCTGGATCAATGTTCGGACTCAAACTGTAAACATGTACAGAGTACTGTCTATATATATAATATTTGCTTTTCAAAAAAAAAAAATAACTACAACCTAAAACTCATCCATTCCAAATGGCATGATCCAAGGCACTGTAAGAAATAAAACAAAAGGATGAAAAATTAAAAAAAGGAAGATGCAGGTACACTAATGGGCAAATAAACCAGATCAAATTAACAAAATATGGAGCTTTGTAATCAAACTCATAACAGAATTCATGATGAATTCTTTCATACAAATAACAAAAAGTGAACACACTAACTCCATGATAAATCCTTTCCATACAAATAACAAAAAGTCAACATACTAACTCCATGATAAATCCTTCCATACAAATAACAAAAAGTTAACACACTAACTTCGCAACTTAAATTCTAATCAGTTGGTTGGTTCTGCGTTTCATGATCTTTTGTCTTCTTTCCTCGTCCCCTGAAAACAAAAATTCAATAAATTATGCAATATTACTGATAAAGTATCTTGAAGAAGAAAACATATAATTGAAATGTGAACTAGCTACCTCTTACTAGTAGATGCTTCATCAAAACCTTGAGGTGCTGGATTCTTACAAGTCCTTTCATGGTGACCATACATACCGCAACGCGGACATCTATGCCTTTTCTTAGGCTCATCACATGGTACAATTCTATTCTTTTTGGGTCGTCCAGGCGGCCGTTTGATCATAGGTGGGTATATCTTATCTATTGTGTCTATATGTACCCATTGATCCTTTCCAGGCATTGGTGCAATTTCTAAAGCATATGCTTCTTTAAATTTATCGATTGTGAAATATGTATCAACATAGTTGTCCCAATTAGCCTCCCTTGTGAAAGCAATAAAAGCAGCTGCATGCACACATGGAAGGCCTTTAACTTGCCAAACTCGACAACTACATTTTTTCTCATCTAATATAACCTCCCAACGTTTTCCGTTGTAGTTTACTTCAGCTCGATTGTCACCACTTCTACAAACTTGAAAGTCACCCAAGTTCTACATAAGAAAATAAAACAAGAATAAGTAATAACATTAAAGGTTTCTCTGTGTAATACAACAATTATATCTTATTGAACTTGCCTTAGAGATTCTTTTGAGATAGTCACTTGCACTTGGAACTAATGTTCCTTTCCATTTCTTCACAATCTTCCTTTTCTTGTCGAATCGTTCCATAAGCTTTTCTCTAATGGCATCAAGGAGATCAAGCACCGGTTTATAACGTATTTCACCTACCCAAGAGTTAAAAGTTTCTGAAATATTGTTGGTAATGTAATCACACTTGACAAGTGTCCCAAACTTGCTTCTACTCCATATCTTCTTATGGTTCTCATTCAAATAAGCAATTGCATCTTCACGTACATTAGCAATTTCATTTAACAATTGGTCATGCTTACTAATAGAATAGGTCTTTGCAGCACCCCATAGGTTAAACATGAAAATGTCACCTCGAAAATGTTTCTTGAAGTTGCTGTATAAATGTCTCATGCATTCTCGATGCTCAACATCAGGATAAACCTGTGTAATAGCTACTTCCAACCCTTTTTGCATGTCAGAGGAGATAACAAGACCGTTTGGTGTACCAATTGCTTTTTTTAGCAACTTGAGAAACCAAGTCCATGATTTTGTATTCTCTGACTCAAGCACACCATAGGCTACGGGAAACATGCCATGGTTACCGTCGACACTTGTGGCAGCGGCTAGAACACCATTAAATTTCCCTTTCAAATGACAAGCGTCAAGTCCAATGTAGGGACGACAACCAGCAAGAAACCCCTTAGAGCATGCTGCTAGTGATATAAAAAAGCGTAAGAAATGTTTCTTGTCACCCTCTATCTGCAAATCAATTTCCACAACACTTCCCGGGTTTCTCTTTTCAAGTTCTTGTTTGAAATCATAAACATTTACATAAGAGTCATCCCACTTGCCATACATATCCATATAAGCTTGTTCTTTTCCTCTAAAGACTCTCATATATGGTACGTCAACATTGTAGGTTTGCATAAGCCATTTTTTTAGGTCGGCTGGAGAGACATCACCTTCAGATTTCAACTTATCGATTACAACATTAGCAATCCATCCTTGAGTCGCGTGTTTATTACCACACTTGTTGCTTCGGGTACAAGAATGAGTTTCTACAAATTTCTTAACCTATAAAAAAATTGTATAAAAACATATAACTATGTTAACAAAATAGGCATGTCAATAAATATATTAGTTTTTAACTTTCATACTTACTTCAAAAGTAACTCCATCTTGCGTAAGTGAAGCATGAATTCTCCACTCACACTTTTTATCTTCACAACATGCCGTAAGTCGTGTCAAATCACTTTTCTCAATGACATACTCAAATTCATTTGTCAGTGCATAGTGATTCAAAGCCCTTCTAAAAGCAATCACGTTTGGAAATTTAGAATTCACCTTCATAATTGGACTTCTCTTGTCATATGCATAAGTTTCAAAATCGCAATTTAAACGTTCATATTCATTGTCGGAGCTATGGCGACTATGATAGCTTTCTTCACTTACACAATTTGAGTCTGAATCATTTTCATCATTAAATTCATCAATAACTTGATCTTGACCACTATATCAGAAAATTCACGTGAATAAAGTCAAAGATGTATACCTCCAGATTAATGCAACAAAAGAATACATAAATAAACAGTCTATACCTTTTTTGTGTAACTTTTTCAGTCGTTGCATAAATTGTTACTTCTTTCTCCTCCTTATACATACTAAGCATCACCATGAAGTTCTCATCAGAATTGAGTTCAATAAAACATTGCTCTTTTGCATGCTTGTCAACAAAATAAATTGATAAAACAATATCACTCTGCAAATGATAATGTTTTTTCACCTCTTCAACTAGTTGATTCAAGTTATATGAGCATGTGTCTACATAGAGAGATTTTCTAAAACCAAAACAATATACTTTTCGACACGAGTTCCTAGCTAACCGAAAGAAACCTCCGTATTTGAGTTTAAGCTTGTACATCAATGTTACTTGTCTGATAATGAAAATGAAAAAAAAATGTTAGTGAAAAGAAATGACAATATAAAGTATCATTCATCTTGTTGGTAAAACATATATGATTCTTACAGTTATCATAGAAACTTACTCAATTATTGGTGAATGAACACTTATCTCCCATCTCGGTGGTGACGAGTCACCAATGGTCATATTAACCTCATCATCCATCTTTAACAAAAAGAATACAGAATTGAAAAGTATTATTAAATTCAATAGAACATGTCTTTGACTAAAATATGGTGTTAAAATCACTAAGTCATTAATTAATTTGATCTTAAAATATAAAACTCTGAATAATGACAGATACTTTGAAAACCATCTTGAAGTAATAGAGGACTTGATTTGTAGTATTACATGAATTAATGGTTGCGGCAATATTACGATGAAGTAATTTTGAAGTATTAAATGACTTAATGTTTTATAATTACTTCAAAAATTATGAATGTGGAAATATCAAGATTACATATACGGAAAGATTAATATTACGAATAAGAATAATATAATCAAAATATAAGAAGTTAAGCATTACGTTTACAGTGTGGGAACTAGATTCAAGAAGATACCTGTTGTAGTGTGGGAACTGGATTCAAGAACGTCTCTGCAACTTGGATGAAGAAGATGAAACGACGTGATGTGTCCGGGATGAAGAAGATGAACGACTTCAATTTGGCTCACGAGTTCAATAAGTGAAAAGAATTAGGAAGGGTAGTTTGGTAATATCATAATGTATTTTGAATTTCAGATAAGATTTTTAATATTAAAATGATTTAATCTTTATTAAAAAATAAGTTTGGATATAGATGTGAGTTTAATAGTTTTAGAAGGATATACATGTAGTTTTAAAATTTATAAGGATATTGAAGTAATATTAAAAGTTTGTAAGGATATGAGTGAAATTATCCCTTAATAAAAAATCATATGTGGATTTTCATTTTTCTGTTATCGTAAATGAAAGACACGTACTAGATTTATTTCTGTTGCTACTTCAAGTATATAAACTGAGGCAGAATAGGGTTTACAGTGTTTATAGACTGCCCTTACGTGCGCCTGTTTTTTTCCTAATCGCTGGACGGATATTTCATTTCATACATCATCAGCATCACCACTGCTTTGCAAGCACCTGCTCTCTCTCACTCTTCAGCCGCCACCAATAACTCCGGCCGCCGTACAAGAAGGCTCAATTAACATGGGAGGCGGCGAAGAGACAAAAACAGGGGAGGAAGAGAAGCAGGAGAGCACCACAGCACTTGACCTCGGTGATTACACCATAATTAAAGAAGGAGAGGCTGAGATTTTGATGCACACAAAAAATGAAGTATTTTACAATAAAACCCAGGTCAGTTTTTGCTTCCTTATCACTATATTCATGCTGTTTAGGTGTCATCTGTTGAAAATCAGCGTAGTCATGATGATTCGTGTTAGTTTTCTCTTAAATCTTATTGCTTTCTGTTTCAGGATTTCATTTATGATTCTATTTTTTATTTATTTTCTTTTGAAATATTGAAAGTAAGTGCTGCTCTTCTAGTTATTGTTGGTTATAAGTTGTGTTTTGAAAATGGGGACTGATGTTTTTTGTGGATAGACATCATTAAGATAAAAAAACCATCAATATGAATTCTTACAATCAGGGAATGATTAGAAGGATCTTACATAAATTGTATTCCCAAGATTAGGAGGTATTTGGGTTTCTTATTTAAATAGCTTATGATTACTGAAAACAAGTTATTTCACTGTAATTTTGCAATTGGCAATCTTAGACTGCTCTTTGGACTTTGAAACCATGATTTAAACCTAAATTTCTTCATCCAACTACTCAAAATTGCTTATCTGCTTTAAAAAAACTCAATAGCAATCCCGATCATACTAAGAGTCTGGGGAAATGTAATATATAGAAGATCAGGTGAATTCGTGAAGCAATGAGATACAAGTTTTGCTAACATAGTCAACATCCTGGTCCATAGCATGATGAAACAGGTTCTGATGTAGTTTTTTTTTAAATGAGCAGGTTAACAACAGGGATATGTCTATTGCTGTTCTGAGGACATTTATTTCAAAACGCAAAGAAGAACATGATGCACAATTGTCTAAAAGAACAAAAAAGGTGTTGAAGCTGACAGAAGACCATGATTCTAAATTAGAAGCACCAAGCGAGTCTCCAATGCATAATGGAAAATCTAACGGTGAATATGAAGAAATACGACAGGATGAACCATGTAGCACATCCAAAGAACCAGAGGGTAAAGGCCAAGGGGAATTAAAACCTCTTAGAGTGCTTGAGGTTTTAAACCTGTTTGACTTCCTTTTTTATTTCATATATAACTTGTTTATCTTAAAAGTTGTAATTGACATAAGTTTTTCCATGAATTGTTAGGCCTTGTCAGCTACAGGGTTAAGAGCTCTAAGATATGCTCGTGAAGTAGAAGGGATCGGACAAGTTGTGGCACTGGATAATGATAAAGGTTGGTACTCTGTATATTTGAAATTTATGTTTCACTAAATATTAAACGAGTATAATGGGCTGCCATTGACTTTAATCGTACATCTTTGGACATTAAAAAAGAAAACCATGCTTGTGCTCTGCCTAAGATCATAACTTTGAACAAATATATTGTTTGAAACAATGGTGTTATCTTTAACAATTGGTTGTTTATGGTTGCTATTCTTTCTGTGTAGCATCTGTTGAAGCTTGCAGGAGAAATATTAAGTTCAATGGTTCAGTTGCAATTGCAAAGGTGGAATCAAACCTTGCTGATGCTCGAGTCTATATGCTTACTCATCCAAAGGAATTTAATATGGTATTATTTATGATATGCATCATTGTTCTACCCAAAGGCGTAGCTAGCTACAAATCAGTGGGGTCAGGAGACCCACTCAAAGTTTTATTTTTATCGAAAAATATATATATGTAAATCCTAGTTTTAGCATTATCTGTATACTTGAACCCCCTCATATTTTAGTAAATGAATTTTTTAGGATAATGAACTAGTTTATGACCCCGCTAGACAAATGTCCTAGCTCCACCACTATTTCTACCTAATGGCACTTTGACTTGTTATGCTAGTGGGTTTCCCTATTTGGATTAACTTGTACTTTACTGTTTATAAGTTAGAGGTTGATGTTTCTCAGGTTGATCTCGATCCTTATGGTTCACCATCAGTGTTCCTGGACTCTGCGGTTCAGTCGATTGCCGAAGGAGGGATGCTGATGTGTACAGCAACAGATATGGCAGTGCTATGTGGAGGCAATGGAGAAGTCTGCTACTCCAAGTAAATTTGTACACACACAATTGCTTTCATGTATCAATATGTTATCAGAACTGAGATTATGTTGTACTTTCTCCTTCTGAAAGTTGCAATGTTTGGCCTTTTATTATCTTAAGTGAAATTGTTTGTGGCTAATTGCCAAATAATTAAAATACATTTTAATAAAGACAAAATAGAGGATGTTGTGGACTCGGATACATTTTGAACAATAACAAAATTGGTACATAGTTCATTTTAATCATGTGATAGATGCAGTACTTGAATTTAGAAAACAATGTGAGACTCATCTATTGTTGTATTATGAACTAGATATGGTTCCTACCCACTGAAGGCAAAGTATTGCCACGAAATGGCTTTGAGGGTCCTCCTTGCCTGCATTGAGGTACTTTAATCTTCAACTATATTTATATTATTCCAATTTTTTTAAAGTCTTGGAATTTCACCTTTTTTACAAAATGTCTTCTTTAAATGTCTTGCCTTCCTCAAATACAGAGCCATGCAAATCGGTATAAACGATACATTGTCCCTGTGTTATCTGTTCAAATGGACTTTTATGTGCGGGTGTTTGTTCGCATATATACGTGAGTATATTTTTTCTCAAGCTATTAAATTATTGCAACGTAGGTTTAATATTGCTGAAATATGGGATGATTGCAGGTCAGCAAGTGCCATGAAAAACACTCCACTCAAGCTTTCATATGTTTATCAATGTACTGGTTGTGATTCTTTTCATCTCCAGCCACTTGGAAGGACAGTCTCCAAGGTTTAGAGATTTAATTTCATGTAAAAACCCATATGATGTTGGGACATAGAAATGAGAAAACTTGGAATTTCTATATAACCTTTTGGTTTCTTTTTTCTATTTTCCTTAGAATACAACAAGTGTGAGATATCTCCCAGGGTTTGGTCCTGCTGTTCCCCAAGAGTGCAGTGACTGTGGTAAGAAATATAACATGGGAGGACCCATTTGGTCAGCTCCTATTCATGATCAAGATTGGGTGACATCAATATTAGCAGATGTGAAGTCTATGAAGGAAAGGTATCCTGCTTTTGGTCGAATATCTGCGGTCCTGACAACAATTTCAGAGGTACCTTTGTTACACTTGAACTAAAGATTCTAACCTTTACATGCTTTTTAAAAATATACCGGGTAAACTTGTAGAAAAATATTGAAACATTCATGTATATATTCTCTGCGTATTTAGTTCTTTTTTCCATAGTTAACTCTAGTTTGTTTTGTTCAGGAATTACCAGATGTTCCCCTTTTTCTGAGTTTGCACAGTCTATGTGCAACCCTCAAGTGCACCTCCCCTTCTGCAGTGGTATTTAGGTCTGCAGTGATCAATGCAGGATATCGTATCTCTGGAACTCATGTGAATCCATTAGGGTTAAAATCTGATGCTCCGATGGACGTCATATGGGATATCATGCGTTGTTGGGTAAGCTAGTTTTGTTCATCAAATAAAGTACAAGCCTTTTTTTGTTCATAACATGTTTTCAATGCTTAAAGTCGGTGCCTTTTTTTGTTGATTTCAAGGTTAAAAAATATCCCGTGAAAGCCCAACCGCCAGAGCATTCTGGAAGTGTGATTCTAGCCAAGGAAGCCGTGCTTCAGGTATACTGGATTAATCACCAATGAGCAAAGCATAGAGTGTATTTTTGTTTTAAACACGAAGAGAATGGTGATACTGTATGTGGTTGAATTGTGAAAGCAGGCTAATTTTGCTCGAGCAGTTGCATCACTAAGCAAGGCGCAAGCAAAGAAGGTTGCACGTTTCCTTCCAAATCCTGAAAGGCATTGGGGACCGAAGCTGAGAGCGGGGCGTACCATCACTAGTAAACACGCGTCTCTTTTGGGCCAAGAAACACTGAATGGGATTCTTAAGAATAATGAAGAAGAAGGGGAAGAGCCTGAAGCCAAGCGTAAGAAGACACAAGATCCTCCTACTACTTCCATTACATGATTAAATGGTAGCTTTTCATACACATCTCGCCTGATTTTATTCTGCATTTCTGTGCAGAGCATGAATCCAACTTGTAATCTCGGCGGGTCAACTGCCCTGTTCAAATAATTTTGCCAAAAATAATATATTACGTTTGTTGAAGGTAGGTATGTTCTGTATCGAAGTTTGCAAGTGTTGAAGTTCCACGACGAGCAAACAAGTCTCTTTTGGCAAATAATTTTGCCAAAAATAATATATTACGTATGTTCTGTATCGAAGTTTGCAAGTGTTGAAGTTCCACGACGAGCAAACAAGTCTCTGGTTTTCCTCTCTTTTTTGTTTATTAGAAATCTTATGTATAATATTCAATTGAGATATATGTAATTAGCTGCAATCAAGTTGCTTTGATTGGTTTGTTTCCCTTGAAGGGGTTTTATTTATTTACTTAGTTTGGTTATTTGATTTTCATGTGTTGTATTTTCTTCGTATTTTTTAGATAACTAAAAAGTAGAAAATAGTTCCTAACATAGGATCACCACCAGACTTTGGGTCTCCTATCGGCCGTCGTTGCCATGGTGGCTGCTGTTTTCTTAAAATTCGGCAGCAATGTGTGACAAGAGGCCTTAGTCTCCAACAAGAAATTCTAGTCAGGTCATCAAAGAATTCCGCCTAGAGCCAAAACCTTAATTTAAGTCTTTATTTTAACAGTTCACAGAAATTAGGTTTTCTATTTGGGTCATAAAAATCAAATTTTTTTTTTGAAAATATAGGATATGCATTGGTGTTGACCTTTTTATAAAATGGTGGAAGATTGAGACATCATAGTCAGTTACGTAAACAACCACTAGGTTAGACGGTTCAACATTTAGCGGGTTAAGAAATAATAAACATAACATTTATTGATCTCTATCAATCGAATCAAGAAAACAAAATTTCCAAAACAATAAGTGAATCATGTATCTAGTTTTGACTTTAAGAAATAACTTTTCTATAAATTTAGTGATGAGATGTACCAACGTAGACTTGCAAGCCAACCAATGTGTGCAGTAAACAAGTCGGTTTAGGAGGGATTTGCAATGTGATGTTGAATCCTCAATCTTACAAAGAAATATCTTATTCACATCTTGATACAAAGTGTGGTATTATGGGTCAATTAAATCTTAGCACATAATTTAAAGAAGTAATGAAATTATACTTTTTGTATGATCGGATCAGTATACGGTCTTACAATCTTACATATGATCCTATTATTCTAAATACGATCCTACATACAAAGTGATGTAAGATCAGGATTTTAGTAACTTTAGCCTTTGTAAATGCAAGATGCGCACAATGTTTAAAAAATGGTAAACACTAGTCAGACACTCTTTAGTCAAACATCAAAGCAAGGCACACTAACACAGTAGTTAAAATAGGACTATTAGTTTATTATCACTATATGATTGCCAAAACGAGGAACAATGCTAAAAAGAGATGCCATCATTCATTCATTCTGCAACAAGTAACTAAAAGCAAAACTAGCTTACCCAACAAAACAAACCAAAACAAAAATCTTGGGTTGTAAAAGAATATTGAATCTTCACACTCACACCTACTGCAAAACAAAACAAAACAAAACAAAAAAAAGAAGCCTAAAGCTCTCACTTGGCATTTGCCTTCTTGGAGTCCTTCGGATTTAGCTCATCCCAAGCTTCAATCCAAGTAATCATGGCATCCGCAAGCTTCGCAAAATAAGGGTCTATTTTCCCAAGCTTATCCTTAACCTGCTTTGCCAATTCGATGTAACACAACTGAACTGTCGTGCACTCTTTTGGAAGACTGGTGGCTTGGAAGAATGGGATGATTTCTTCTTGCCAAAAGATACCTTTATACTCTTTCTTCAAGTTCACAAATGGGTTGCTAGCCTTACTATGCCATATGTATGGCAAGCCAGTCTTGATCCCCAGCCCCAAATGATCACATATCACCTAAAAGAAATGGACAAATTCCGTGTTAAAAAACGTGTTTCCTCGCAACAAAATTGTCAAAGAAACAGAACTTTATGGTAAAGTAACAACCTTGACACACCAACCAGCCCACATGTCATCATAGCGACCAATGGGTTGACCATCACCCATGAGCCCAAAATACATAGCTGGCCCAATAAGGTGACGGTCAAATGCCAGGTTCATTCCACACATAGGGAACAGAGTACCCTTTGGAATTGTCATAACTGCATCCACGTACCTGAGAATTAATAAACCCAAATCATCATCCATGCAAAAACATGTTGAACACAGACAAAAGTAAATTAAGGAAGTATTCAAGTATTCTACTACCTAGTGTTTCTCTCGCGAGGCTTGACAAGCTGAGTTGGGGCATCATAATCAGGAATATTGAGCCACAGACCATGAGACACGGCGGTGGGGATACCCTCACGGAGGCTAAATGGGTAGCCACGGACGAAATCACAACCATCGGCAAAAGGGTCATAAAGGGTGTTGAAGAAATAAGGTGTAGATGGGTGAAGGAGGTTCCTAATATGTTGTGCAAGTGCATCTATGTCTTTCCCAGTCGGATCTTTAGCAACCTAAACAACAAGTCCCTTAAGTCAATATCGAAATTTTGAACCAAACCCATGTGAAACAAAATATCAAACAGTTGGAAGGCAGATCAAGTAATAACGGAAGAATGAAATCAAACTCACAAAGCAGTCATCGTCAATGGTGAAGATATACTTCTTCTTGGAAACCATGTAACCAAAGCAGCGACAAGCTGAATCTTTGAAGGAGATACAAGAGGCCTTAGGACCCAAAAGCTTGTTAATGTCGTTACGATTGTAGAGGTCGTAATCGAAACCATCCGGGACCTTGATGGTTTTGGAAGGATCACCATCTTGAACAATGATCAAATGGTATGGTTGAAAGAAGGGCCTCCACATTTCGAGAAAATCGAGGTTTCTGATTGTGGGTATGACGATATCTAGGTCATCTTTGAGGGGAGAGCTGGAGGTCGCCATGAGAAAGAAACAGAGGAAAAATGGTGTTCAGTGTTAAGAAAGAAGAAAGGATCACCACCTTGCTAATTCTGTTTTAATAAAATTCGGGTCTCCAGTAGTCCATTGTTGCCGTTCAAAAAGGAGGAGAATTGGGGGACGTGAGATAACGGCGGGGACGGAGGATGTGACGGATCTTATTCGGTCAATTAATTGCCTAAGTTTTACCCTCTCTTCTAAATCTTCTAATAATTAAATTAAAGAAAGAGTTAATTGCACCAATAGTCCTTTAACTATCTCAAAGTTGCGACTTTAGTCTTTTTTTTCAAAAAGTTACATGGATAGTCCTTTAACTGCCCACAAATTACAAGTATCGTCCTTTTTAACGATTTCTGTCCAAAGGTACCGTTAAGCCTATTCACGTGCGTTGCACACGAGGGCATCAAAGTCCTTTTACACCCTTTCATTTACTCAGACGGTCAGACCCATTTCACCCCATTTTACTTTCTTCTTCCTTCTACCTTCTTCAACTGTAAAAACCTAATTTCATCCATAAATTTACTTGGAGCTTCAAAATGGTAACAAGTTTGTATCAGATTAGCTTGCCCGGTGAACACATTGATCCGTATCGAGATTACGGTAAGATTTGCATGTATACTTGAGCTACTTTGCTATGTATCGATATTGTTCATACTTAATTAATAGTCATAAGAGACTAATCTTAGCTTTTGGATCAACTCAATCAATGGTTCATATTAAATTTTAAAATTTTGAGTAGAGTGACATTTTCGTACTTAACATGTGATGCTTTTACAATCACATGTGATTGTATATTGAATCATATGTGATTGAATATTAAAAATTCAGAACCATGTTTTTTATTTGAACTTTATTGAACAAAGCTCTATAAATATATCTTAAATTTTTCAAAAAAAATTAATCATCAAGAACTAAAACTGAGGTTAATTTTTAAATTTTTTGTTGACCATCTAAAATGATTCAATTATGATTAACCATAAAACCACTCCGATATCAACAAGCTACCCCATATACAAAATTGCTTGTTGTAGCAAGAATCAAAGTTTTTAGTCTTGTTATCAGGTTATCAATATTTCACTCTTATTTAGTAGAATTAAAAGAATGTTTCATTATGTTATTTATGTAATAATTCTATTTTTTGAACGATAGAATACATATCCTTTAATCTTACTTTAATCTTACTTTTATATACATATCCTTTAACTCCAACTATAAAAATGTTTTTACAATGCATCTTGATACTGGTAGAGTACATTCTATAATTGTGTTTTTACAAATGACACATAAGAGTTCAAATCAAATCAAAAACATAGTTTTAGTTCTGTTTAGTTTTTATAATATTAAAAATAAAAACGGTTGGTTAAATCATAAATAACACAAACATTATTTATATTTTAATGAAATACATTTTAATTTTTTTTTCTTTTTGAACTAATAAGAAGAGCTAGAGACAAAAGGTCTTTATATATATATATATATATATATATATATATATATATATATATATATATATATATATATATATATATATATATATATATATATATATATGTGTGTGTGTGTGTGTATGTATCTTTTACAACAGGTTGATAGAGACAATTCACTTTAACCTAGACTAATTTTTTTAGTGTTAGTACATTAAATTTGATGAATTGTCATTCACATGATATTCTCTTTTAGGTTTAGAACTACAATTAAGACTTGAATCAATGTGTAATTGTGTACTTCTTACTAATTTTGAGTATGATACCAAGCAGAAAACAGAAGAACAGAACCAAAATCGAATTATCGGATTTAACTTATAACTTATAGGTTTCAACTTTCAATTATACAACAGTAAATAACACTATAACTTCAACTACTCTACAAGATAGTACATTCAAACAAGAGTGTGACCAACAGGTGAATTCACCCACATTTTAAAGACGAATGCAGAGTATCTTCAATTGCTGCTCAAGCATTAAACAAAAGCGAAGAATAAGGTCAAAGACATTATCAGTAGAGGAAGTAACGAGAGGCTTAAACGATTGCTGGCATTTGGGAGATACGGGTATGCATCAGGTGGTGGCATCACACAATTATCACCATTGAAATAGATTCTTCGAGGAAAAGCCCACCCCTTTTCAAATGTGAAAGTCGATTTATCCTTACGAAATAGTAACTCTGATTGAACATTCCCCAATGGTCCAGCTTGATTCAGAAAATCATTGTAAAATTTAACCCCCCATAGCATAGCAGTATCATCTGTAAAGAAAGAAGATTAGAACCATCTTTTTTATAAATCTAAGCACAAAATGGATCAAGAGTATGCTTGTGAACTTACTTATAGAAGAGTAAGGAGTCAAAGGTTTGTAGTTAAAACTGAAAATCTGAGTAAGGTTGTCAAAGTTGGGATGTTGGACAACTAAGTTCCACTGGGAGTAATTCATCCTGTAGTTAAAGTTTGTAATGGTGACTTTCACACGCCAGTAGTCCTTGTAATTAAGCTTCACGTGCCAGTGAACTCGAATCGGGCACATATGTTTTGTGCACTGAACCAAGGGGGTCAAGCTGTTCTTCCCAGGACCATTAACAACCGAAGCTAGATATGGGGAATTCGGACTACAAAAACAATCAAGAAAAAAACATTATTTGATTGCAGTTACAGAATTAACAAAAGTAATTTGTTTAATAGTCTAATACCCAATTTAAATAACCTTACTTTACACAACTTCCAGGGTGAGTAGCGTTGTTTTGGCATCCACAGGTGCATGTTGGGCAGGGTACAATTGTTTCATTGTAGAACGAAGAGAGAGATACACAACAAGTGGGAGTTTTCTGAGCCAAAAATTGTGAATATGTACATGTAACGTTCCATGTCACTGGCAAAAGAAGATTAGGACATTAGAATTGTGTAAAGCTACTATAGTTTATGAGTTTTAATTTTATTTATATGCTTACTCATAGCTTGAGTTACTCTTCTTCCATCTGATGTGATGAACTTTGTTGGTTTACCAACTACAGCCGGTCCACATGTGTAGCCAGGGCCTGGTGCAAGCAAGGTGAAGTTCTTGGGTGGTTTGACTGTTTTGTTAGTGGTTCCGGCTGCACCAACACTAACCTGGAAAGAGCTAGCATAATTGTTTGGATCTTGAGCCCATGAGTTGATAACACCTCCCTTGCAGCAATTTGCAATCTGTTGATTGTAAGGTGTCCCTGGTAATAGATCAACAACAGTTGGGGTTTTCTTGCAGCAATGCGGCGGTGCACTTTTATATCTTGAACAGTCTCCTTGCTCGGTGGTTTGACTGCCCATCATGCTCCATATAACCTCTTTCTTAGCCCAGGTCCAACCCAAGGTCCACCCTGGAGGTGAAATGTGGCGGTATTGCTGGAAGTTATACATTGTAACAACCGCCTGCACAAAAAAGCAATCAAGTATGTAGTCTATATGAGTAGCCATTAGCAACATCAAGGATTGCCAATCAACATTGATTATGAACTTTAAACAAAGAAAAATGTTTTTTTTTTTTATACTTACAACATAGCCATCTGGGGTCCAACTAATAATATCCCACTTGATCGTGATATTTCCATTTGGGTCAAGTGCATCATAGGCCTCTGCAAATTAACAAACAAAACAAACAGGTGAAGAGTTGTTTAATGTCGAATGCCCGAGTTTTGCCAAAGATGGAGCCTAGTAACTTGCAAAATAGCGATAGAGGACGGGAAATCATTACATGAAGCAACACATGATCTGAATTATACGAAACTGTAAAAAGGAGTAGTTAACCATTCACTCTGAACCTTAACAAGCAGCCTATACAGGTCAATGAAATTTAAGGAGTAAGTCAATCTTTTATCTTGAACAATTTCATTTTTTGAGCGACTTCAAGATGTTCAAATTTCCAAATTGGGGTTAGCTTAATATTGTTACAATAAAGATCTACCGATGATCAACTATGAAGCAATTTGCTAGTACAGGATACAGATCACTCAAGTGATTGATGGAAACATAAGGAATTCGAGCTATTGAACTATAACTCTGATCCATAAAGATCGAATCTTTGTCATTCTGCAAAACCTAGAAACTAATCTGATAAAGGATCCACTAATCAGCTTCCCTGATATATAATACCAACTGAAGTAAAAAACTGATAAAGTGACCAAAATATCCCACACCCATCAGTCAACTTAACCATTGAAGTACAAATTTCGATTAACGAAGATCATATCAATGAAATTAAGCAATATCCAGAAGACGCAATGATTAAAAAAGGCAAATAGAAGCCTCAAGAACTCAAATGTAAATAAGATCCAAACCTGTGCAAGTGAAACTGAATGAAGAAAGCAAGAAGGCGAGAACAATGGTGGAAATTGTAAAGCTGGATATAGATCTGAAGAAGTAAGCCATTACTTGTTTCCAGGATTTACAAGATCCGTTAGCGTTTGTAGCCCCCTTGAGAGAGAGAGTGTTTGTGTGTGAGAGAGAGAAAGAGAGATGTGGGAGCAGTCCTTCTCTGCTTCGCAGAGCAGTGATTTGATCGTTATTAAAAAGAAAAGGTCTACCCAAATCAATCAATTAACCACCTCTTATTAAAATGTATATTCTTTTGGTGAAAATTATATCTATCTTGTGCATCAAACATAAGATGTTCTTTTTCTTGGAACAAGTAAACATGATTTTTTTAAAGCAATTATTAAAAAAGGAAAATAAATACACATGTTAAATTTTAGTCCTTAAGTTCTTAACTGATATAGGTGTTCAAGATAACATATATATACATTTGAAGATAGGAGTATTTAATAGCGTTTTTTCTTTTATAAAATGTTAATTTTATGCTTAATTCTTTCGGATACCAATTCATTTAGAATGAGAAATTTTTAATAGTTTAAATATAGAAGCTAGTAACTAAACCACTCATTTACAACAAACAAACAATGATTCTAAAATGAATTATAATATTAATATAAGAAATAAGAGGAGTTAAATTGCCTTACTTTTAATTCTAAGAGTTAATTACTATTTTGGTCCACGTGGTTTTCTTTTTTTTCTTTAAGCTTCATTAATTACTAAGATAGTTCATGTTTTCTAAACATATGTCACTTTTGATCATGTATAGCACATATCTGTTAACTTTTTAAAATATTTATTTCATTCACTTAACTTGTTTTTAGTTTTGGACATTATTACATAGAATCATCTTCAGCGCCATACCACCATTACTATTATTATCATATCACAATCTCTGCTATATCATTATCATCTTCATCACCATCACCATACATCATATGAGATACAAATGAAAATAGAAGAAATATGTCCACGAACACATATCAAGGTAGAAGGAGACATAATCAAATATATCATCGATCATTATAAACAATAGAAAACAAATGAATCAAATACATCATTATCATTATCCCGAAGTCAGAGCTCTCCTTTTAAAAAATTGTACCGGAATTATATTAAACACAATTATCATAATCGAAAATAAAATCCTATTAAACACTTGATCTAAAACCAAAAATTAATAGACGAGTTAGGTTCACAAACCTAACAAAATTCGTAAATGAATCTAGAAAATACAGAACCACAAGCAAGCTTTGTCAATATCTCACATCAAGAATACCTACATAGTGGTTTCTCATAACTCTACATTATTTTCTTTGATTAGCCAATATTTAGAACAAACAACGAAAAAATACGTGCCGATCAGCATGCAAACCCTTCCTCTCATCCTAACCCTTCTCAATACCAAGTCTCACCTCTCACCCGACACCACCCTCTCAAATCCTATTTCAGATCACTCTCTTTACTATAAAACTGAAAATATAAAAATGTAATAAAGAAAAACTATGCATGAAAAAGAGAAAGTACCAACCACAGAAACGGTCGCTAGGGAGTACAACAATTCTTGCCGACAAGAACATTGGTGGAAATGTATATATGTACATGATATCCTAACTAATTACTCTCTATTCCTATAATAATATACTTTTATATTATTTTATTTTTTTTTAACAAATCAAGAAACTCTATTTCGCAGACAAGTTTGACATTGGATTAAGTGTGGTCACATGAAATTTATAAGATCCGAACTTTAACTCCTTTTAAGAAATCCCAAACCTTTAACTCAAATAATACACTTAGTTGACTAGTTTAGGTTTTTAGTGATTTACTTATCTAACATAAATAAATAAATAATTAGAGTAGCAATTCTTAGCTCCTACTAATAATAAAGGACTGTAACAGTATAAAATTAAATAATCATTTTAGTACAAAAATTGTGTATATTGGTTATAAATATGGTAATAAAATGTTCGTTAATTGGCTTCGTCTAGACTTGAGGCTTGACTATACCGCCGCTACAAGATCAAAGATTTATTTGTGAGGCTTGAAGTATATTAGTACCAGCTTGCGTACATTTACCTGTTATAAGCCTTATTTATTAATGTATGTTAAGAACATTGAACCATATGTGAAGAATATATATGGTTATGGGTCTAATCCCGCCGGTTTGACAAAAAAATATCGATTTAAAAAGAGATTTAGAATGTTTATATATTATGTATTTTTAAAAGAAAAACTGGTTTAGATTTAGATTGTACAACGACCATACTAAAAATTATTAAATTTTTTGATTGAAAGGTTGAAGAATTAAAAACGTCTTTGTTTAATAACTGGAATTTTACCTGGCCAGTTGAAATTAAAAATGAATGGATGATGGTGATTTTGAAGAATAAACAATGTATTTAGTGGTTAATTGAGTAGTGTCGGTGGATATATTAAATATTAAAATATTAAAAGACAGGACATATCTAGCTCCTCCATACCTACGTGGAAGTTTTGGTCTTTTTGGACTCTTTCTACCGTTATATTGCAAGGCTTAAACTATAAAAGACTAATGATGATTTAGGAAACACATCTAACTTTAGAAATTATTTTAATTTATTTATCTTTGGACATAACCAGCCACCATCTAATGACCGGTAATATATGCACCGACTACTTATTAGAGATGTTAAAGATTCCGGTTTTATAAAAGTTTCAACTAAAATTATAAAGTGTAGAGTTGTAAATGAGCTGAATGTTAATAAACCATTTGTGAAATTGTTCGGCGGAAAGTTCGTTTATTTAATAAACGAATGAACATGAGTAAGATTTTTCGTTCGTTTAATTATACGCATGAACATGAACCGATCTCTCGTTGTTCATTTATGTTCGTGAATGTTCGGTTATCCGTTATTTATATATGTGTGCGTATATGTGTATATAGTGTTTATTAATGTTGAATTCATATTGTGTGTTTCTTCGTTTACCATTTAAATGAATATACAAAACTTTACACAAACTAACCAATTTTTTAAACACTTGAAAAATTGGTTCGGCTAAAATTAAATGAATAAACACGAATACAAAAACTCGTTCGTGTATACATTAATGTTCATCTAAAGTTAAATGAACAACATGGAAAAAGACCTTTAAAATGTGCTAGAAGACTAATTAAGTAGTAAGTTGACATAAAAAAAACTGACTGAAGTTGTCTCTCGAAGGTTGAGATTCTTTTTTGTTTCTTCGAAATCACAGTATGCATGTATTCAAATTCTAATACTAGTATAAGAATTTGAATTTAGAAAAAGATGATACTTGTTGATATCATACTTTTCGCTAGGTTCCAATTTAGGCGACATATTTATGTTTTGTATAATTGTAGGATGGGGAGGGTTCATGCGAGAACTGTTGTTAGTGCGAGAACCGCGAGAACAATCTCAATCGTTCCTAGGATATGTGAAGTATCATGGATGGAGAGCGTGGAGGGATAAGGTGTGGCAGGGTGTATGTGAGGAATTCATGGGTGGGTAATGACATTGAAAGAGGGGGAATTAGACGGCTTAGATTGGTTCTCGCGGTTCTTGCGCTAACAACGGTTTTCGCATTAACTTTTGTCATTGTAGGATTATATCAAGCGAAAACTTCACAATCATGGTAACATGAACCAAGAAATTTGCAATTACAAACAGCATCCCAAAGTTATTTGAAAATTTTAGCATAATATTGTGTTACTTAAAAGGATAAAAGTGCGTAAAAATTCAATAAACTATAATTACATTGTCATTGTATATATAACAAACTTTATTTTTTACCTATTAACACGGCTACTTTTATATTCGACTCATTATATACAACTCACATGTGATAGTAGGTCAACATGTTTTAACCTTCTTTAATTATGATTTATTTTGTTAATATTTTGATTATAAATATATGAATATCCTCATCACTCATGTTCAAGCCATGTCAAGCCATCGATCTGCTCCGCTGATTGCCTATGTTCAAGCCGATTCGATTTCAATCATTATATTTGATTCAATTGGTTTTTGTTTACGACTTGGTAATAAGTGATTTCTAGATATGGATATTATTTGCCGATCTTGTTTAATTTAGACATCATCTTCAAAATCGACTCATCTGGTTAGGGTTTTTCTAGTTCAGACATCAACTTTGAGGCTTCATCATTTATAATCGATTGTACAAATAAATCGAAGATTGTGCAAATACATGTTCTTAAATCGACCCATTTGGTTAGGGTGTTTATGTTTGTTTTTTGTTTAATAAATCGTACTAGAATTAAGATGAATCCATTAAACTTGTCCACCTGCATGCTTGCATTTTTGTGTTGATGTGTTTAATTTTCTAAATGATTTCCAGATGCATTTTCTTACAACTGCTTGTGTCCCTTAAGGTTTTTGTTCAAGGTTTCTTTAATTCAAATTGTTGTTTAGGATTGTTTGTGTATAAATCCATGGTTGTTGGTTTGATTGATTTTGGATGAGCATTAAAAAACATCAAGAATATTTCGAAGATCGATATGAAGAACACCATACACACAAGAATATAAAAATTAAAAGAAAAAGTTACGTGTAACTAACTTTGTGGGTAAGAGATTGCATATAATAAACCAAAAATGAAAGTTGATGGTATTTTAAGATACAAAATAAAATTGATTGTATACAACTACAATTTAGACATAGTTTATTGTATTTCCGCACAATACCCTAATTTATATTTAACAAGCAAATAAACCACCAATCAAAATAAATGAAAAAAATTCCTCAATTATGTTCTTCATCTCTTTCGATGAAACCTTTTATCTATCGAATTTTTACTCACTCTCATGTAACCAACCACACACATTGATTCTCTCCCTAACCACTATAATGAATTATTACAAAAAGTGTCACACACTTTCAAAATCGAAATTAATTCAAGTTCAAACCTGTTAGAAATGAGCATAAATAGATGAAAAGGATCGATTTCAAACCTGTGTTTTATTTTAATTTAACATAGACCTTGTTCAATGTGGTCCATTACTCGGAGCCTCGGAGGCGTTAACTTTTTTAGGTAGGTGATGGCCCACTTGTAAGTTGGAACCTGTTGCACTGATTTGGGCCTAGGCCCAACAAAAATGGGCCATAAAGACTTAAAAAGTAGGGTACTAAACAATTGGTTAGGTTTTGGATTTGCTATGATTCTTGAAGATTAGAGGATGTACCTCATGGAACAGTCACAGCCTCACACTATCTAAAATCCAATACAGATCTAACAAAAGATGGGTCAATATCAACATTACAAGTAATTATATGATGACGTGAAAATAAAATTGGTTAGGTTTTGGATTTGCTATGATCCAATGCACCATATAACTTTAGCATGAACTTTGGATTTGTTCATGTTACAGCATTTGCAATTCTACCTCATAGAGAAATTCAATTAAAAAGACTTATGAATCAAATTATTATAGTCATTCATTTAACAAATTAATTTTAGTTGTACAAGCTTCATCATCTATTTTGAAAAAAACTAAAAGCCAACATTAACTTTTTTTTTTACCAAAATTTAATTCAATTTTGATTATAGATTGAAACAAAAATTTTAAACATAATTTCACATACACTTTCTTAACTCTTAAAATATTATATTTGTACACCCTAACTTAAAAATATTATATTAATCATTTATAATATTTTAAAATATTATATTTAATTCTTCCTAAGTATTAACTAGAGTTTAGTAAAGTACTTCCCTCTACCCTCTCAGTAAATTAACCCCAATCACCATATATGATCACATATTGCATGCATGACATGATTTGATCTCAGGACCAGTAATAAGTAAACCAAATATAAGAAAAACACAGATTAATTTCCAACATCTCGTTCCATAATGCTAGGTAGGGTTAAATATAATTGTTTATACAGATTCAACAAGCTATCGTACGTTGTTGGGCGATTTATGTAAAAATATATGAACTTAATTTGAGATCTACGTACAAGGACCGACCCTTGCATCAAGATGATCGATCAGTGATGATGGTTCCTTTCGAAGTATGCAGCAGCTTTTATGTCTTGTAAAAGATAAGGTAATAACTGCTCTGGTGGTTCTTCCAACTCCAGGTATTCTTCCGACTGCATTCCCCCAAGTTTCGCCAGTTGATCCGCACAATGGTTCCCGTCTCTTCTTGTATGAATAATGGTGCACTTGTGTTCTATCAGGATCATCTGAATAGCCTCCACAACCGACGGCTTGATTAGCGGATGAGAATTATCATCTATTTCACCACCCCCAAGCATAAGAATCGCTTGGCAATCAGTCTCGATCACCACGTTCGACAGATTCTTGTCTCGGATCAAACACAAACCTCTATACACGCTCCAAACTTCAGCCTCCAAACTCGTAAACGACCTTTCCTTCATCTTTCCAACGTACCCACACAACCATCTACCTTGGCCGTCTCTTATCAGACCCCCGAAACTCGCTGGACCCGGATTCCCTTTCGAACTCCCGTCCGTGTTTAACTTGAGATAATCATACTCAGGAAACTTCCATATGGATTTCACCGTACTCGCTGCAACGTAGTTATTATAACTGGTTTCTTTAACGGGTATATTTGTATGAGGGTTTTGTTGTGGTTTTGGCATGATCAGAAGATGATGACGACGATATTGTATAGGTTGGTATGGGGAGGGATGAATACGATATAGCAGAAGAGTACGAGGGATGATCCTGATTAATCTAATGGGCTTGAAAACTATCACTGTTTGGTTGATCTCCATGTTCAATTTCTTCGATAACGTACGTACGTACGTTGTATATATAAGACGAACTGCCGGTGTGTATATATATATATATATGTGAAGTTATTGTGTGACTTTGAGAGCAAATGGCAGTAGTTATTTATATATGATCAAGTACTGATTAGCACCGACGTTCATTTGATTAAATAGCTTAAAAATCTAGGTTAATCCTTAATTAGCTGGAGAAAATATCTTTCAAAATAAGATAAAGATATATTCTCGATAACTTAATATCCAAGTTTTGTTTTATATTTTAAAACAATAATTTATCATAAAGCCTTTTAAAATATATGATAATTATAATTTTCTGAATTATATATATATATATATATATATATATATATATATATAAGGCATGCAAATTTTCCAAAAATAATCATAAATTGATTTACAATTAACCAATCACAACCTCCAATTTCAAAATCATTCAATTTTCAAAAACAATTTTGGAAATATGTGGATAATCGAATTAAACTCAATTTTTTCGAATTTAATTCAATTTTAAATTAATTGGGAGGGGGCTAAATGAAAATTAGAGAGGGTTTTATAAAAGATGTGAATGGTTTTTAAGAAAATATAAGGGGTTTTTTTTTAAAAATTGTATATTTTAATGTAACTAATTATAAGCTATTTATAAATAATGTTTAGTAACTTGTGATATATTTTGTTTATAGAAAAAATAATTATATATTTACGACTGTCTCATTTTTATCTACGTTTTGGTATAAATTTTATTGTAACATGACACTTTTTTGAAATTAGTATATTCTCATTACAAAGGTGATATTTTATTTACTGCATTATTTTTATTTGAAATTTTTAATAATGCAAATACACTTCCGAAATACTCGTGCGTGCACGGGTCAATAAACTAGTATATATATAAAAGACATACAAGTTTTCAAAATAACCATAAATTGAGTATTAATTAACTAATCATAACCTTCAATTTCAAAATTATTCAATTTCAAAAACAATTTTAGAAAGATTAATGGTCATCGAATTTCAAATCTAAATCAATTGGGAGGGGCCTGAATGAAAATTATGAGAGGGTATTAGGTTTTTAAGAAAATGTGGGGGTTTTATAAAAATTGTATATTAATATAATTAATTATAGGGTTTAGTTCTTAAAAGTGTATTCAACTTTACACGTTTTGCTATTGTATGTACTGGACTAAATTTTTTACCATTTGATGTATCAGAGTTTTTAAATTAAAATTTAAAATTACTTTTTTACTTGTTATACCGGTAGCCGGTTAATGTATCTGATGTGGCAAAATTCATTAAACGACGTGGCAATGAACCGAGTCAAGACCCATACCCGCCCGTAACCGTATAGGATAATACCCTTTGGTTTTCTTCTCGTCTCATTCAAACCGCCATTTTCATCACACTTCGCTCCTCTCTCGCTGAAGTCGATCATCGTTGGTTGCCCTAACTGTTGTTTAATGCGATTGAAGGTTAGTTCTGTTGTCATTATTCTCTATTAATGTCGATTTTGTACACATTTATCCCGATAAAGAGAACCGATGTTGTGTAAGTATGCATTGAAGTGTTGTACTGTAAAGAAATTTTAAAATTTTGCTGCTTTATTAGTGGTTTTTCATAATCGTTGTTGAGTCATTAGGTTATTATCAGATTTTAGTTTGCTAAATTAGGGTTTTAGTGATGTTGATTTTGTGATTTCTTTTGATTGCAGTATGGAGGAGTCTTACTTATTAACTGTGCACCATGATGGTTGCTTCATGTTTAACCCCTTACGGTATTAGAATGGTTCTACAATAGATTTTCATATTACACGTGTAGGTTACGATGAAATGATATCTTTTCTTGAAAAAGATACATCAACTGTAGTGACTGCTCTGTATTGGTGTCTTCCGGGAAATAAACTTGCTACTGGTTTGTTAAAAATAGATAATGACTCTGATTTAGGGTTGTTATTTGATGTTGTTGATAGTTATGGTCATGTAAATATCTACATAGACCACTTTGGTGATGATATGAGTATGTACATTACAAATGATGATAAAGGAGATGAACAGGGCATGCCTCAACAAGAGAATATGGAAACTGATAAAGGGGATGGACAGGGCACGGGGATAGTAGAAACTGGCAGTTATCAGGCTTACCTTGTCCTCATGCAGTAGCTGCTATATTCTACATTCACAAAATGCCTGAGGAATATGTGCCTAATTGGTTCAAAAAATATGTCTTCAAAGAAGCATATGCCAACCATATACAACCTGTTCAAGGCATGAACCAATGGCCACCAAATGACTTGAATAAACCTTTACCCCCTCTGCCAAGGAAGATGCCTGGTAGACCAAAAAAGAAACGAAAGAGGGCTGCACATGAACCTGCAAGTCATATGGGTAAGATTTCAAGGGTTGGGTCTGTTATGACATGCAAGAAATGTAGTGGGGAAGGTCACAACCAAAGACGTTGCAATGGTGATAATGGGAAGGGTAAAGATGTTGACTCAACCAATGCATCAACTGTTGATAAAGGCAAGGCTGTTGATAAGGGGAAAGGGAAGGCTGTTGACTCAAGTGTGAAGGCAAATGATAGCAACACTGTTGGAGGATTCATGAAAGATGCAAGAAAATCTTACAACACTGTTAGGAAGCCAAAACCAAAACTGCTACCCATTAGAAAACAAGGTGCACAGCAAAGGATTTCAAAGATAAATATGCAAAATAAGAAACCTGGTCCAGGGAGCACATCACAGGATCCATCAATTCTAGATTGATCAAGTCTTTTATGCTCACTGTTTTATGCTCATTTTTTTGTGTGTGCAACTGGTTTCTTTGTGCATGGATGTAATGATACTCAAACTGGTTTATGCTCACTGTTTTTTTTTGTATGGATGTAAGTAATGAATTATGGGTAAGTAATGGAATTTGAATTATGCTTTATGCTCAACTGTTGTAATGATTTATGGTTTATGCAACTGTTGTAAGTCAAAATATTTGATTCTTCATTGATAACAATTTCCTTACATTGTCATATTTCTACCCAAAAGAGTACACAATTCTTTACAATTACATTACAATGACAACCAATACAAAGCATAAACACAAAATAACTACAATTAAACACATAAACATCCTATCATAAACTTTCAATTTTGACTTGGCAAAAGTCAAATCTTCTAGCAGTTTGACTTTTTCTTTGTCATTGTCTTCATCATACTCATCTAGCTTCAGTTTTCCCATTCTTGAACGTTCCAAATGCAATTCATATACCAAATCCTTGTAGTGCTCACTTAGCTCATCATCCAAAAATATAAACCTTTTGCATTTCTTACCAGAAGCCTAATAACCAAATTAACAAAATTTTAAGGAAATCAAGACAATTTACTGTAAAATTAAGTAAAATAACACATTTAACTTACGTAATTCGGGCAACTCATAAACCTTCTTCTAGGATTCGTTTTTGTCCATGAGATTGAAACATACATCTTATCACCACAGTAGCAGAACATATTAGGAGCCCTAGTTCCTCTTGAGTTTCTTGAGGACGAGGAAGACGAAGCCATTACAGATTGCCTACAAATCGCATACGTTACGAGGCTCGAAATCGAAACCCCAAAAGTTAGGGTTTCTCGATATCGTTATATATGAACAGATCGATCTCCCTTTTATTTATCACAGGTTTTTAATTTAAATAAAACATAATGCCACATCAGATATAACCTGTTACACCTAAGCATTTTGTAGGTAACAAGTAAAAAAGTAATTTTAAATTTTAATTTAAAAACTCTGATACATCAAATGGTAAAATTTTTAGTCCAGTACATACAATAGCAAAACGTGTAAAGTTGAATACACTTTTAAGAACTAAACATTATACGGTGTTTATACATTATGTTTAGTAACTTGTGATACATTTTGTTTAGAGAAAAAATAATTATATATTTATGATCGTCTCATTTTTATCTACGTTTTTATATAAATTTTATTGTAATATGACACTTTTTAAAAATTAGTATATTCTAAATTTTTTGTTATCCATTAATAGTAGTACCTCAAAAAAATTAGTTATTGTTTAAAATTCTGGTATATGTAAATGTTTGGTGATATTTTATTATTTTTATTTGAAAATTTTAATATCTCAAAACATTTCTGAAACACTTTTACACTTATTTTACTATACCTTTTATAATTTCATATAATCAAATTTTATACTTTTTTTAAAAAATCCCCGTGTTTTTACACGGGGTAATAAACTAGTTAATCTATATATGGATAACATAACGATTTATTTTTTTAATAGATTAAATCTCTTACTTAAGTGTAATAATATTAACAGATGCTTATGCATAACGATATTCGCGCGGTGGATAAATATTTTTTAGTAGAAATCTTTTCCATTTTGTATATAATATTTGTATGTAGGTTGATATTTTATATGCATTAATTGAGCTAGATGATTAAATTTAGTATATATTTAAACTAAAAAGTATTAATTAGCACAAGTATAAACAATTTAAAGAAAATTTAAATCGAAAACTAACACTACACTTAACAATCTGAGGGTTTGTATATAACAAGGGGTTATAAACTCGCGCGTTGCGGCGGGTGTTATTTACGTAATTTCATAGGTTTTGAGAATAAGAGATGAAGTAGAAAATATGTGTCTATTTACTATTACTATTACAACAACAACTACTACTACTACCACTAATAATAATAATAATAATAATAATAATAATAATAATAATAATAATAATATAATACTAATACTAATAATAATAGTATAATACTAATACTAATAATAATAATTGGAATTATAATAATTTTAATATTGATAATACTAATACTAATAATAATTATTAATATTATTAATAGTAGTAATTATTAATAATTTTGTTATTATTATTATTATAGTGATAATAATAATAATAATAATAATAATAATAATAATAATAATAATAATAATAATAATAATAATAATAGTAATGATAATATTTTATCATCATAATAATAAGAATAATAAGAATAATAATTATAATCACATAGCAATATTTTTTATATACTCCTCTTTAAAAAGGTTCTTCTCGAAATGATTATTAGTAAGCAATAATAATAATAATAATAATAATAATACTTTTAATTTTAATTTTAATAATAATAATATTATTAATTTTTATAATAATAATAATAATAAATTTAATAGTAATAATAAAAAATGATATATCCTCCTATTTTTCCTCCTACTTTTATCTCTTACTAACCAAATGATTACACCTAAATTCCACAAATTCTTTTTTTTTACCTCCTTAATTGATTTTGACACATATATTGATCTTATCAGTGAGAGGATAAATAAAAGGATGAAGCAGGAAGATAATAATAATAATAATAATAATAATAATAATAATAATAATAATAATAATATAATAATAATAATAGTAATAATAATAATAATACAAAAGGCACTAAAAGACAAAAAAAATCAAAACACTAAATGACAAACTTTTTTCCTCCTAAATGTATAATACCCCTGCTACTTACTATAAATTAAAATTTGTTCAAGACTATGTATATATGACTAGTGTTTTCTAAACAACAACAAATGATTTTGTTCAAGAGAAATCGCTCGTAATAGAAACTTTTTGTTCAAAAAAATTTACATCCCAAAAGAAGAATGAGCATCAAAAGAGATTTTCACAATATATTCCATGTGGTGCTGGACAATTATAAAATTTACGAAGACCAAGTAATTAATAGAAGTGTTCATTTGGGATGTGAGTAGCTTGATATCTTCCACATTAGTTCCTAGGGACGATGGTGGCCGGGACCTTTTCTAGCTGAGGAAATTGCAACGACTGTCTACAAATTCGATTCAGCCCTTGTCATGACAAAGTTGTCTTGCCATATATAAGGAGCATGTACACCATATATAATGTTGAACTTTTGTATCCTCTCCTTTGTTCTACATTCGACAACACGTAATGAAGAAAGGATAACACCCGCGCAAAGGGATAACCTCCATATGTTGTTCATGCCCCATCTAAGGGTGGAATAAGCAATCCCATGGTAAAGAACTAAAGATCGTTCTTTTCTAATGAATTTATGTAATTACAGCACATATTAAAAAACAAAGGGAAATAAGAAAGTGAAACTAGAGCTCTAAAACGAGGGGCAAATTTTCCAAAATTAAGGTTGAAGTAAATTCAGTAAATAGTGTGACTAATGTGTAATTGTGTATGCACTTTTGGTCTTACATTACAGAACTTGCAGATGAAGGTTAGCAAATTAAATGAAGAAAAAAATTTCTAACATATCATCAATCCTTGCATCGATTGAGTTCCTTCTTGTGTAACCTTGTTTGCGTGAATAGTTGTTATCACACTCGCAACGTTACCCTAAAAACGTAATTCATTTAGTCACATGAGTGATGGGGTCTAGAGGTGGCAGTTTTTGACCCATTTACTGATCATTTGGGTCGAGTCGGGTTATGTTTCATATTTAACAGGTGAAAAATGACTTGCTTATGATTTATAATTAAATAATGTAATTTTCGTAACCATGTCCGACTCTACTTACGTAGAAAATTATACTTTTTGGACAAAAAAGTGTCTTTCTAGTCACTACCAAAATCATTACCTGTTTCAACCACTTACCCAACTCATCTAACACACCTCTCTTGCCCCTCTAAGGTTAAAATTGAACACGCTCGGTTATGATGACACAAAAGATTGAGAAGGTCAAATTGAGAAAAAAATAGTATACCCTCCAATCTTCATGTTGTCAGCTTTGCAGTGACTGCTTTCACCACACATTGTTCCACCTCATTGTCTTCTATCTGGAATGAAGCCCAAATTGATAGTAATTAAATACCATGTAAACAGAAAGGATAAGTAGCTTCTACCAATTAAGAGAAAAGAGCAAAATGCCATGAAAGGGACAAGGATATTTCGACTCATTTACTAATGAATGGACTAATTTGGACTGTAGTGTGTATTTCAAAACGGATCCAACTCCAAAGAATGGTAACAAGTCAAATGGGTCAAAAGCAAACCAGTTGAAGGTCAACTGTAAGTCTATTAATTATAATGCATACAATCTCCTAAAACATTCTATTCAATCATAGTATTGATAATATATATTTATTTTAAATATACTGTTTTCCACCTTAATTCGATCATTGATTATTTATTGTAAAAGAAAGTAAGAGAGTTCGCAAATCCTCCTAACAAGCCCATCTTGCCACCTCTAGGTGTGAGCTTAGCCTGCATACCTGGAAAGTGTCCATAACCAAAGCAAAAGAAATTTGGCCATATTCATCTGAAGCAAGATCCACCATCGACATCAACCTCATTTTTGCAATGCGGTCTTCAGACAGTCACCCTCAGATTTCCAAGCTAAATCAAATACTCTTGTATTCATATTCTGATATGCATACTTCAGCAATTCCTTTGCTTACTTGTATCGATGGGTTTTTCTAGTAAGCATAAGAAAGTCGAAATCCACATGCAAAATTCAATGTCGTTTAGATCAAGGACTCAAGGAGTGTACTTTGCCATTAATAAATAAAATGTATGCCTGAACTTTAAAGCACATATTGTTTTTAAAGAAGGTTGGTACATCTAAAATTGCAATGTGCTCCTATCCCATAAAAGAACATAGACTATATAGATCATATGATTACTTAAAACCAAAACTACTATCACTTAAGTTACAACTTAAACCCCAACTTTAGATTCCAACCCAATGCAATGAACCTAAAGTGCCCCCAACATATATCATGAACAATAAACTCGGTCCAAGTGGACTGCACGAAAGTAGCACTTAGTGGCAGAACAAAGTATCAATGAACTCTGACAAGTTCAAAATGTTCATAGATTGGTAATCACTGGTCATCTACATTTGTTGGTACTTGAAACATGTTAGGTGCTTTGACAAATTCAATAATCGTGTAAGCAGCTTCTTCCTTTGTCTCACCAATAGCATGAGCGTCCTCACCAGAACATGTTGAACAGATATTTAGCCAGAAATTTGAAGTTTTCTTTGGCTAAGCTGAGAGTTCGTTTAAGCAAAGAATTAAAGTTATTACACAAATTATTGAAACTAGAAGGATACAGGAAGTTATATCCATTAGTGTACCTATTATGTTCCTTCAAAAGATTAGAGGTGGCAAGGAAAAGTTGTCGTTGATCCTGTAATCCTAGATTCCATTCCTTCAATAAGGTGTCTATCTTTTAAAGGAAGGTATGATATGTTCCATGACCTTCCCATTGGCTGCAATGTCAAGGGCCTTCATGTAAACAAGGAACCTTCCATAAGGGTTCTCTAACATGTACAGATTGAACAAGCTGAACAATTGTGACAAAATTAAAATGAGACAATGATGCTAACAAGGCTGTAAAATTTTTATCAGAGCTTACATATTCAATCATATAGGAGATTTTCGTTTGATTGTTGGGCAATTTTTGTGGATATGAGCTTTGCAATCTCCGCTGATTCATCAAGACTTTTAGGCTTTGTAACAAGGTTGCAGATGACAGTGAAGATGAACTCAAGATCTAAGATAAATACAAACAAATGCCATACTAAGAAAAATGTAATATTAATGGAGCAAAAATCAACAACGATGTTATGAATATCACACAAGCAGCATTCCAAAGAACAAGAGTTTGACCTGCATTCTGATTTTAGTATCTAAAGAACTGGCAAACAAATGGACAGAACGACACCTCCTAATGTGATGCAGATGCAGTTCAAAACAAAACCCTTGTAACATTGAAAAGCAGCAAAGATTTCATGACTCACAGAGAATAAGACGGACAGACACTAAGCATGAAAAATCAACATAGAGTGCCCATTCAACAAGCAAAGGATAAAGAATGTTGATGGAGAAGCAGCATATTTACAAATAACTACAATCAATAGACCTGGTCATCTGAGAGCACTTACACGTTTTTCTATCACATGACACTACTAGATACCCGTTTCGTCAACAGAATACACGTTTTAAAATCTGTTAGGACTGACATCTACCACAATTTGTATCAACCTCCTCAATCTGAAGATCAGTGTTTTAAGTTGATAAAAATATAATTTCTAAAGGATCTTAGAATGGTTATTGCATGTATTTTCATGTTTCCTTTATCGTCTTAACCTCTTAGGTCCGAAGCAGGGCTATCGCGTCCTAGTTACAAATTTTTACCTGCTAAAGAATGTCATTAGAACTACAAAAGAACATTCACCTAAAACAATGAAACAATACAGATAATGCCTCAACTTACAGGTTATTATGGAGCCAATTTAATTGGAAAAATAAAGCATTAGTGAAGCCAAAACCAACCATCTGTCAGCAGTCATGCATTCCTGGGCCTCTAGGCACAAACTAGTCACTTGTGGTTCAGCTACCTGAGCCCCAATTCACAAAGATTTAACAAAAATCAAGTCAATACACCATGATAAAGTAACCACAATACTCCTGATATGTCTATCACAAGCTTACAACTTTCAATGCAGTTTCATGTCAACGAAAATCATATCCATCGAAAATCACTTCATTAACATTGCGTTATTGTATATTGTCTAGATTGCAATTTATTGGATTCGTAATACCTCAGGACCAGCTTCTGCCTAGGACATCCCGGCGGTGAAACGGACGACAGAGAGAGCGGGATCCTCCTCGGAAGTAGGCACGACGGTAGTCATGGCGATGCCCGTGGCGGAAACTAACCAGTAGCAATTCAAAAAAGCTAGTATTCTGAACATTAATTGTTTCTCTTTACCTTAATTTCCATAATTTTCAATATAATTATTAGTTCACGAAATCAAGTTCTGCAAATCTGTCTAGCTATGATCGATGCATTTCATCAAACAAGTAATGCATGTGTAGATTCAAAATAATATATCCAAGCACTCTAATTAATTAAGGTCCTGTTTGGTTCGCGGAATGG
This sequence comes from Pulicaria dysenterica, assembly GCA_947179395.2. Taxonomy (NCBI): domain Eukaryota; kingdom Viridiplantae; phylum Streptophyta; class Magnoliopsida; order Asterales; family Asteraceae; genus Pulicaria; species Pulicaria dysenterica. The sequence continues at coordinate 57,168,614 of OX359295.1, forward strand.
AATTGACCGGAATTGGAATTCGTTAAGGAATTAGAATTGAAAGGAATTAGAATTGGAATTGGAATTGGAAGGATTCCAATGGAATTGGTTCCTTCGCGTGTTTGGTTCGCGGAGGTATCGTCAATGTTTCCAGCGGAGATCGAAAGCGAGGTCGACTTTGAATGCGTATAAGTTTGGGCGCATATATGAAATCCCGTGGAAAGTTTTTTAATTCCTTTTAATTATGGATGGAATTGTCAAATCCTTTAATTGTGGAATTGAGGAGATTTCATAATTCCAATTTCTAGAATTCTATAAACCAAACAATAGTAAGATTTAGGAATTGTCAATTTCAATTTTGGTCAATTCCGGTCAATTCTAGTGAACCAAACGGAACCTAAGTGGTATTCGATCTTAGCTACATAAACTACCAAAATGACTAATGTGTATATATTCAAGTTTGCCAAACATAATAGATACATCTAGATGGTAGGTTGATTCATAACTCGCATTATTTTGTTAACCGTTGAAATAAAATGAGAGAGCAACAACTAAATACACAAACAAGTGATGAAGGAACACGAAAAATAGTAACGTAAATTTCTGGATACGCACACCTTAACACATGGGTCAAGTGCACTGAAATGTTATAAATTATCATCAAGATAATATTCTGTATAATGAACTTATTGTTGTTGATATTAATACATTATTTAATCCGAATTAGTTATTGTTGCAATTTTATTCTATTTATTTATTTATTATTATTATTACAACAACTACTACTATTATTTTAATGTTATCGGCTGATATCTTCAGCCCTAGATTTCACTGTCATTACCTTACCTCCACCGTTGCCACCTTCTTCATCTTCAATCACCACTACTGTCACCACCTGCTTCACGACCGCCGCATTCGGCTTCAACAACCTCCGTGTCGCTACCTCTGTATTTAACAACCTCCACCGTCGCCACACCTCCCTTTTTTGACCAACACAATAACTAATTCGGGTTTAAACGACTAGAGTTTCGACCATGTGAAGCAGCTACCACCTCATTCGACTTGGGTTTTTTCAAAATTATTTATTCAAGTATGTATACCTCATTCGACTATGGTTTGTTCACATTCAAAACCCATGTTTGTTCAAGATTTGGGTTATTTTTTTGGTTTGAATGTTCAGTTTGTTTGGAATATGTCCAAAACCGGCTCATAGATTTCTGCTTGTTATATTTGATGGATATGTCGCCGTCTGGTCCGCTGGTGGTCTTAGGTCCAGAGACCGGTGGTGGGCGGATGAGTGAGTGGTAATAGGGATGATAAACATGGTCAAGACGATGAAGAATCTATTTGGTTATGTTGCGTCCGCCGCCTCCGCCGCCTCCGCCTAGTCCACCGGTGGCTGTAGTTTTAGAAGATGGTGGTGGTGGTAGGGATGATGAATAAGGTTGAAGATGACGATAAACATGGTTGAAGATGATGATCTTTATAACAACAACAACAACAACAACAACAATAATAATAATAATAATAATAATAAAATCAAAGGTGATCGGTGTCAAAAGTTATAAAGATCAATAAGAGTTGATAAAAAAATAAAGAAAAAGAAAAAGAAAAAAGGAAATACACATGCTGCTAATAGAAAGCATTTGATGTCACTATAGTGTATGGATACCGTACTTCAGCATTATAAAAAACCAACATGTTGTCGAGTGAATACCATAGTGCATGAATTATTCTTTGCTATCATAGTGTGAGGGTATCATACTATCATGTTAATATGTATATATGCATTTGATGATATATATATATATATACTAGCTAAGCAACCCGTGTATCAACACGGGGATTATACTAAAATCTTTAATTTATGCAGATTTAATAAGTATTAACACGTTAAAGAAAATTAAAAAACATAGATAGGAATATAAAAGCTCGTAATGAATGATAAACATTACAGAAGATTGAAATTCATACATAAGATTGTATGTAAATTTTCTGTAAAACCTCCTTATAAACAACATTAATGGATTTATTAGTAGAGTTGTCTTCATCATCACAAATTAAAACTTTTAACCTCTCCTTACTCTTCACTCGAAAACCACCACATATAGCTGCCCATAAGTGAAAACGGGTCGTCTAAAAAACAAACCAACATTCGATAAAGATTGACATTGACTTTTATTTATCATTATTGCAAAACAAACCAAGAGAGGAAATTGTCTTCGTTGTAACTTGAATGGTAATGTAGACTCTGATGGAATCAACTTCAATCTGAAAATATGAGTAATGTGACCAACATTCTTACCCGCAATTCTATATATTGACGCTTTGGTATTAAAGCATTTATAAAGTATATATAGAAGTTGGCATTATGAGTATATATAGAAGTTGGCATTATGAGTATATATAGAAGTTAGGTAATTTGTAAGTATTAATTGTTTCTTACCTGCAATTATTTTTGCTTCAATCACATGTGAACCAAGTCGAGTAACTTGAAATCTTGTTCCGTTGCAAAGGCCTTTAGACTGTTCAAGATTGCGAAGCATCATTACAGTCACACCAACCTTTAAAGTTAACTTGTGGTTTGGAAAATCAGATACTTTTATTGATTTCAAAAAGTTCAGGTAACTGTAATGATTCTTCAAATGTATCAGTATCTTCAGTTGCACAGATACTGTTAGAACTGAACTATATATGATACCTCCTCACCATCTTATATCCTTATTAAAAGAAAAGATTGCTACATCATCATTCCCTTCCATAAAAAAATTAAAAAAAACCAAAATAACATGATTATGATGTCACCCGCAATTTAAAGGGTTTTAAATGTAAATTTAAATGGTTTAAATGTAAATTATCAAGGGTTAGAATGTAATATGTGAGGGGGTTTTAAGACAATTGTTTATTAATGTAATTAATTATAAGTTGTTTGAAAATTATACTTAACATCTTGTAATATATTTTGTTTTGAGAAAAATTAATTATATCTTTGTAATAGTCTTATTTTTATCTACGTTTTGATATAAATTTTATCGCAATATGAGGCTTTTTTAAAAATTAGTATATTTTAATTGTTTTATTTATCGAGAGCAACGTGTAGGTAATTATTGAACATTTTATTATACATAATTACTGAATAGTGAAACAATTGTCATGTTAGTGAGTTTTGTAATTATAGATACAACTTGGAATGTTATATAAAAATTTAATTGTCTAAGTTTTTTTTTAAACTAATAACTTGATACATAAAATAATAGTTATTAAATGGATATTTGAACGAAGTGATATAGTGTGTTTTCAATTATATTTAACTGAATAATAAATTACACATAAGTGGTTTATGTATGTATATACATAGTCTATTCTATGTTATAATCTTATTTTTATGTGATCTAACTTACGTATACTTAGATGAATGTCATCATTATTTAACTTATAATAAATTTCGTTTCCGATGTCAAAGGTTCAAATATAATTGGCTAATACAATGTCGGGATAAAGCTCAATCATGATTAACACATTAATATTATACTAAAAATTTTTATACGTATAATATAACTTTATCTAATTCTCAAAAAAAGTATTTATGAAAAGTATAAAAATACACGTTTTCACTCATTGACAGTTATATGTGTCGGTTTCTCGAGTGAAGAGTAAGGAGAGGTTAAAAGTTTTAATTTGTGATGATTAAAGAAACCTTACTATAAAACCATGAATGATGTTTATAAAGAGATATTAACGAAAATATAATGATAATCTTATGTATGAATTTCAAACTTCTGTAATGGTTATTCATTTCTTACGAAAATTTATATTCATATGTATGATTTGTAATTATTTTTACTATACGTGTTAGTTTTCTTTAAAACAATATAAATTTAAAATTGACTTATATCATCCTGTGTTAATACACGGGTCATTTATTGTGTAAACCCTCCACTATATATATATATGATTCTTTAATTTTTTTTATATTAATTGATGCACCTTTGTCTGTTTTAAATGTTATCTATTTTTATATAAATTTATCTTAAATAGAAAATTTAAAAAATAATTTTAACTTTTTATCGAAAGACCGAGGAATTAGTTATTATATCGACTATGATACGTAGATAACATAAATATAAAAAAGATATAAATTGTTTTATGAATAACCTACCCACTATTATTAATGGATAACAAACAATTAAAAATATACTAATTTAAAAAAAGTGTCATATTACAATAAACTTTATACCAAAACGTAGATAAAAATGAGACGGTCACAAATATATAATTATTATTTCTCTAAACAAATTATATAATAAGTTATTAGACATATTTTATAAACAACTTATAATTAATTATATTAATATACCATTTTTATGTTTAATAGCTTGTGATATAATTTGTTTAGATAAAAAATAATTATATATTTACGACCGTCTCATTTTTATCTACGTTTTGGTGTAAATTTTATTGTAAAATGACACTTTTTTAAAATTTGTATATTCTTAATTTTTTGTTATCCATTAATAGTAGTGGGTATTCCTAAATGAAAATGATTTCATCAGATACAAAAATTTCGGTTAAGTTTTAAAGAAGACAATTTCCTCTAATGTTGTGTTTTACTATGACGATTACCAAAAGTCAAGTACAATCACTTTCAGAAGTCGGTTTATTCCCCAGGAAACCTGTGTTTACACATGGTCAATTATATGTTGTCGTTGCACGTGTTAGAAGTAAAAAAAGATTAAAAGTTTTCGGTGATATTTCATTTATTGCATTATTTTTATTTGAAAATTTTAATATCTCAAATACACTTTCGAAATATACGTGCGTGCACAAGGTCAATAAACTAGTTATTCAAATATAAGGTCACGAGTATAGCATTTGCCATCTTACCACTTACAAAACCAAGTAGCACCAAACCTTCAACCCAAAATATTTTCTCTATTTTTACTACTTACAAAACAAAACAAAACAAAAAAAAAACAAAAAAAAAGAAGAAAAACTTGACACAAGAGGTTCCTCGTCTCGGTTTGGCCAACCCAATTGAACCCGAACCCGAAGCTAACCCGAATGGTAGTAGCGGTGTTCCCATGTAAACCAAAGAGCCCGAAGGCTTTACCGCAAGCCAGCCCGAAAGCCATACGACTGGCCTAAAAGGGGTAGGTCTGACATAGTTTGATGAATAAAGGTGTAAACTGAAACTTTGGTTAGTGCCGCGCCCTATATATTCGAAATTGGGGTGGGAGGTTTTTGCTCATTAGCAATTTATCGTCTTCCCTACCAAAGGATTTTGCTATATCTCTGGAGATCAGATCGAATCAATCATGGTAATTTTGTTAATTCCATTTCATCTCATGATAATGATTATTCAAAAATATATATATTAATATATTATTATTATTGTGTTTTTGTGATTTTGATTGCATTTTTATATATGGTTACAGCCGTCGCACAAATCGTTCAAGATAAAGAAGAAACTAGGGAAGAAGATTAGGCAGAACAGGAGGATTCCTGGATGGATCGTTAATCGCACTGGCAACACCATCAAGTACAATGCTAAACGCAGGCACTGGCGCCGCACCAAGTTAGGGTTTTAATTTACGAATTTGGATTCTGATTTTGTAGCTATCATATCATGTTTCAATTAGTAGACGGAATAAGAATGTGATAACTAGCTAGGGTTTTTACTATAAGATCGAACTTGGTGTTGATATGTTGATTTTAATCGATGGAATTAAGAAGTTTTATTGATTGATTACGGATTGTTTTGTCATTCTTTTTACCGATCGAGATTATTCGAATTTAAATCATGATATTTTGGATATATGGTAGAACGTCTTATCTATTGCTATACAAAGGCAAAATTATACTGCATGAATAGTGGATGATAATATTTATCTAAAGTATATGTGATTATGTTCATATATCGCTTGCAGCTTTCTGTCTATGATTGCTTTGGTAATATTGCTTACTGGTCTATAATATATGTGTAGATGTAGTGTACTCAACTGGAAATCATCAACTAGTTCAAATCTGATGAGCTTAATCGTTTCTCGTCAAACATATATGGATGCATTGCGTCATATATAGTTAGAGGAGGAACTTATAGAGAAGGTTTGTAGTCCCTTAAAAAATTTTCACTTAATTAGCGTGTGTTTGACGATGGACTTATAGGGGGTTATAGAGGATTATAGGGGTTCGGAATTTTAGTTTTCATAATTCCCTGCCCTCTAGCCTTGTTTTGGGTGAGAGGATTATTAAAAACATAATCCCGCATAGCCCTTAAAATGAAAGCCTTTTCAAGTATCTTATGGTTTGGGCTTAAAATTATCAATTAATTAGCCCATCTCGAACCCCAGCCCCAACCAGTATCACCAAAAATACCCTTAGTATTTTATTATACTTTATATCAGATTAAATACCCATGTAATACACGGGTTGGTTTAAAAAATAATAAATATTAAACTTTAATAATGATAAAACTTATAAAATATGAAATATATGAGAACTTAAATAATGACTGGCATCATCACCAGACCAGCGGTTAAAGCGTCAACGCGAGATGGAGGATCGACATGACAAAAGAAACGCCCGGTTGCCATGATAGGAAGAGAAGTAATTATAATTCTTGTAAAAGTCATCGACCATTATTATTATAATTAAGGGCAGTAAAGACTTAATTATAATTAAAAAGAATTTGTTTTTATAGAAAATATATTTTAAATGATAAAACTAAAATAGTGGTTAAAATGATGTTATAAAGGATAAATATGATATTCGTAAATTATAATGGACAAATACGATATTTTTAAGTTATAAGGAGGGCGCATATAAAATTATCTCAAAAATTTTGGATTCAAATTAAAGTCAAGATTGAATTTAATTTTGACTTAGAGGAGTCAAAATTGGATTTATTCTATTAAAATAGACTTTAAAATTATGTAATTAAAATTAATTTGTTAAATAAAGGGCTAATGAGTTAATTACTTTTTTGGTCCTTGTGGTTTACCTAAAATTATGAAATTGATCCCTGGTCGTAATTTTTACGGGTTTGGTTATTCCTGACCCGTTTTGCTTACAGATTTGATCCATCCTCAATTTAAATTGACTAAACTACCCCTCTCCTGTTGCTTTTTTTTCATTTTCTTCAATTATTAAATAATTTTAAATATTATTTAATATTAAATATTTTTTTTAAATAAAGCATCAAGTTAAATCCCCTTTGCTCTCTAACTTTATCTCTCCTCTCTCTATACTCTCTCTCTCTCTCTCTCTCTTCCTGGTTCATCATCAACAAACCCATTTTCATTACTCACATCCACAACCGCCATTCCATCTTCACCACCCACCACTTCCATCTCCACCACCCGCGAACTCAGACACCTGGTGTATTCTTCTTCATGTTTCCGTTGGTTTCTCTCCAGGTGATGGCGCCTCGCCGGCAATGGGAACGCATGATTACCTCTTACAACTCCATTATCGGCCACCACCACCACTCCCAACCCGCATTCTCCCTTGACGTTTTGCAATTAGGGCTCAACTTAATGACTTTGAAAAAATAAAATTAGAATTGAAGCTTGTTTCGTCGGTTTCGTGTGGTGGTCGGAAGTGGTGCGATGGCACTGCTGAAATTTGAATAAGGGGGCAACCTTCTCTCCACCCCAATCTAACTCTGAAGAATTCACCATCGAGGAGTGTAACTTTCTTTTCACTTGATTCAAAACTTGTCTGTCTCTCTTGCTGTTTCTCTTTCAGATTCGTATTGTTTTAAGGGGATTTGTGTTTAATCTTCTTACAAAACTTGTATTTTATTTGTGATGATTTGTGCTTGAATTCGGAAAGGAAACTTGTTAGATGGGTTTCTTTGCATAGTTTAGAGATGATTTCTACAAACATTGATGTATGTGGTTTGCGCATTTCATTCAATTTTTGGATGATTTTCCGACTATTTTGATATTTTGTTGATGGAGACGGGGGTCGAAGGTGGCCAGAGTTGCTGGTAGTGACGGTGATGGTGGTGGAGGTGGAGGTGGTGGTGGTTGGTTGGATGAACAGAGAGAGGGGGGTAGAGAGAGGCTACATAATGGAGAGAGAGGGGGGTTAGATTTAACTTGATATTTTTATTTTTTAAAAAGTATTTAAATTAATTAATTATTGAGAAAAATGAAAAAAGTAATAGAAGAGGGATAGTTTAGTCAATTCAAGCTGAGAAGGGACCAAATTTGCAAGCAAAACAGGTTGAGAGAGACCAAACCTGTAAAAGTTATCACCTAGGAACAAATTCCATAATTTTAAGTAAATTATAGGGACTAAAAATATATACAACTCTAAAATATTGTGTCTAAAAAGATTTAAGGGTGACCATTTCAAAATAAAATTATTATATTATACCCCTTTTAAGAATGATCTTCAAGTTTCGTTACTGTATAATGCTATAAATAATGTTCAAAACGTAAGTACATTCTGGAAAGTTTTATAAATATCTAATTATAAAAATAGCGGGGGGATATTATTGAGATGATGTAATATGAAATGTTTGTATATGAAAAAGATTTTGTACCTTCATCTGGTATGATATTGTGAGTTTGTGACGACCAACGACTAATCAAAGGATTGCAAACATGCAATGTTATTTGTTTTGCTCCGTTTCTCATCGCTCTTTTTATTAATTGATCATTATTAAAACCATTAAAAACGTACTAAGACATAAATGTATATATAAATGCAAAACAGAATTCCACTTGTGAACATATTTTTAGTAGTTATTTTTCTTTCAATTTTTCCTCCCCATATATGGAAAATTTCTTAATATTAATTTTCTTTTGGTATATATTATTTTCTTTCTATTTTTTTTCCACATTTGATTTGTCATCAATCAACGATACGCAAACGTACTTAAATAAATATATCTTAATTAGCAGATTGTTTTGCTTGTTTAACACATTTTACTTAAAATAAGCTTATAAGCTTAACCTAATAAGCTAAGTCAAACACCATATTTTTTATGAGCTTATAAAATAAACTAATAAGCTAAAAAACTCTTAAAATAAGATAAAACAAACACCCCCTTATTATAGTGATCACCTCTTAAACTTATTATAATAACATTTATGAATATGATTTCCAGTTTAAACTTTACATCCTTCTTATATTTGTATATCATCAGTATAAGTGTTTGAATGATTTATATTAGTTGTTTTCTTGATTACGTAATAGATCTTCAAAGCAACAAATAACATGGCTTCATGAATGTTTGACATCTCTCAAAACATGAAATTGTATTCTCCAACATGACAGTATAAGATTTTTACTCCTCTTGGATTTGATGGTTTTTATATTGTAATGCTACTCAATTTTTGTGAATTGGATGATTGTCTGGTTTATAACTTTGATTAAGAATGTGAGTTAGTAGCTTCTTCAACCTCCATATTAACTATATACGAAGAGTTTAGGTGATTTAAGCTTTTATATTGCTATAGCTAAATTAAAATGAAGTACAAGTATTGCACCATATGCAATCCTTGATGATAAGCTAGCTAGTTGTTCATATAATGAAAACCAATGTTGACTAATTCGTATCTCATTGATTTAACCCATCTTACTTAATTGCAACTTTTACTTAATTGTCAAATTATAGTTTTAATTAAACAAATCTAAAAACCGCCTTTTATTTTATTTTATTATTGTTATAAAATCATTCAACCTTTTAGATTGCATAGAAATAAAAATTGAATCTGTCTTTATAGATTCATCTCTAGAATATAGGATTATCTGTTTGTTGGTATTCACAACCACGGTTTTCAAACATCAATGGTATTAATAATGTAATAATTTGTGAAGTGTACGTCACTGTGCGTTTGTTTTATAATATATTTTGAATACCTGAAGTAGCCGTAACGAGTCTTCGTCCCACCCTGTCCGTCACCCCATGCCATTTGAAGCCCAGTAGGCCACTAGGCAATTAGGCATGGCTCATAATCCACTTGTCACATCATACAAACAAACAAATAAAAAATATCCCTACATATATGCATGCTTCGTCTAATTCTAATACTTATTTATATATTTTATGTATTAGATTATATACATATGTGATACACGGATTAGTTTACAAGCGATAAATGTTAGATATTAATAAAAATATATTAAATAATTGTAATATATAAAAAATGAAAACTTAAAAAATATAAATAATAAGAAAATAAAAAGTAATGTGTTAAATAATTGAGTTATTTAAGTAATACTTTATTTAAATAATAAAGTTAATAATACGTATATGAAATTTGAAATTAGTAAAGTTATTTTTGGATTAATATTTTATTTATCTTATACTTTATCTCATAATATTAAAATTAAAATTTGAATAAATTTTATTGATTTAAAGTCAAAATTAAGTTTTAAGTTTGACTTATTAAAGTTAAAATTTAAGTTTCAATTTAGATCAAAATAAATGGTTAGGATTTTAATTTAACTAAATGAAGGGTTAAGATTTTTTAATTAAATTGTTTAAAGTTTTCATCAACCAAGAATTGACCGAGACCACGAAATTGGACACTCAACACCATGCATACATACATATTGTCAAAAGACTCAAGCAAATGTAACAGTCAGATCAATGTTTAATAAAATCGCTTAGTTATCAAAATCTTGAATAATGTTACCAGGGAAAATATAAACATATATCATAAGTTGTCTTGTTACATAAATTTTTGTAAAGGAAGTAGGTTCGGTAACAATTATTATTATTATCATTATATTAAAAGTAATTAGTCATGTAAGAAACTATTGTTAAACGTAGTAACGTACCATGCACCACTGCACTATTGATACTCTAATCATAATCAAGCACATATATAATTATTCAAAAATCACTAATTAAACGACCGCCACAATTAGAAACAAATACAGAAACATTAGACATCAAATTTGCTAGCTAGAAACTGTTATAATCGAAGTCAAATTAGTTAAAACCTTTTTGGATATATTAATTAAAGGAAAATAATATTTCTGGAGGTGAAAGTATCGTGTTTTAATGTATAATATCAATTTAATTTATTGAAAAAGGGGTACGGAACGGTGGATCCTGATCCTGATCCTGAATTTAAAGATGATCACATCGTCAGAGCAGCAGAACATAAACATATCAGAAACGATTCTCCATGCAAGCAAGCATCCCCACAAAGCTTTGCTAGCTAAATTCCAGAACTTCAATCACGTATTCCAATCTCATGTGCTTCTCCATCATCATATATCCCATTATCTGGCTAGCTATATATCCCAAACATTAATTTTTATTTTTATTTTCTGTTTAATTATTACTTTTATTATTATCATATATAGACCAATCATAATTATTATGTATTTGTTAAAACATTAGTTTTTTTCTGAAATAATTTAAAAATATGTTAAGTGAGGCTATTGCAAGTGATTTGTATATACCAGGATGCTCGTTATAACAGATACTATAAAGATTTAACGGCACATATCTCACGGTCCACTTGTTCTATACTAGATTGTAATTTTTTAACAAAAGAAAGAACGAACATGTGACATTTACATGTTTCGATTTGGTTTCACACACATAAATATATACATATATTGTCGAATTTATATTGGTAAGACTAGTTACATTTGTATACGAGTATATATATATACGGATAAAGTAACAAATTTTTATTAGGTAGGAACATAAGCGTCATCGGTCATGCATAGGTAGAAGGGATGTCTTTTAGGCAAATTAAAAGAACATCTGAACGTGTAGATTGAATTAGCAGCATAAGCAATGTTTGTTTATTAATTAGCACTAATTTCTAGATCTGCAAACTTTTATTTGTGTTGGGTCATGTGATCAAAAAGGCCAGGGGTCCTCCTCAAGAACTTGTAACATGGCTTGTCACCTCCTTTCAAGATAGAATATTTTCCATATGCCCAATGCATCTACTTAAATTATTAATTTGCATATCTATCTTCAAAAAGCATCTATTTTTATATTCTAAAACAAATATTCGCCTACTAACCAAAATATTTAAGTTATTATTTTAGAGGATATATAAAAAGAAGAAGATTATATTGGAAAATTAAGGCTAGCAATTTGGGTCGGGTTCGTGTTGTTGGGTTCGTGTCATTCGAGTTCGGGTCAGTTTCGTGTCGACCCAATTTCGACCCATTTATTTTCGTGTCAGTTTGAGTCGTGTCACTTTTTTTCGTGTCGGGTTCGGATCGTGTTTCGTGTCAACCCATTTCGGTCAAAAGTATTTGACTAGTCTTTTTTTATTTCCGATTATGGTTTTCGAATACGGGTTTTGGGTACGATTTCAATTACGGTTTTATGGGTTTCAAATACAGTTTTCAAATTCGGTTTTCGTCATAAAATTTTCGAATTCCTTGTCTATTTCCAATTTCCTCTACTAATTAAATATCAATACAATTTAATAGCTTAAATACAAAGTAGTAGCTAGTAAACAAACCATGAACTAAAATAACTTAAAGGAAATTATCCAATTTCAAAAAACAAGTTTTTTTTCTTCTTTACCGTTATATTCTCAGAAGGAATATCGGGTGGGGTAAGTTTCAAAGGGTCTTGATTTAAATCATCATCACTATAATATTGTTTAGGTTTAAGTCTTACCAAGTTGACAAACGTCAAATTACCAAAAGTCCAACACAATATAGTAAATATAACAAATAGCAAAATGATGTAATATTGTTTAGGTTTAAATCTTTTATTGTTTATTTAAGTTTTTAGCTTTTCAAGGTTTTGTAACTTTGTTTATCGGATTTTATTGACGAAGATGTCACTCCTTCATTTAAATTTACAATCTCTTTTTTGAAATTTTAATTTTAAGTATTAAAAAAAATTATAAATTTTAATTTTACCCTTATGCGGGTCACTTCGGGTTGTCGGGTTGACCTTAACCCGACCCATTTATTTTCGTGTCAATTTCGTGTCGACCTGGTTTTGACTCATTTCAAGTTCGTGTCACTTTTTTCGTGTCTGGTTCGGGTTGTGTTTCGTGTCGGGTCAGAAATTGTCAGCCTTATGGAAAATTACCCGGGTCGCTACTTTACAAGATATTTGGTTTGTGGAATCTATCAAAAGAATCATTATAACAGATTTAAAATTAAATTAAATTAATCTAATATTATAACAAACAATAAAATTTAAGTCTAAAAGAATTATATTATATTTTAAGAACATTATTTGAGTACTATTATCATTTTATTTTTATTACTAGTCAAATGTTCCTTAATTGTATGGTGATGATAAATATGGATATATGAAAAAATAATAAATCGATGTTAATTTTTTAATAACATTAATATAAGATATAAAAGATATATACATTATGTGGATAACTATAAGCCCATGAGTATCGTAACTTTCCCATCCAAACCAACCCAAAACCACATTAGCTGTCATATCAGCTTTTCTTCCAAACTCAAACTCAATAATATTCAACCTTCAAGCCAAATTAACTCAAAATATTTTCTCTCTCCTTACTCACTCACAAAACAAATCAAAACAAAATTAAAAAAAAACTGCAACGGGTTGATCGGTGGAAGGAACTCGATAGTGTTGGAACCCGAAAGGGGTAGGGGTGTTTGGGTTGGGAACTGCTGAGGTGGCACTCAGCCCGAGCCTCAACCCGATGGCGGTACTCAATGCCTAATAACTTTTAAAAGTTATAAGTTACAACTGTTTTCTTCAATGTTATAATCATATTTGATTATTAATTGTATTATATAATTTTTTATTTAATTATAGATGATAAAATGAAACATTTTAATATTAATAAATACTATGTATATATATTTATGTTGTTTTTTGAATTTAAATAATATTTAATTTACTTTACACATTATCTTATTGCGGAGTATTTTTATAAAGCAAGCAACAAATATACAAAATCATCCTAATCAATATAAATAAATCATGGAATCGTGGTGTTAATAATTAGTTATGGACTCGTATTTGATGCATCATATTTATTGAAGCAAATTTTGATATATTTACATTATCTCATGAGTTGTGTTCAATATAGTCCATATAAAAAACATAGTCCTAAATTTTTAATATTCAATCACAAGTGATTCAGTATACAATCACATGTGATTGTAAAAACATCACATGTGAATTACGAAAATGTCACTCCGCCCAAAATTTTAAAATTCAATCTGGACCATTGATAAGGCTGATCCAAAGGCTAAAATTAGTTCCTCAGAACTATAGATTAAGTATGGACTATATTAAACATTTCTCTATCTCATATTTAATAAATCTTAAACATGGACTCTTGTATGTTAAGTAACTAAATTCGAAATTTTTGATAATGTAATTAATTCAAAATTTGTTATTTTTATATTACTTTTGTTGATTGTTAATTTATGAAAAGTTAAGATCGGATGTAACTTTATGTATAAATAAATGGTTCTAATTTAATTTTACTTAAATTAATTATTAGGGTTATACAATAGAATTAGAATAAATATTCGTGTGATATACGGGTTGGTTTTAACAATAATATATATTACACATCAATAAAAACGTATTAAATAATAATAAAATGTAAATGAAGTAAGATTTTTAAAAAAATGACGACATACAACTTTAACTGTAACACCACTTTTTCAAAAAGAATTATTAGTTACATAATACTACATTTTAGCACCCAAAAGGATCAGAGTTCGACAAAATACAGTTACTAATTACATTGGTGCTAATATGTTTCTCAAAAGTAGTGTTAAAAACATTTTTGACACAAACTAGGAGCTATCCAATCGGTTAAACCACTGGGGCCTCCCTCTTGCCGGAACTAGATGCAACTGCATGCACAAAAAACTGAACATAAATTAACGCTTATTAAACATACTAACTGAATATAAATAACATAGCATAAGTGTAAACTATTATTAGGATGTCTCACATCCCAGCTATAAACTTGTAAAACTTTTCAAACTGTTATCTAGTCCCGGGTATGACCGCACTTAGTGCGTAGGCAAACCCGTGACACTTAGCTTGGGTATAAGGAACTCAATATACTCCATTGTTGTACTGAATACTGTAACAAGAAGTTATTGTACATTTAAACAATAGTCTTCCTTATCACATGAACATATAACATATCATACTAATCACTTTATGCATATACGCATGCTAATCATGTTAAAGGCAAGTACAATCACTTTAGTGACAGCTATATGATAAGTAGTGCAAATACAATCCTATCACTAGAAATACGTCAATCTCTTATTGCCTGCAAGCAATATACAATCGATGCATCAAAGTCCTATACTGCTACACAACTGAGAACTAGACAAAAAAGGGGGCACACACGTGCTTCCTCACCTGGTCCGGTCGTAGCCTCTGTAGACCAAGGCGTGCTCCGAGACACGCCCGTACCTCCATAGGTACGCTCGTGCCCAGTCACGCCCGGACCTCATGAACTAGGGATTGACATGCCTGCTAGGCACGGTCATACCCTTCAGGAGCACGCCCGTGCCTTAGAACACAACAACAGTATCTCATGACTACAAGCTGTTTTACCATTCCAATTCACCTAAGTCACATCTCAAGTGCTGTCATGCACTTGCTTAACTCAAAACAGAAGCTAGAAACACTAAAACAACATAAAACACACACAAACATACTCTAGTCTATGATTCCACCTAGGAATCTCTCTTTGACTTAAAACAATATAAATCCAATAAAAAACCATACCTTGATGATTCTACTCTCTTGCTATTGATTCCAGGTGTTAAAAACTTTAACTAACTTGATAAAATAGGATCTTGAAATTATTCAGGCTATTGCATACGTGAGGTGTGTGTATATATCTTGAACATTTGACTAGCGCAGGTCAAATATGGCTTCATATATATCTATACTTTCATAAATGGCAGAAGTGATCCTTGCACTTATTCATGTTTTAAAAATTATAATTCCAGTCCCTCAACTTAAGAGAACACAACATACACATAAACACACAATAACAACTTACTAAACACACATAACACTTAAAAAATACATTAATATAACACATTTTAATGATCTTTCAAACCTTGGGGTATTACATCAACACTCTAATCAGCGGTGTAAACATTGACGCGAGTGGAAAGGCAGACTTGACAGCGAAAACGTGGTGAAGAAACGTGATTATATTTCTTATATAAATCATCAAATCATTATTGTTACTATTAAGAGTAATAAAGTTATACGTTATTGGTTATAATTAAAAAAAAATTTAAAATTATTATAAAATATTTTAAAATAATAAAACTAAGAATTTGGTTAATTAAGATATTTTAAAATATTATAAAGGGTAAAAATGATATTTATAAATTAGCATGTGCAAATATGATTACATATGATCTAATAAGGGTGTATATGAAATTATATCTAATAATTTTGACACTAAAAAGTCAAAATTGATTTTTTGATTTAAAATGAATGAATGGTCAAGTTTTAACATTTAAAATAAATGGTTCTAATCGTCTAATAAATTTTACAAATTAGTTTTTTATTTATATTAGAAGATAGGTCCATGTTAATATTTTATTTAATTAGATTGGAAGAATTTAGAGTTGTAAGTAGTAATTTAGTTTCTAAGATATTCCATAATTAAAATTGATTTACAAATCATTACTTAATATGTTTTTGTTTAATATGAATTGGCAGTGTACACAGTAATTATATAATCAAAATTATTCAGTAAGATACTTGTAACTTGTAAGACAGCACATTGGCTATACTCTATTTCAGCAACATTGTTTACGTACTTTTAAGAACGTATAAATATTATACATTTATATAATTTATAATTAAATATCATTTATTATTTTTCTATACATAAACGATTTACAAGGAAAATAAAGTTAGTCCTACATATTAAAAGCATAAAAGGTATTTGAGGGTAAAATAAAAATAAAAAATAACTAACAAACTGAGCCAATCATATAAAAAAGCAAGGGGTGTGAGTATCGGTATGATATCGGCAAACTTATTTGGCATGCCGTACCGATGTCAAACACCACTCTCTATCAATAGGTACCAAAGCATGTTATTTCTTTTACCGAGTGGAGAGAGAAGAGGAAAACATAAAAAAGATGGAAAGAAAGAAAAAAAAAAGGAGACAAAAGAAAGAAGATGGGAAAATATTTTTCAATAAGAAGTATATGAAATATATATAGTATTTGGGTTTAAGTTATTTTGAAGCAAGAATTAACTTACGCTACCTTAATAACACTAAAATATGAGGTGATTCAAGCATGATTCATGAACACCAATACTCTATGACAAAAGTCACAACACCATATTTGAGCCAATCCCCTTGTTGATTCTAGCAAGTCTTACTCCTTTTAGGCATTGAATGTAATTCAAACACGAGTTACGAATTTTAGATAAAAACACTAAAACTATATCTCTGTTCTAGCAAGTAATTTTAATGTACAGGTTAGAGTAGTTTTATGTGACTTTTATTATTTGTTAAACATTTATTTGATCGTAAAAATTAATAATGCTTTATAGTCATGTTAGACATAAAATGAAAATAATGATTCGAATATAAACCAATGTAGCATTCAAATCACAAGTGTTTAAATTTGCCCACTTTATTCTAAAAATTTGTATTTGAATATTAGTTTCTAAATTTTAGATAACCTAAAACCCCGCCGTAACACGCGGGTAAAATCAACTCGTTAAAAACAACTAACAATTAATTCAAGTATTATAAAAGTTTGTTTAATTTTTATTTTTCAGCTTTGACATATGCTTGTATAGATTATTCCATTAATGACAAATGACACTAAATTTGACAAAGATTTAGGCTATAAAAGTATTACAACCGATATAAACGTTTCTGTATAGTTTGAAGTTTGAACATATTATTTTTAAAATTCTTAATTATCATCTATAATCATTAATTAGAACAAACACACCCAGATACACCTAAATAAATTACAAAATTTATCTAAAATAACAACACCGATATACTTAAACTTATCAATCCACATTTAGTTTTACTACTCCTTCTATGCCTTCAATTAACAACCAAAAATATTTGCCTTTGTTAATCACTCGATCTAACCAAAAGCCCCGCTCATTGGAAGTTACACTTTATTCGACCGCATAATTAGAAAATTTACCATTAAAAGATACAAAGCCAAATGCCCACACATATATACCACATGTAATCTCTTATAATTAAATCATTTTCGCACAAAACGTGTCATCCATTACACGACTTATACAAATGACCCATGAGCACATATTCATTCTTCCAAAGGCGCATGTGACCACAGTATATTTAGGGAGTATAGGAGGTGTAATTGTATATAATCATACTAGTTTAAGTATCCGTATACATATAGGTAATTATAAAAGTATTATTTTATAATCATTTATTTAAATATATAATTTAAAAAAATATAAACTAACTATTAAAAAGTATATACACAAAACTTAAAAATATATCCAAAAAATTATGCGTGTAAACTATTTAATTAGTATTTGAACCGTAAATATCATAATCCAAAAAATATCTTTATTTTTCTTGTAAAACATATTTTTATAACCGACTTAATTATTTTTGGTAGTCATTAATACTTTCACAAATATAGATAATTTTATTATAGTGTATTTGTTTATAATCTTATAGTTGTATATTTAAATCAATTTAAAATTTGATAAATGTATTGTCTAAGCAAATTTATTTATAAATTAATTTCAAATGTAATTTAGTTAATGGTTATCTTTATCCAATTTATATTAGTTTGACTTTAAAAAGTCAAAATCAAAATTTTAGAATTTAAGTAATTAACGGCTAAGATTAAATCTTTTATTAAATGAAGGGTCCGGATTATCTAATATTTTTTTTCAAATTAGTCTTTTATATATATTAGAAGATTAAGACGGAGTCTAATTTTTTTATATACATATTATATAGATATAATGTTATTATTTTTCAAAGTCACTTAATAAAATAGAATATTAGGAAGTTTATATTTAAAACAGTTATTCTATAAGCCTAAAAAATACATATTAGGAAAATTCATTCATCGTTCAGAAATTAAGAAGAAAATATATATGAGGTGTCAAGGTCGAGACAATCAAGGAGAAAGTAAAATATTTAAAATTCGATCCACTCCAGAAGTCACTCCAGAAGTCAGGTTTCTTTAGATATATATTAATTGTTTAATGTTTCAAATTCAATTGTTTATGTATATGTAATTATTATATATAGAGTTTTTTTTACTATTCTAGTGACGGTGATATCTGCAGATATAAATTTCTTAGAATTTAAGTTGCCGAAGTCTAACTTACGGTCCAAAATGTCACAAAAGGACTTGATAGATTGATAACCATAGCTACATAGATCGATAACTTATAAAGTGTTGATAGTATATATATATATATATATATATATATATATATATATATATATATATATATATATATATATATATATATATATATATATAATGTTAGAAGGGTTTCGGGATTCAAGTATTTATGTAAAATTAACTATTTTATTACGATCTTTTGTTTTGTTTTCTCTTTTTACACGGGATCTTAAAATCTACGAGATCGACACCCTATGAGCTACTATTTCATGTCACAAATTAATAAAGTTTTATATTTGCAGGAACATGATTTGGTTTATTAACTTACGTCGAAAACCGATAGTTGATGATAACGACCAACTTATTTCTTCCTTTATAATTTCTTCTTTTAGAACAACTTTTTTTAAAATCCTAACAACCCCTCGCTAGCTGACGTCTAGATTTTAACATGCAAAATGCAATATTCTTTATCAATCATCATGCATTAATTAAATTAAATAGATATATATTATTATATATAGTTAAAGTTAAATTCACAAACATCCATGACCACCAATGATTTGACTTGCAAAACAACACTTGAAAACGTGTTAATGCACATGGTGATCGATTGGGTAGGGGAGAAATGTTAGGAGTTTGAAGGTGTCATCATGTGCCTATCTACAACAATAATACACATTTAAACCAC
Source organism: Pulicaria dysenterica (assembly GCA_947179395.2). NCBI lineage: Eukaryota > Viridiplantae > Streptophyta > Magnoliopsida > Asterales > Asteraceae > Pulicaria > Pulicaria dysenterica. Next base: position 57,188,610 of record OX359295.1, read on the forward strand.
CCTTATCACCACTTTTTGACATGTTCCACAATTATATCTCACAAAAACAAACTCAATCATACATTACTAACTCATGCAATGAGAGTTGTACACTTCAAAGAAATTAAAGAAGCCATGCTTATGAAGAGTGTACATTCATGCATAACATACTTGTACTTCCATCATATCCATGTAAATCATTGTACTAAATGCAATAATAGGTACATGTATGCACATGATGAATGTAATGCCCATCTCTTAAAGGAATGTCATAAAGGAGATGTGAGATTTGGCACCTAATGCATTTCTAGTCTAATAAGTGTACAAGCTCTAAAGTAAATATACTGAGGCATAAGTACAACTCAGTACCTGCAGTACTATATTCTCACTTGATCGTTTTCCCAAATCAAACCCTGCCTCACTGGTCCAAGTTAACCACTCTTAGAGCTTCCTTGATTTCCGAGGATATCGCGGGTCCCACTTTACCCCACGAAGCGTATAATGTACAACCTATGGAAGCCGATACGAATACTCGTATTGTTTATGTGTGTTGTAACAAGAGGCTAAATGAAATGCACCAGTAACAGAAAACCTATAAAAAGAAATGGAATATATTGGCAATGAATTGATACAAAAGGAACATGCAAAGATCGATAAAGAAAACACATCAAAGGGAGTGAAACTAGACATTTAATGTCACATATGAATTAAACAAGCATTTAACTTGAAACATGGATAGAGCATGGACCCCTTTATTCACAGAACTGAAAATACTATATAAAAAGCCAAGTATGAATTGAGTTTTAATGCATGAAGTACAAATCTTGGTTGCAGGATTGCTTTGGTATGGTAGAAGTTGTCAAGAAAAGGGAATTAAATAAAGAAGCATGCATTGCATTTCCATTTAATATCCTGAGGGAGACTGAGGAAACAGTTGAGTTTATGTTGAATTACCAACTAAACCCACCAGGAGAATGAAAGAATGAGTAATATGACAGGCATGAACGCTGTCAGAACAAGGGTACTTTAGTCTTTTTCTTGTTTAGAGAGAGAGAGAGAGAGAGATGTAATTTACAGAAAGGGTTTAGAAGTTGAAGTTGCCAGGGCTTACATGCATTTTACTATAACTTGCCTCACCTGACAAACACCACATGAAGAAGCCAGATTCCAGACCCTACCCACATTATATTGTCCACATGGAAAAGTGGAAGGCCAGTGCACATCTGACCCACAAACTCCTCACTCTCTAAACTTATTAAAATATTATATAAATTGACAGCAATTTTCCCTCTCATTCTTAAAATTTGACACCCAATTCAATTCCCACAAATATAATTGCACAATGCCTCCATATATTCCATCAAATCCCCTTCTGCAACTTTAGCAGCCAGTCTTTCCCTTCAAGCACCAAAAAAGGCTACAACATAAATCTCAGTTTGCACCCAAGAAAAAGAAAGCATCTTATATATGACTTCAATCCAATGATCTTTTTTTAAAGATCTTCAAGTCTTATAAAACAACAAATCAAGAACCAGTGGCGGTGCAAATGGCTAACAAGGAGGTTTTGGATACCTTGAGAGATGATGATAAACAAGAGCTACAGAAGCAGTTAGGGTGCATGAATGGTATTTTCCAGCTCTTTGACCGGCGTTACCTTCTTGGTCAACGCCGCCATGGCCACCACCAGAAAAGGCCATCTTCAGGTACCACCGGCCCACCATGAATGTTCTACTTCCTCTCTGTGTGTGTGTGTGTGTCTTCTTTATCTGCCATCTAAAATACTAGAAACAGTGACAGAATGGTAGATAATTAAACGGCCGTTACCTGTTAAAGGTTTATGAAATAGCTGCAAGAATTTTATAAAGCAGCAACATCTTTCATGATAATCATATAAAATTGATTATAATTCTTAACAATAGGTTGATAATCATATATATAATGGAAGTTATCCTTCAACGGTTTATAAGTTAGTTGCAAGAAATTTATAGGATTTTTATTCGTGCATAAAATACTAGAAGGATATATCTAACACTTTTCCTATATAAAAATTTATAATATATCTGTATCTATATAATATACGTGTATGTGTAAATATCTACACTTTTCCTATATCATGTATATGATGGGATCATTATCAAATGGACGGCCTAGGCCCAACGTAAATGGGCAAGATCAGAACAGTATTGGACCACCCAAACTAAAACTCTACATTGTTAGAATGATGTCCAAAAGGAAAAGACCAAAAATATTTGGTAACGTAGCATAGATCATATGTGTCTTTGATGTCTACACACTGTAAATGAACTGCTACTAGCAACATATATATATGTCATCATATGTTTAATAGATTTTGTTTCGATACACTAACGAATTACAAATTCTACTGCAGGTCAAAGTGACAATGGTGAAAAAGAGCTCAAGAATAACAAGGTAAGGCTAATACTCGGTTTCTAGCCACCATACTGGCTCGTAATTTCATTGCAAAAGCTGCCTAAATCGGTCACCTTGATATATCTATGTATGTTAATTCACTAGGAGTAACGCTAACCCATACCTGATTTTCGATTGATTACAGGAAAAGGCCTCAACAGTGAAGGAGAAGAACAGAGTATCTCTTGAGTTACCAAGAAACTCATTTTCTTCTTGCAGCTCGTCTACCGCCATATCATCTTCTTTAGATTGTAGCAAGCGAGTTCAAACAGAATTCTCGTCTTCTTGCCAAAGTGTTGCCTCTGAACCCTCTTCATCTCCATTTCCACACAGAAAACAACCAGATTTGTCACCTGATATCAGAGATGTAGTCAAGGATTCAATGACCAGAGAACCTCGTGTGGTCTCAATCAAAACCGTCGCAAAAGACGAACGTGTGGGCCCTGCAATGAAGCATATTGATTCTCCAAGGCCATACCCGCACCAAAAACCCCTTCAACATGATGGGAGCTATCGAAAGCTGCATGAAATTCCATGGGGAGTCGAGAAGCTTAAGGAAACATCACGATTTTCATGTGATGGACGGGAATCACGATATCTACAGAAATCCAATATGAAGATCAAAGAGCTTCCAAGGTTATCATTGGACAGCAGGCCATCATCAAGTGTTGTGGCAAGACTGATGGGACTGGAAACTTTAACAGCCACCATTGATGACAACCAGACCTTGAAAACTGAAAGTGAAGAATTGGTGTCAAATTCAAGATCTTCAAGAAAACAAGAGGAATTAAAGCAAGATCGTTCTTTTGTTTCCCCAAGAGTTCAAAAGAACCTCGTTTCACCTCAAAGGGGAGTCAGAGTCAGTCATGTAATTACAAGAATACCCCTTGAAACAGCACCATGGAAGCAGGAAGGAAGTGGCCGGGCCACGCAGAAGCTGCCTTTCAAGAGTAAGGAATGTCCAGCAAAAGCTTCCCGCTCAATTTATGATGAGATCGAGAAACGGTTGACTGAACACGAGTTCAAATCAGCTGGGAAGGATCTCAGAGCCCTTAAGCAGATTCTAGAAGCAATGCAGAAGACAAAGAGCAGGTTAGAGAACAAAGAGCATGCAGTGGATACTAACAGCATTGATGATAGGCAGAGCCAGAAAATCGACCAACCAATATCACCCACCATTAACGGGATTAGTCCACGAAAAGTCAAACCAGCAGATGCAAGAAAAAACACAGTTGGTAGAAATCGGTTAAAAGAACGGACTGTAAGAGATAAGAAGGCAAATGGTAGACCACTGTCAACTTCAAAATTTCCAGAACAGACTGGAACTGTGAGCCCAAAATTACATAGATCAAGAAACAGTATACATGGGTCGTCACCTGATATGAGCAGGCCCAAGAAGCAACCGAGTATACACCGAACTCCAATGGGCTCAACGCACAGAAACCCAAAGGCAAAATCCATGGAACCACAGCAAGACAGTAGTGAAACAAGATATTTGAGTCAACAAAGTGATACTGTTTCCTTCCAATCCGAAAATGAATCAGAAGTCACGAGCACCGAGTGGGTTCAAGAGGTCAATAGCCCGTTCCGACCAAAGGAAACTCACAGGGTGAGTGAGGATACTTCAATCTGTCTAACCAAAAGAATTCACACGCACGCACACACACTTGCTAGGTGAAGTTGTGTTTATATTAACTTTTCAACATGTCGACTTTCCACAGGTTAATATTGCAGAAAGATTGATTGACGAGAAGTCAATGTTTGACCATTCCAAACACACCATAGAACAACCCAGCCCTGTGTCTGTTCTTGATGCATTCTACACAGAAGACACACCATCTCCTGTAAAGAAGAAGTCTATTGCTTTTAATGGTACGTATATTAATCTAGAGCCAGCTTATTTTTGAATTCTAATATCATTTTATTAATCATCTCCCCTGCTTTTGTTTTCATTTAGATGATGAGAATCTACAATTTGAAGAAGAAAAAGATCAATCAAGGATGAATAACTTGGCTACCAGCACAAACCTAGATCAGTATTCACAGTTCAATAACGTGAAACTAGAAAACATAAAGAACCTAGTTCATCAAATTGAATTATTGAACACCAACAATGATGCTGATGATGATGACGCTACTGTCAACCGCGCACCAATATCTCCATGTGCGGGTGAAACTGGAGATCACAGATATGTAGAAGAGATACTATTATCCTCCGGATGCTTAAAAGATCTAGACCGGACCGCCACAATAATTCAGCTTAATCCAACAGGTGGTTTGATAAACCCCGAGTTGTTCCATGTTTTGGAGAAAACCAAAACAAGCACAGAGCTTCACCACAACAAGAACACCAGATCAAAAATCAGAAGAAAATTGGTCTTCGATACAGTGAATGATGTTCTTGGCCAGAAATTGTCCATGTTTGGTCCTTTTGGGCCACATAAAGGGAGCATTCTGAATGGAGACAAGCTGCTGAAAGAAGTGTGCTCGGGAATAGATAGTCTTCAAAATAACTCAGACAGAAATGAGTACGATGAGGATGATGAAGTGGTAAACATCATGAATGCAGATGTGTACAAGAGATCACAAGATTGGGATGAGTACTGTCAACAGGTTCCAGGTCTAGTCTTAGATATAGAGCGTCTTATTTTTAAAGATTTGATTAGCGAGGTTGTCAATCCTCAAATTACCAGTCTGCGAGATTTGTCCCATGGAAGGCGCCAATTGTTTCCCATGTAGAAGTTGGATGTTGTTCTGTTTCAGTTTTAGATTAATGAAAGCATGTATCTGCAAAAGCAAAACCATGTTTGAATGCATATAGATTCTAATAATACAAACTAACTGCATTTATGTACATCTCCTTTGCTTCATACCATTTCCCACAGCATAGTTACACGCTTGTGTTGTTAACGTATGGAGAATAATCTTTTTTAAAGACAGCAAACATGTAAAAGAAGTACACAATTGGGAAGATGTGCATATTAGTTTTCTAGTTATAGGGTTTCAGCAGGCATTCCACATGACTACACTTTTTCATTCGTATAAAAGGCAGATTACTAGAGCCAACTGTTGTTTCAGACAATTGCCCTACTTTTGAGAGAAGTTAAAATTTTATACATTTCAGGATTTTAATCAAATAACATGTCTTGTTATAACAAATGAAAAACATAAATGATCACAGAGGACTGAGACACCTCCCTCTCATTAAACTGCAATGACCGAAACTGCATGCATATATTTATATATAAGTGTTTGACTATTAGTGAAATTTCTGTCTCAAATTAGTAGTGGTACGTGTTTGACCAATAACTGGTGTTTCGGGTCAATTGGGTTCGGTCCACGTTCGAATTAACCAAATAACACAATAATGCGCATTGGGTATGTTGGTCTTCAGAAAATTCAGATGTATTTAATGCACAATAATAACACAAGACACTGGTAAGGGTTGATTATATTATGATTTGTGAGTCCACATGGCATATAGATATGTTTGCTTAGGATTTTGCACAAAATAAGGTCTTGCGGAAAACACCCCCAAACTATACCCTCGTGCAATTTAATGGCACAAGGGGTGTACAACTAGGGAGTGGTTAGTCCCTGCATTTAACAGCATTCATAGGAAATATAAAAACTAAACCTCCACTTCCTATTTGTTGATGTAAATCTTCACAAGGAATGAAACAATCAAGTAAACTATACTGAAATATTATGATCATAAGCTTTGACTAAAATGGTACAATGAATTCCACTAGCCATATAAAGATTATTTCAACACGGGTCATGAACGTGGGAAGAGTTTAATTAGGTTAGATCAACTCCTTAAGCACCTAAGGGATGCACAGATCCTTCAATTATAATTTGGTTATTTTTCTTGAAGCATCTCGAAAGTATTACTATATGCTCGTTTGGGAGTTCCTAATGTGAACTAGCTAAACAGAATCGTGTTGCTAGAAACCCTAACAGCCACTTAAAGCAACAAATCAGTTACGAAAAATTGCCACCAATTCAGTGAGAAGCAAAGTGAAGGCCATAAACCATACACAAGGAAAAGAAATACAGCAAGCCAGGGAGAGTAAAGAATCTTAATTTAAAAGAATCAGAGTCACTCATTATCAGAACTACAAACATACATCTAAAAACACATTAGTGGGAATGATTCCCTAGTAATAAACATATCCATCTGACATTTTACCACTCTGGAACTAGCAGCTACCACTAGAATTCCAAACTAGTGTACAAGGACTATGTTAATGTTCCTAATTTACAACTACGTCACAATATCACATTGGTATGATTTCCGATGACTCCTTCACAATATTCTCTTTTCTCCTTTTCTTGTCATCCCTTGACTCGTCATTTACAAACCAAGACATGGCTTCCAAATTTCCTACTTCTCTGCGTCTACTTGCAGTAGCTAAAGATTTCTTGCCCGTGTGAAAATTCAATTGAACGGCAGGTCGTCCTTCTAAAGAAACCTTGTTGTTGCCTTCCTCAGTACCAAGATCACTGCTCCTAACACTCTGAATTACTGGAGCAAATGTCCCCAATGCAGAAAAATGTTTTGCCCATAAGCGAAGATTGTGTGCGGCATCTTCTTCCACGAGTCTAGCAGGAAGAGAAACTAAAGAAACCTCTTCCTCCCCATAATCTAAAGGAGATGCAACAAAAGGATTATTCACTTGCTCCCTTCCACCATTCTCCCCTGCTTCAACAAAAGGTACTTTAAACCCATTGTGAGTCACATGTTGTTCCAATTTCAACAATGATGGTTCATTAACCTTCTGATCGTGATCAACCCTATCGAGCATTGTTTCACTTTGTTCTATACTACCTGAAGCTGTGCTACCATATGTTGTGGGATCAGGGAAACAGGGTAACCAAGAGGGGATATTATCCAATGGGGGCGTCTCTCCAGCATGAAAGAAACTAGGTGTTGTCTGGCATTCTTTTATTACTGGAAAACAAGGAACTGAATAGGCGAATCCTAATTCTTCAGAGACATCAACATACCGGGTAATCTCTTTAATAATCCCGGAACCTGATAAACAATGATCAGTATCAGAAGCACCTACAAACCCCTGTGGCAGTCCCAGATCTTCCAGACCATGAATTATATCAAATACATTACTATCCGTCCTACCCGCTAAATTTGCATATAAATTGGACAACTTGCCTATATCCTGAATATATTTGCAGGTTATATCAGATAGTGTATCAAGTGCAGACTGCTGGAACCCTTGTAACCCCACGCTCTCACATATCTGGGCCACAGCAATCCTTGCAAGTGACAGTGCAAATTCATCATTCTTTCCTCTCTTCTTCAAACTAAATTCAGTTGCTCTTGAACTCCCTCCACCTCCTCCATCATTCATGTTACCAACTTCATATCACTTCATTTCAAACATATGCAAAAGAATACAAAATTGAAACTTAATCTCTTGAACCAACTAACAGCAAAACCTAATATCTAAATCAAGCATACAAGCACTTCCCCGTCCGCATACAAAAGATTCCCACTTTTTGTAATGACATATCGAGCACACCATAAATTATAATGCACAAATGAATGAAATAAGCATTCGATACAACCATATACTTGAACTTACCAATGGGGTACATACGTTAGGGTTTCCGCGATTCAACGACTAATTCGCGAAATGAGATTCCAAAAACTTATATTCGAACTTGTAAAGCGTGGCAACTGATCGATATGAAATCAGTATCAATTGTGTCGATAAATCTTTCATGCAAAACCCTGATCGGCAGCAAGACGACCGGAGTTCTACAATGGGAGACAGTGGTGGTTGCCAGTTGGGTTATATTAGTACATGCGGTATAAGAAGTGAAACTTTAAATTTTTTTTAAATGTGATAATTCAAAAAATAATCAATTGCTTCCGTAGCATAGTGGTAGTGCGTTCGCTTCGTAAGCGAAAGGTCGCGAGTTCGATCCTCGCCGGGAGCTTTATTCACTTAAAAAATAATATTTTAGCTTTTTGATTAGGAACTTTTCCTATTTATATAAGTAATTGCTACTTGCCTCTTTTGTAGTTGTTTTCATTATCTATTTAGATTTCTTTTCGTTAACATACAATTTTGTTTAATATTTTTTTAATTGGTATGAAAATCATATGGCGTTTGAAAAAGATAAAATTTATTCTGTAAAATAAAACAAGTTAAATAAAAATCATTGTGTTTGTATTATCACCATCTATTTTGTTACTTTTTTCTTGTATTATTATCAAGATCTATTTTATTATTCTATAATATTTAGGAAGTTGGTCCATCATACTGTATTATTTTAGTTTTTTTTATTACATTAAACTCATCATGTTAAACCGTATTATAACACTATCATACCTAAAAACAAATTAAATATACAATCCAACACGATGGACAACCTAGGTATCATCGCATGAGTTTCATCCTTCATGCTTCATGTTGAAGCCGACCCCCACCCCCACATAACTTTTACATGCATGACTGTAAGCATCATGTACGTGGTCATCAATACATCATTTCGTCGATGGTTAAAATGGTAACAATAATGATTGATGATTATACAAAAAGTACAATCACACATTTTCGAATCATGATACCATTTTTGTACCGTCACATCTACCTTAAATCTTGCATTGACGCTTCCACTACTAATAAGGGTGCTGACGTCGTGTTTCGTCATTTTCTTAATCTTTCCTAATTATAAGGGCTTAATATAGTTTCATTGATATTTAATATTTATCATTTTTTAAACCAACTCAAGTATCACACACGCATCTAATCTATTTTAATATTAATAAGAGTTAATTACATTTTTGGTCCCTGTGGTTTGTTAAAAATAACGGTTTTGGTCCCTGGATCCAAAAAGTTACGGGTTTAGTCCCTCCCGACCCGAATCTATTGCATTTTTGGTCCCTCCTCAACTTGAAATGACCATATTGCCCTTATGATATTCCTTTTCTCATTTACTTTAATTTTTAATCAACATTAAATGTTATTTAAATATTAAAACTTTTTAAAAACATAAAAATATTTTCAATCCACCATCTCTGATCTCCTCTCTCTGCACAGTAACCCGCCACCTACATCATCTCCAACGGCGACGTTAGCCACCACCGTCCACCTCCATTCATCTTCACAACCCACCACTACCATTCATCTTCACCGCCCACCACTGCCATCTCCACCACCCACGACCACCACCATCTCTCTCTCTCTCTCTCTCTCTCTCTTTCTATCTACCCACTTTTCTTCGTAGTCTCAAACACCACCACCATATCCTTTTACAACAACCACCATCATAGCCATCATCATGCTCAACCACCACGACCGCTACCTTCATCTTCAACCCATCGCCGCCCACCTTGATTTTCAATCACCGTCGTCTTCTTCTTCACCCCGATATAGAACCCTAAATCGAACAGATTAGGGCTTAAGCTTTAATTAGGGTTTTCATTCTTGAATCCCTTGAATCTATTAGGGTTTTCGTTCTTGAATCTCTGGGTAGATCTAGCTAGGTTTTGGGGGTTTTTGAAATTTGTAACTACATCTTGGTTTGTTGTTCGATTTGGTTCTAAAAATTGTTTGGTAGTATACGATTTGGGGTTCTATTCGTGGTTGTTTTGATGAAGGGCGGTGGTGAAGTGGTGACAGTGGTGGTTGAAGATGAGTGAGGTGGTGGTGGCCGATGATTGTAAATGAAGGTGACGGGGGCAGAGGTTGAAGAAGATGGTGTTAGCTGTCGTTAAGGAGATGAAGGCGGTGGTGGTTGTTGCAGTAGAAGATGAAGGTGGTGGGTGAGAAGAAGGAGGCAGTGGTGGGTGAGAAGAAGGTGGTTGTGGTGGGTGAGAAGAAGGTGGCGGTTGTGGAGGTTGTGGGTGAGAAGAAGGTGGCGGTGGTGGAGGTTGTGGGTGAGAAGAAGGTGGCGGTGGTGGAGGTTATGGGTGAGAAGAAGGTGGCGGTGGTGGCGGTGGTATCTGAGCCGGGGTGAGAGAGAGATAGGTAGATGAGCCAGAGAGAGAGAGATAGGAGAGAGAGAGATAGATTAAAAAATATTTAAAACAATTAAAAATTAAAGAAAATAAAGAAATTTAGATAATTAATATATAAAATCAATTAAAAAGAAAAAAAATAGATATAAGGGTATATTAGTCATTTTAAGTTTAGTAGGGACCAAAAGCGTAATGAAATCGGGTCGGGAGGGACTAAACCCGTAATTTTTCGGATCCAGGGACCAAAACCGTTATTTTGAACAAACCACAGGGACCAAAAATGTAATTAACTCTATTAATAAATAACTAGCATGAATAAAATCTATTAGTCAATCCTAATCATTGATTTAAATAAAAAAAATTAATTATCAAATTTGAACCATCTATTATGTTAAAAGTTGAAATATAATTTTGGATTTTTTTTGCCAAAATTGGATTCATGGATTCAATTTTGATTGTAATTTGAATTAAAATTATCGGAAAAAATTTCATACATGTTATCTTAAACCTTAAAATAAGATATTTGTTCACTCTAATTTATAAATATCGTATTTATCTTTTATAACATTTCAAATATTATATTTATTCAAATTCTTAGTTTTATCACTTTAATATACTCTATCCATATATAATATTTTTAATTATAACGAATAAAGAGTTGACCTTGTTACCCATAATTGTAATAATAATAATCCATGGCTTGCACAAGTAATACAATCATGTATCCTCGTATCATGATACTATAACGTCCCCGTCCCCCCCAAACTCAATTCTTCCAACGTTTGTCTAGGTCTTAACACTGTTTGTCGCTATTTGTTTAAAATTCTCATTTATTTTATGTTTTATAAATTATTTAATATATTTTTATAAATATTTAATATTTATAATTATTTAAATGAACTCGTGTATCATAATAACATTTAATCTAACATTGTAAAATGCTTATTTTTTTAATAAAAGTCTTGGTGTTTATACGGCGCCTTCATTTATGTATTTATGATAAGATAATTTTATTTTTTATAACAAATAGTAAATACAACACAATTCTGTTTATTTGTGTGCTTTAAACCCTTGCATTTGTCAATAGTGTGTGTTTCTATTTGTAGACAATTTTTATAAATCATGAGATCATCACACTGCTACAGATTTTCAAATCTGGTTACAGGTATTACTCTTTTCATGAAAGGGAAGTCGGGCTCGATCATACCTTGACAACATCAAACACTGTAAATTGTTCGATCACCGTCTCTTTCACTCCATTATACCAAAAGAGTTCAAGCAATAATCACAGGAAATTACAATGTATAGCTATAATATAAAACAAAAACCACATATATAAGGATGAAAACTACAAAGAACGTTACTAACTTATTCTTAGGTGGTCTCCGCAATCATAGTCTAATGGTGAGGGTCATGAAATCTACAGTGGACGTCTAGGATCAAACTTTGGCACATGCAACTCTAGTTTACGTGGTTTACATCCTTTATGCTAACCGATGACGGGTCAATAGTGGCCCTCTAAAGGGTGAATTACCTTCTTTTTTTAAAAAAAAACTGGCGTATTACATGCATCTTTCATGTTAACCAGATTATACGATCGAAAGGTTATTATTCCAACAATGTCCATGCATATATATTTCTTTGACATTTAAGGTGAATTTGTGCTTTGTTTTTGCCATAAGCTTGAGCTAAAAGCTAAATCCTAATTTATCCAGAGACAATAGTCCATTGTTAAACACTATTGTATATTATCTAAAATATAAGAACTCAGCAGAAATGAAAAATGACTTTTTAAATTAGAAAGTAAAGGTATATGTCAAATGCGTATTCATTCACAATGAATTCGAAAAAGATGGCATGTATAACCGTCGTGTTTGCATCCATTAACTATCATATGTAAATTACTGAATTCAGAGGATAGCTTTGAACGTGTACAAATATACTCACTTACAATAGCTACAGATCCAAACGCTGAACAGGTTTTCACATACCCCGTAAAAAAACTTCCATCTCATTTTGTTTGCATCGATAAAGAGCTGGATGAAGTTTTGATATAATGAGCCAAGGAGGATTTGAGATTATAAACTGAAACTTTTCAGAAGAGAGGGTTATGAATATATACCTTACTTTCTCATTACAAGGGATCTGGTTTTTTGCATTGATGAAATCGGGCAAATACTTAAGTCTTCTCACTGACTGGTATCGTTGGTGTTAAGGTGTTTCTAAGGTTTAAACATCAACAGCACATTGGGAAACACGAGAAGCAATGGAACCATTGGTTGCCACCAGCTTTAGGGGTTGGGGAGGGATCTTTAACAGTAGTTTGTGCCTCTGCTGGCGGTGTAGATGGTAGTGGTTTAGGTTCTTCAGCCTCTACCTTCATTGGACTGCCGCCTCCTGCAAGTCTGACAGTAGCAAACATGATTGCTTACATCAAGATTGGATCTATAGATCATTATTTGATCACCAAAGTAGTACTGAATTGAAATAGCAATTAGCTTACATAGGGAATGCAAATGAACTAGTGCTTTGGCAACTCGCATTGGAAGGGCAAGCAATTCTTGCAGAATTATCTCCTTTCCCATCTGAAACAGTAGAATAGGTACTGAACGAGTGTGTTCCTTCCCAAACAGGAGAGCTTTCCTTTTCCTTTCCAGAATCAATTGGCGACACATTTTGGGTTTCGAAAATCTCTTCTTTCTCTCCAGGTTCACCGTTTATACTAGCACTCTTCCGTTCATTGTCTGCTGATGTGTCCAACACCGTTGGCAGGCCAGGTGACATGCTGGACTTATTGGCATCAGGTGTGAAACATGAATAATCGTCGACCCAGTTAAGCTTTCCAGATTTGCTTATGTAATAACCATTATCCATGGAGAAGCTAGTACTCCCCATATGGATACTGAACAATGATTCATTGGAAGCTAGACTCCATTCCGAATCAGTTCTACGACTACGTTTTGGAGCAAATGTGGATGGCGAAATCCTGTTTGGGTCATAGTCAGCAGGTAGCTCCATTACTTGGATTGGAGGTGACTGTTTTGGAGATCCATAGAATGTATTTAAATCACAAGTTTGAGACGAAACCTTAGGAGATGTGATTATCACGCTTGGTTTAGGCGAGGTACTTGGTGATTCAGGGTTCGATCTTACTGAGCTAGAATCGTTTTCTTCGAATTCTGGGAATGTTAAATCATTTTCACCAATATCTACTTCAAAATGACTTGAAGATGAAAAGGAAGAGGAAGAGGAAGAAGGACGACCAATCATTTTGTCATTATCAAGTTGATCCTCATCTAGGATGCCGCTAGTAGTAACATCAAACGGCGTATTTGGATCCTCATTGCTATCCCTCCCATTCGTTTGTTCCATTTTCTTCTGTTTAATACATGCAGTCTTATAAGAGAATATGTCATTTTGATAACTAAGATCAAATGATGTAAAGTGGAAGTAGTATAATAAGCAAATTGAAAAAGATTACTTTTGGACAATCAAATCGTTATGGCAGGAGGTGAAAGCTAACATAGTATTGAATTGGGGTACATCTGAGAAGAACATACCAACAGTGAATACAACCAGTTCGAACAATATCTAACATAGTGTTATCTTATGTATCCAACAAATTACACTATTGGCCAAAGCAAGACGAATGGCTAGATTTATACTGATTTTTCTTATAATTAAGTTACTAACAGGTAGGTAAAAGAATATTTATAGATCGATCTGTGAGAAACTGATTCCAGGAAGTCCTTATGCTAATGATTCACCACGGAGACTGATTATGTTTATGCCTCAGAGTTCTGTCTTGATCGATGAATTATATGAATAACAATCAGATGGAAAATTGCGGTTTCGTGCCACCGTTTACAGCTCAAATGCAATTTCTAACAAAAAACTCTCGTGTACGTCACAATTCGCTGATAGAATTGCTGAAATCTACTAAATTATGCTTAATCAAACCCTAACAGATTCATGTGGCGTAGTCGTACGAGATGAACGATGATTCATTAAAAATAATAATAACGAAATCATGATTTCTGTAGTAACTGAACTTACTTGAACATTCCCCTTATAGGTGAAACCCTACGGGTTTAGATCGCCGGCGGCACCAGTTTTGCCCTGAATCCAACAATAAAACCTCGAAGGACGAGATGGATAAAGGGGAAACGGTATTGTATAAGGGAAGAAACGGGGATTGGGGTTACGTTCTGATGATTGTAAAACAGAAGGCTCAGCGTCTTTTCAGGGTAAGGTTTTTTCCAAATGTACAGACGCGGGAAGATCTTCATTTGACGGGTATTTCTGTTTATGAGAAAGTTTGGGGGTGGTTTGGGGAATATGACAAAAGAAAAGGGGTTTGAATGAAAATAAAAGAAACCATGATAAGAGGTTCAGAATTGACGTGTATTCATTCATTCATATATCTTCTGCTTATCTACATAGTTTGCAAACACCATTGAAATGGAAGCAGCTGTGCAAAAACAGCTTTTCAGCCATGGAACTCGAGCTTTCGCTAGTAAGTCACACTGTTAATTATTATTTTTATACTTCGTATCAGTGTTTTATATCATATGATGATTTTTTAAAAAATAATACTTTGAATTTTTATAATTTTTATAATTCGTACCAGTCTACTTTGATTCTTGTATATGGGTAATTTTCTAGACTAATCAAACCAGAAACCAAATACTTCAGCAATAATATTTTATAAACATGTTAATTATCATATCCATAACCATGACATTTTCATTTTCTCAGTTTTTCATAAGTTATGAGTCAATTATAATTTTAAATCTATTATTTTTAACTCTTTTTCTCGTTCCTACTCTACTCTTAAGAGACATGAAACCTCTTTTATGAAAGGTTCTCTATAGAAAAACAAGACTCGTATGGAGATCCTCCTTTCCACAACCAAAAACTCGATGTCAACATCAAGCTCATTGTCGATTGTTGTTCCTAGTTTGAGGTTAGCTACCAAAATGAGAAGCATATCATCTTGCACTCGAGCATCCAAAATATACTTGAACAACACATATATAATGTAAATTAAAAATCAAATGTAAAACAATTTCTAATAAAAACTATACTGGTTAATAATTTAAATCTCTCATGTGGTTAAAATAGAACAATTATCTACTAAAGCATATATATGCTAGTATGTGTATGCAACTATGCATTATTAGTTAAGGGTTGAAGGTAATTTTATTTTATTACATCCTTATGCTTGTTTTGAAAGCTGCTCAAAGTGGTTCTTATGTCTCTTTTCTAAGAGCGTCTACAATGAGAATTAGTTATTAATTAGTTATGCTAAAACCTATCGATAACCATCCATTTAACTTGCCCTGTTTGTCGTTCCTCCAATGGTGTCAAATGTGTAATACCACCATGGTTCATGTGTCAAACTCATAAGGGACGAGATGCGTATGAGTATTTGTTGTTTGAAAAAAATAGTGTGAATGGCCACATCCTCTAAAATAGGTTGTAAAGTAAGTGGTAATCTACGTTAATTGCAAAATTAGTGAAAGAATATTAAAACTAAATCTGGGCTTGTCAACATAGTCATTATTACTGTTTATTATTTGCAAGGTTAACTGGCATCATTTGATAGTAAAACATGACAATTTTTCCCTTTTGGTAACGTTTTCTAAATGTTTTTGTGCCATTCATCTGCAGCAAATAAAGCATCAACAAAGCACACTCATACATCACCATGTGTCCACATGAAGTCTAGTTTTGCAACTCGTTGCTTGAGTTACTTAAGCTACCTTAACATATCTGTCGTCAAAAGAAAACACGAGAATGCAACAAAGGTAGGAGTGTTGATATTATTTTTCTATCTTTTTTCTTAATTTATAGACATATACATATCTTGTCAAAAAAAAGAATGTGATTTATTTCTTGTAGCTTGTAAACAGACGTATGCAGGGAGGAGAAGGAGATCAAACATGGAGACATATACATATGTACTAATGGAGCCAGGGAAGGCTGAAGAATTTGTAAATGAGGAAGAGCTCAGAGTTAGATTGAAGGGGTGGCTAGAAAATTGGCCGGGTTCATCACTGCCTCCTGACCTTGCAAGATACGAATCTATTGACGATGCTGTTACTTTTCTTGTAAAGTCGGTTTGTGAACTCGAAATCGATGGAGATGTTGGCTCAATTCAATGGTACGAAGTTAATTTGGAATGAAAAACAGTCAAACGTGATGAGTTGAGCTTATAAAGAGTGCAGAAGCAAAAGCTTTATATTATTCATAGCTTGTTCAAAATCTCAATCGACCATAATATTTTAGAATAATATCAACCAAATCCATTTGAACAAATCCAAATTTTCAAGTTTGATCAACTTTATCATGCAAAAATCAAGATTCAAACCGAACAAAATGAGATCAAAATAATATTTTGTCGATCAAATCCATTAAGGAAATCAAGTTATCAAGTTTCAAAAGCTTTATATCAATTAAATATGGGTTAAGAGTAAACATAATGAAATTTCAACAGCATCTACTCTATTCTATTTCAACAAATCAATAATATCAAGTTTAAAGCTTTCATTATCAATTGTTGTTGCAACCTGGTTCTTGTTTTAGATACTTATGATGATAACTTGTTATAAAACATATATGTGTAATATATCTAACAAACTTATGATATAATAACACGATAATTGTACACAATCCCGTCTAGTGTATGATGTGGAAAAGATGAGATATACACGGTCACACCTATACCCGTGGACCATGGTAGAGAGAATGTTTATCAAAGACCTTGATCAACTTATATCTTGATATTTAAAAGGCTATGCTTATATATCAAAATTGCAAATAAAATTCGGTACATGATTAGTTCCTTTTTTCTAGATCCCAAGGGGTATATGATATGTTAGTCTACTCAAGTTTTATATGTTAAATGCATCTATACATACCGTCAATTAATGTTTGGAGTACGTAAACAAAACAACAACAAAATTACACACGTTCAATTTTAGCTATAAATATAATTAACGATGCATGCGATCTAAATAGGTGTTTGGATGTTCTTTTCAAAGGCGATTATGCGATGATTTTTTTAAGTAACAAAAATCACATAATCAGACATCGATCAGTAGTACAACTAAAACCATTTAAAGGAGAGACTTTTTGGATGTGTTTTTTATTGTGTGAAGTTGTAAACTTGTAATTATTAGTTTCTTTAAGTGTTTTTTATTGTGTTTTTTTATGTGTTTAAGCCTTTGCGGAAGCTCCTAATAAAACTTGTTCATAATGACAAAATATTATAAGAATAAAAAACAATAATAAGAAGAAACTAAAAATCACCAAAACGGTAAAGAGTTATCAAGTGAAATTCATTTAGGACTTCTTAATGATATCTGGGTTTTACAACATTCTCAAGTTTATTATTAAATTTTTCAGGATGATGGTTTTCTTATAAAAAATAATAAATGTATTGTTTCTCACAGTGATGAATAGGGTTTAATCCCTCATTATAAGTGTCTTGGATTCACATACCGTCTCTGTCTGTATCATTGTAATTGTACACCCTAGGCCACTAACATTTCGAAAAATAAAAAGTGGAATAAGGGCAATAAAGTCATTTAGACAAAAGAGTAGCCTCTACTTTGAGTCCAGTGCTTTACGGCGAGATCCCGTGCGGCACCCGCACCCAAAAGTCACTCTCCTTTCTCTCGGCGTCATTGATGATGGTATATGGTTCCATTCATGATGCTATCTTCCATCCGCCAAATGCAAATCTTCTGCTTCTTCGATTCACCCTTCAGATACTTGATACTTTAATACCCTTCCTCTGTTGTTCAAGTTGAATTCCCTTTTTTCAGGTCAGAGATTACTTCCGAATTTAGGCTTTCTATGTGCTGATCTGCTTAATGCAGATGTTTATGTATGTTTCAGATGTTTTTAATGTATGTGTTGTGACAGTCTATCTTATGTTTTCATTTCGATGTGCGCTGTTTGATTTGACTTCGGCTTTTGATATAACTGTGAGAATCTACATCTGTTGCTGACGAGAGTGAACAGGTTCCATAATTGATGCTCCCAAACCTTCAATCCATGCAGTGCTATTTATGTTAAACCTAGTCTTTTTGTAATGCAAACTTGATATTGTTTTGTTTGTCAATTTGCCGCCAATAATGTTCTATTCATAGCGTATATTATAAGTTTCTAGAGTGTAACCGGTTTATAAGATCCCGCCTATATAAAATTATGAAATCCATGTCAATTAATTGTTCAGAACTGTCTGTTCTTGTCGCTTTAGGTGGCAATTGGTACCATTTAACCTAGTCTAATAGAATAATGATACAATTACTCAATATAGGTAAACTGAGAATTAAGAACAGTTCACGAGCTTGGTAATCAAATGTTATACAGAGTAAAAAGTGGAAGAACAGAGGTAATTGTCATTTATTTGCATACCTATCACCTCTACATCTTTACTTATTTATAGTGCTAAAACAATGTAGTAATCTATTACAAACTAACTAACTTCTCAATCAGTTACAGTTAGTTACACGTATCAATACCCTCCCCTTAACATGATCCTTGTCCCCAAGGATCAAAAGAAGGAAACCTATCCACAATGTCTTGAGCAGACTCCCATTTAGCATCTTCGACAGGTTGATCTTTCCACTCAACTAACCATTCCACATGTGCTGCATTATGACGTTTAATAGTTCTAACCTCCAAAACTGCAGCTGGTACTAAAGAATCTTGACTGGAACAATCATAATCTGGAAAAGTAGCAACAGCAGAAGTAGGACCATGATGTTTTTTTAGTAATGAGACATGAAAAGTAGGATGTATCATTGAAGATGCAGGTAACTTCAAAGTATAAGCGACTTTCCCTACTTTAGCAAGAATAGGATATGGTCCAAAGTACTTAGCTGAAAGCTTCACATTCGAACGAACACCCATAGAAGACTGTCTATAAGGTTGCAATTTCAAATAAACCAGATCACCAACTTGAAATTCACGATCAGATCTGTGTTTGTCAGCTTGTTGTTTCATACGATTTTGAGCTTTTGCCAAATTATCCTTTAAGAGTCGAATAGTATCCTCTCTATCCAATAAGCTCCGATCAACAACATCCACTTTACTTTCACCAGCCAAATAAGGTAAATGTAAAGGAGGTGGTTGTCCATACACAACTTCATAAGGAGTAAACTTCGTAGCTGAATGATAAGTGGTGTTATACCAATACTCAGCAAGTGGTAACCACTTTGACCAATCTTGTGGTTTCTCATGACACATGCACCGTAAATACCCTTCCAAACATCGGTTTAAGACTTCCGTCTGACCATCTGTTTGTGGGTGAAAAGCTGTAGATAGCTTCCGATCAATTCCTTGTAATGATAAAAATTCAGTCCAGAAGGTACTCACGAAAACTTTATCTCTATCATATACAATAAATTTTGGAAACCCATGAAGTCGAAAAATGGTATCCAGAAACACTTGTGCCACATCTAAAGCTGTAAAGGGATGTTTAAGAGCAATAAAGTGTCCATACTTGCTCAATCTATCCACAACCACGAGTATGACAGAAAATCCTTGAGATCTTGGTAGACCCTCAATAAAATCCAATGAAATGTCTTCCCAAATAGCATTAGGAATAGGTAAAGGCTGTAACAAACCCGGATAAGCGGCCAAATCAGCTTTACATTTCTGACAAACATCACAATTCCTTATGAATTTAGTAACATCAGCCCTCAATTTAGCCCAAGCAAAAAGAGATGAAATTCTCTTCATGGTAGCTGTAATTCCTGAATGCCCACCTTGAGGAGAATTATGAAACCAATTAAGAATTTTTATCCTTAATTCAGAATTGTTAGCTATCACCAGTTTCCCTTTTTTTCTCAATTCCCCATTATTCCAAGTGTACTTCGAATGAGACCGAGAATCTTGTTGTAAATCTTGAATAAGGGATTGAGTTTTAGGATCTCCTGTCCATGCTTTCTTTATATCAAGCAACATGTCATCAGATATAACAGAAAGAACAACTTGAAATAATTCAGAACTTTGAACCCTTGATAAAGCATCAGCAACCACATTTTCTACTCCCTTCTTATATTGAATCTCATAATCGAAACCCAACAACTTTGATAACCATTTCTGCTGAAAAGGAGTAACCAATCTGTTTTCGAGTAGATGTTTAAGACTTTCTTGATCTGTCTTAATAATGAAATGTCGATCTAACAGGTATTGACTCCATTTCTGAACTGCATGAATAATGGCTAACAATTCCCTCTCGTAAGTAGATAGCATAGCATTCCGTGGAGACAAAGCTTTACTGATGAAAGCAATAGGATGACCTCCTTGCATTAAGACAACTCCTATTCCATGATTAGAAGCATCAGTTTCAATTACAAAAGTAGAATTAAAGTCGGGCAAAGCCAAAACAAGTGGTTTAACCATAGCAGCCTTCAAACACAAAAATGCTGTATTTGCTTCCGGTGACCATAAGAAAGAATCTTTCTTTAGTAATTGAGTGAGAGGTTTAGCAATTGTACCATAGTTCTTCACAAAACGTCTATAGTAACCAGTTAGCCCCAAAAATCCCCTTAATTGTTTCAAATCAGTAGGAATTGGCCATTGTGATACAGCTTTGATTTTTGAAGGATCTGTAGCTACACCTTCTTTAGAAATCAGATGACCCAAATATTCAATTTGAAGAACACCAAAAGAACACTTGCTTCTTTTAGCAACCAAAGAATGTTGCTTAAGAAGCTGAAAGACAGCCGTAAGATGTTCCAAATGACCCGACCAAGTCGGGCTGTAAATCAAAATATCATCAAAGAAAACCAAGATGAATTTTCGAAGATAAGGTTGGAATATCGTATTCATAAGTGTTTGAAAAGTGGAAGGAGCATTAGTAAGTCCAAAAGGCATTACTAAAAACTCAAAAAAACCACAATGTGTTCTAAAAGCTGTTTTATGAATGTCTCCATCCTCCATTCGGATCTGATAATACCCAGACTTGAGATCAATCTTAGAAAAATAAGTTGTACCGTGTAGTTCATCCAATAATTCCTCAACTAAAGGGATTGGAAATCTGTCAGGAATGGTGATTTTGTTCAAGGCTCTATAGTCAATACACATACGCCATCCCCCATCTTTCTTCTTAACCAAAACCACAGGTGAAGCAAATGCACTGTGACTTGGTCGAATCACTCCTTGATCCAATAATTCTTTCGTCATCTGCTCAATAACATCTTTCTGCACAAGAGGGTACCTGTACGGTTTTAACTTAACCGGATTAGAACCTTCTTTGAGAACAATTTCATGATTAAATCCTGGTCTTAATGGAGGTAATCCTTTAAGATCTTGAAATACTTCAGAAAATAGCTCTAATAACTGCTGTAAATCACTTGGAATTTCTGCTTCATGTGAAATTGCATTGAGCTGAGGGAAAGCATCATTATCATGAACATGAGTAGCATAAACCTGTAACATAGATAACTCTCCAGTAGGCTGCCCATTTCTGATTAATTTCTTATCAGAAACTGTTTGTAATGACAGCCGTTGGGCCCCTCTGATTTTTATTCTCTTCCCCTTATAAGTAAACTCAATGGTATGTTGAACAAAATCAAATTCAACCTTCCCTAAAGAAGTAAACCACTGAACTCCTAACACAATGTCACAGCCTCCAAGGGGCATCAAATACACATCTGTAGTGAAAACTAAACCCTTCATACTCCATTCAAATCCCTCAACAACAGTATCACATTTAACAGGGTAACCATCAGCTACATGTACACTCATAGGAGGTCTTTTTGTCAATTTGCAGCCTAACTTAATTTCCAATGCTGAATTGATAAAGTTGTGAGTGCTTCCTGTATCCATCAGTAATTGCAAGCTTTTTGTACCTTTATGCCCTGTTATTCGTAATGTTTGAAAATCATTTACACCAGCCAAAGCATGTAAAGAAATTTGAGCCAATTCTGTTTCAACCAATACCTCATCAACTGCATCTTCAAACACTTCTTCCTCTATCTCCTCTACTTGTAAATGATACAATTGAGGTCTTCTACCATTACATTTGTGACCATACACGTATTTTTCATCACAAAAGAAACATAAGCCTTTAGATCTTTTATCATCCATTTCTGCTTGGGTTAAGGTCTTTGAAGAAACTGATCTGATTGGATTAACTACTGGTTTTGGTAATAAAGGAACACTTCTATTAATTGACATTAATAGATTAGAATTCCTATTACCTATCCCATCCCTCACATATCTCCTTGAATCAAAAGAACTGTTAGTCGAATACACCTTGTTACCAGACCTATTCTTTTGCTTATGTAAATTCATCTCATGCAGTTTAGCCAATGAATAAGCTTGCTGAATTGTAGTAGGATTAAACATACGTACTACATTCTTAATATCATCCTCTAACCCCGTTATGAAACAGCTAAGAACATGAGAAGGAGATAAATGTAACCTGCTAATGATGCTGTCAAATGCATCATGATATTCCTTGACCGTTCCTGTTTGTCTGAGTTCCATCAATTCTGCCATTGGATCATCATACAGTTCTCCAAATCTCGCCGTTATATCGATTACATATTGATTCCAATCAGGTACAGAATTGTTTCTATTTTGCATGTAACCTTGATGCCACTGAAGTGCTTTACCTTCCAAGTGAATAGCAGCTAATGGAACCTTAGCTTGTTCTACAACCTTGTCCAATTGAAAAAATTGATTGACCTTGTATAACCAAGCCTTAAGATCTTCTCCTTGAAAGCGAGGAAACTCTATCTTTGTTAGTCTGGGAAAATATTGACTCTGATTGCCTACCAAATCCACAATTGATGGTCCTGATGATTTATCCTTCTTTTGAATTTTTTCTCCTTCCTCTCTTCGATTGTTACCAAAAACAAATGGTGAATCTTCTAGTTGTTTTTTAGTAGAATTTGATACTAACCTTGTCATTTGAAATGAAATTCCAGATAAGAGATCATTAATTTCAGTAATTGCTTTTGAATTCGCCCCAATTTTAGAATCTTGTTGCTGTCGGTGATTTTCCATGGTCGCTCCAATATCTTCGGCCATCGTCTTCAACATATCTTTGAGATTATCGATCGTAATTGGATGATCCGCACCATCGTTACGTTTGCTGGTAGAAATTTCTTCAAATCGATCTTCTGAATCCATTCCATGTTTCCTTGCTGTTGAACGCGTGGTAGTCATTATCACAGCCGAAGAATCGACTGCTCTGATACCACTGATACGATTACTCAATATAGGTAAACTGAGAATTAAGAACAGTTCACGAGCTTGGTAATCAAATGTTATACAGAGTAAAAAGTGGAAGAACAGAGGTAATTGTCATTTATTTGCATACCTATCACCTCTACATCTTTACTTATTTATAGTGCTAAAACAATGTAGTAATCTGTTACAAACTAACTAACTTCTCAATCAGTTACAGTTAGTTACACATATCAAATAATCTATATATATTTGTTTGCCAAAACTTTGAGAACGCTATCATTGATGTTGGTTTTAAGCTTTCCGTTACGGACCCAGAAAACTTGTGTATCGCTTCACATTTCGATTACTCATTCTCATAGGATCGATAAGAAAAGTGAGTCGGATCACGTTTGGTAACAGATCAAAAGCGATCTACTAAATGAAATGAAGTGATTATATTAATATTAACTAAACCATAAAAACAAACATTGGAAACCTACATAATTTTTCAAACGAAATAAATTGTACCTTAGTAAATTAGCGACAATTGCAACAAATTAACTAACATATCAACAATTTTCTTATTCGATGAACGAAATTATTAACAAGGTTCAACAAATTAGCCAAACATCCTTCTTGTGCATTCAAAAGGCCAACATTTAGCCAACTTCAAAAAACATACTTAAGAAATCAAATTAGGCCTAATGGTTTAAAATATGAAGCAACAAATTTAAATCAACTGGGTTTACATCTTTGACATTCAATAATGAAAAAAAATAAGCATAATTTTATATTGTTACTACACTTAAAACACTATAATAAGGTTGAGCTAAAAAAAGTCAACTTATTTCATTCTCCTACCTTATAAATAAATAGCTCTATCATTCTAATTGAATTGTTATCGTTAAAAAACTGCATTAAATCTATTTTTTTTCTAGAATACAAGCGGCTGCACAATAGTTTTTTCAAGGATTACACTTGTATACAAAAATATAATTTTTGATCCAAAATAACATTGCTCATAACAAGTTAAAGGTAGCCCGTTCCACCCTGGGCAACCAGTTAGGTCCGCGCATCTTATGTTGACTGTTCTTTTTCAATCTTTATACACTAAATTGATGATTCTAGTTCACCAACGCATCTATTTATGATATTATCTTCCCATCTTGATTTCACTTTCAAGCTTTCCGTCCTTGATGAGGCAATGCCAACATAGTATCATATTACTGTAGCTCTGTTTTTTCCAGGTAACTCAATCTAACCGTGTTTCCTTGCATATCTTCACTAATATATTTTACGACCAATCTTTAATGTGTTTGGTTTGTAGCTAGTGGTCTGCCTATATTTGGATTTAACAGTGGCGGTTTCATGTGGTGGAAGGGATTTGAAGTTTGACACTTTAAGCACCCTCTATTTAATAGATATTCCATTTTTTCTTGATTGGTAGTTCAATGCAAGTGTGATCAAACGGTAGTATAATTATATTTCTCTGAGCTTTGTTATAATTACTGATTCTCTTGACAGGAATAAATGGCTACAGTCTCAATAGCAGCTGTTACCTTCAGGGCGCTTCCGAACCACCTTTTTGTTCCCTCCGGCATTGTTGGGTCTAATTTGTATGTCCATCCCAAAAAATATTCACTGGCCCGCAAAAAGCAGTCCAATAGTAACAGGTTTACCATACTGTGCTCTTTACCATTATTTTTTGTATATTGACAAATCTAGTAGAATCTAACATGCAGTTTTTGCAGAAAAATCTTAAACGGGAGTGATTGCCTCTTCAAATCAAGGACTGCAGTGTGCTGTGCTGTGGTATGTTTTACTTCTTAGTGTTGTGAAACCATGGTACAATGCATTGGATTGACTTCAGTTACATGAAACAACTCAAACAAGTAGGAATGTCCTACTCCTGCCTGAGCTTTCCGATAATAATCATTCCTGATTTCTTAGAATTATTTTCAAGTTCAAGGATCCTGTCATTTTAGTTTAGGCAGAAATCCGATGTACGCAACTGAAATTTAAGAGTATTGTGTATATCCGTTTTCTTACAGGGCGAGTCTGGTGAGGCTTCGATAGATATTGCTGGCGATGGAGATGGTACCGTACTAGACGACAATGAAGATGACTTAATCACAGCTAGAAAAGCACTTTATGAAGCAATATCCAGACAAGAAGCTTTGGAAAGGGAGAGAGATCAATTAGTCAAGGAGTTGGCTACATCTAAGCTTAAGCAACAAGAACTTTTGGCAATGATGACACATGAGAAGAATACGACAAATACAGAACTTGCAGAACCTATTATTCTAAAGGGAAAACAGCTAGAAGAAATGGATAAAGAAGCAATAGTTGTCACTGGTGGACGATTATCTCTTCAAGTTGATAATGATTCTCAGAAATTGAAATTGCTTGTCAATGGTCCTCGTAGAGAGATTCCAGATTGGATGGCTCGAAGGATAGGTTCCGTTCGTCGTAAGTTTCCTCCTAGAAAGATTGACATTTCTGAAGCCAATACATCAAAATTTAAGTCTTTAGAGTTGCCTAATCCTGCTGAAGTGTGGTCAATTGCACAAGCAAAACCAAAGGATGCGGATACGTTAATTGAGCCTGCAGTTGAGAAAAAGGTAATCGAGAAAAAACGCAAGGCTTTAGAGCGTGCTTTGCAACGAAGGACCATTCAATGGCAAAGGACTCCAGAAGAAATAAAACTAGGTGCTTTTTTTCTTCCCTATCTATTATGCCCCAAGCAAGGCATATTGTAATGTTTTATTTGACCTGTATTGTTTTATGTCACACAGAGCCAGGAACTGGCACAGGACGTGAGATTGTGGTTAGTATCTTAGTATACGTTTGCTACAATTTAGTTCTTTTTCATGGATCTCTGTTGAAGTTGTGAATTATTTCCATCAATGAAGTTTCAAGGTTTCAACTGGGAAAGCTGTAGAAAAAGGTGGTACCTTGATCTGGCTCCAAAAGCATCAGATTTATCTCACTGTGGGATAACAGCAGTATGGTTACCTCCTCCAACTGAATCTGTTGCTCCACAAGGTCTTTGTTCCCTAAAATATTCCCGTTAATTTTTTCATCCCTTTTTACCAACAACACTGTATACCACAGAAATCCAAATGAAAATGGCATGGTAATTAATAAAGTTCATGCAATGACTCCAGGGTATATGCCTTCTGATCTATACAACTTGAACTCGGCATATGGCACCCAAGAGGAGCTGAAGTATTGCATAGAGGAGATGCATAGCCAACATCTTTTGGTATATTTTCTGAGACAAAACTAAAGCATGCAGTCTGTCAGAAAAAAAGAGTCTAAAAATGCATCTACCAAAATCTTTTTAATTTAACCATCTTCATTGATTAGTCACTTTGACCTTACTGTCAAAATCTGGATTTAATGTAATAATCATTCTGTACCACCAATGCAAATAATAGAAGTCTGTCATCAAAGAGTTCCATACTTTCAAATAGTTGAGACTGATTACTGCAGAGCAGGAAACAAAAAAGCAAGAATAGATAAAAAGACAGCAACAAAATGTCTTCTATTCCTATATACACATCAATGGTTTCAGGTTGATCCATTGATGGCAGTTTCATATAAGTTTGTTAATATGACAGTTTGGTCAAGCATCTCTTTATCCTTATCTGGAGATTAATATGTGTGCTGTATATAATAAAGAAAAGGAACTTGCATTTCATAGTCCCACAACTTCTGCAATACAATTCTATTCTTTCTCATCTATTTTTTCTTCGAACAAATTAGATGATCAAAGCGCATGAATATCTGGCGCCTATAGCTCATGCATGTATTCATTTCCACTTGTAATCGCTAACAGCTTTTAAAAAAATAAACATGCTTCTTGTTTTCACAGGCATTGGGAGATGTTGTACTAAATCATCGATGTGCTCATAAACAGGTGAAAGACGTATCAGTTATATTCAATTAGGCTGTTTTAATGCTGAAACAACCCACCCCCCCCCCCCCCCCCCCCCCCTTCAAACCAAAAAAAAATATTTTGTTTTGTTGCTCTAGATTACAGCAATCCCTGCTTCAGACACCATTCAATTCACAGCAGAACTTCTGTCTGAATGATGCACAATTCATGAGGGATATGCGCTATTATTTTCGCCTGCTTATATTTGATGCCTCTAATGATGACAGAGTGCAAATGGAGTATGGAATATATTTGGTGGCAAGCTTGCCTGGGGACCTGAAGCAATTGTTTGTGACGATCCAAATTTTGATGGTCAAGGAAATCCCTCAAGTGGTAAGGAACTATGGATATGCTTGTTTACAACGAATATATGTGATTCCTTGATATGCATTTCGAATTGCATCACTTATTCCATGCTGGGCTTATTACAATTCAAATATGTAATGAAGTGAACGTGGCTACCCTGTTCTTTTAATATATATAACCATTAGTAATAACCCTTAATACATGAAAAGCTACTGTTGATCTAAATCAGGCTGTACTGCTTTATTTATCACTGTTATCAATTGCAGGTGACATATTTCATGCAGCACCAAACATTGATCATTCCCAGGATTTTGTTCAAAATGATGTAAAACAGTGGCTGAACTGGCTCCGAAACAATATTGGTTATGATGGGTGGCGCCTCGACTTTGTGAGGTAAGACTAGTTTGTCATGAGAATATGAGATAAGATATCTGGGCTCTTTTTTGCTTACAATGTTGCCAACCAATTTTACTATATCATCTGTAAATTTATTCCTTCTAAAGATGTTTTTCTTTTGCTTTTTAGTAATTTTTGTAATGTGCTTGAAACTTGATGTCATACGGTTCTATAAGGCTTCCCTAGCGATCAAGTGTTTCCTATTATTTTGAACAGACAACACATACATGAACTATCAACACTGTGTTATTAAAAAATCAAGTACTGGAATGGTGTGGACATTAGAACTAGCATGGATCCCTACTCGATTAAACTTGAACCTAATTTAAGAGCACTTAGATTTCTGCAATAATTTTTCATGATACTACTATAGTCACTACTCTTACTCGTGAAATAAAGTGAATCAAGAGTAAATTAATCACATCTCCTTTTGTTTATTATATTTTTCTGGGAGTCTTGTTGGAGATCATTAATTTTTCTTTTTCCGTACATGTCCATAGATGCAGAGTTTTCTTACGCCTTTTATGCTTACAGGGGCTTTTCAGGTGGATATGTGAAAGAATATATTGAAGCTTCAAATCCTGCATTTGCCATTGGAGAATATTGGGATAGTCTGGCTTATGAAGGTGGTGACCTATGCTACAACCAAGGTAAAAAAAACATGCAGGTAGACTTTCACTAGATAGTATTTTAACTTTTAAGTGTCATGTGGGAAGAAAAACATGATGGGTAAGAATATAAAAGGCCATTTTTTCTAGGATTTATGCAAATCTATTTTCAAAATCTGTGGTTTGACATCGTGTTTATTCAACAATGAATATTATTATACATGGTCAGATGCACATCGTCAACGCGTGATTAACTGGATCAACGCCACTGGTGGTACCTCATCTGCATTTGATGTCACAACAAAGGTAATAATTGTCTTAGTTTTTCCCTAATTGTTTTCAAGAAGAAATAGAGAGTATTTTTGCAAGACTATAACGGAATTCGGTTGTCATTGACCCATCATTACTGTGTGTATTACATATTTCATTTTTATGTTACCAATATACAGCTAACTTAGGGCTCACTCACTAAATCTTCATTGGAGAATCTTGCGATATATAGACCCTAAAAGGAGGGCAGAACTATAAGTAGATTTCAAGCTCACATTCTTTAGTTATTGTACTGTGCAGGGAATACTTCATTCTGCACTGCATAACCAGTATTGGAGATTGATAGATCCTAATGGAAAACCAACAGGGGTAATGGGATGGTGGCCCTCACGTGCTGTCACATTCTTGGAAAATCACGACACTGGATCAACACAGGTCCACTCTAGCTAATGTGTTTTAGCCTATGGTTATAGTATAGAAACAACAGTCTTACCTTTTAATAAATATGATGGCTTAAAATGTGTGAACATTGGTTTAAGCAGCTTACGATCATATTTTGTTACAGGGTCATTGGCCATTCCCGCGAGATAAGCTTATGCAAGGATATGCATACATCTTAACCCATCCCGGGACAGTAAGTTCATTCAAAACCAATGCATTTTTTTCTCATATAGTTAAAACACAGTCCTGCTTCTTGGTTTTACAATAAGAGTGACTGATTTCAATTTTTGGCTTATTGCAGCCTGTGATATTTTATGACCATTTTTACGATTTTGGGCTCCATGACGTGATAACGGAACTAATTGAGGCTCGAAAACGAGGGGGGATCCACTGTAGAAGTCCTGTGAAGATATACCATGCGAATAATGAGGGTTATGTGGCACAAATAGGAGACGCATTGGTGATGAAGCTTGGGCATTTTAATTGGAACCCCTCGAAAGAGATTGATCTGGATGGGAGTTGGCAAAAATTTGTTGATAAAGGCTCAGATTACCAGCTGTGGTTGAGCATGTAGTTCTTTTATAGATAGATATAATAATAGTAACAACTGGAAATTACTTTTATAAAAAATGTCTAGTAATATCTAAATAAAAGAGAGATAAATTATAATGTGGACAAATTGCTGTATAAATAAAATGTTCACTTTAATAAAATATGCTGGAGTGGCGTTAGATTATTCAATTAGTTATGTTTATCATCTAACATAAATTCGATTCTATTTTGATCGCTTAAATTAAATCCAAAATAGACGTTCAATATTTGAAAGCTTAGGTATTACCTCAAATTACACAAGTGAGTAATATTATTAATTAATTAATGAATAGTGATGTATGTGAAGTCGATTGATTAAACTAGATAGTGATAGTGGTGTTTGAAGTTGTTCAAAGCCAAAAGTAAGGAAGCACCAATTGTTATCTCGGCTCTATCTTCTTTTTATTTCATTTGTTGTTTTTATTTTCCGACTGTCTTTTTAGAATTATTTGCTGAAGAATGTTTTAGGTACTTGAAGAAGGTTCACCTTTATTGGGTTCATCTTCTTCCCCCACACGTTTTTTGGAATTCTTTTTCAGCCTCTCAGTTGTTTGCAAATTCTTTAGTCCTTTTGTTTATTTGATTTTAGGTTTAAAATTATTTGTTCACCAGGATAAAAACAACAGTCTATCCATGATAAATATGAAAATTGCTTCACCATAAAAACTTGAGTTTACCATGGATGAAGATGACCAGTTTGTGTCCTATTTCCTTTCAACTTACACAAAGAGGATGTGGACCTTGAACTTCAAGAGCTACAAAGATCCCAAAAAAGAAAAAGGAAAAAAGAGAATTATAGTTGGGAGTATTAAACTAGTATAAACAAATATGAATAATAAATTTTGTTTCTTTATATGTTTGTGTTATTGGTTTGTTAGGCTTTAAATTAAACTAGCGTTCTTCACAGAAAAGCTCGAAATTAAAAAAAATGGAGATGCGGGGGATCGAACCCCGTGCCTCTCGCATGCAAAGCGAGCGCTCTACCATTTGAGCTACATCCCCATCTGATTCCTTACGCAGTACCTTCTTTTATTATTAGCTTACAGGAAAAATAATAGTAATAGTAATAAGCTGAATGAACCCACCCTGAGCCAAACCGAAACATTCGGAAAGTAGATCGCCCATTAAAGGAACAGATAAGAATACAAAAACAAAGCAACGACTTGACCTTTAAACAATGATCAACAACATTTTTGTTTAAATTAGTAGCATGGAATCCTAAGTGATATCTGATGAATAGGTTGTAACGATTGACGTAAGTTGATTGACTTCTAAAAAAAGAATAAACCTTTTAAAATGAATGTTCGCCTACAAATTTAGATGTAGTAAACATAAAGAAATAATAATGATTAGTTTAAGTTGATCAAATTCTAGATCATAAGTCATACATAAATAATCGGTTGGATCCATTTTAACTGATATCGCCGTAATTTAAGATTCACTAATAAACCTGTAAGAATTAGCTATAAATGGAGTCATATAGTTTAGAAGTTGAATTAGAGGTTATTGAATATCCCCTTTATTCTCCTTTAAAATTTGTAAGTTATGCCTTGGCTAATACAATGTACCGAAATCGCACTAGCCTTAAAGTCTTGTTATACGACATATTGCAACGTAGAATTATATAGAAAATCATTGATGCAGTGTACAAAGTTAGATTAAATTATAACTGATATATAATTTAAAAGGATGGTTTGCCACTAATTGAGTGATCAATATTTGTTCTCACAAGACGAGGATACGATATAATAAATATATCTAGCAAGCAACCATAATGGTATAAAAATGATTGTCCACACCAAAAGTTAGAAATGAAAAATGCACCTGTAGAGTTTCATCATAGGAGAATGTCTTATGATCATTTTTTATTTTCTCCAATAAATTAATCGTATTTGAGTCCGACACTTGTTACTATCTATTGAATAAAACATGAGAAACTTACTGGCCGGGTTCTGATCCAACAAATACAAATTAGTTGTGTACGCATTGGATCTTAAATAGGATCTCGATCTTGATTATAAGATCTTAAAATCTCAATCCCATTCGATCATACTTTACTATAGTTAATTAAATAAAAGTTTACAAATAAGCTAACTTTGTTAATGTAACATATAAAATGAATATGCAACTCTATTAATTGATATATAAAATTAATTTTTTATAAAGTTTTGGGTTTATCATTCTAAAATCTAAATTTACAATATCATAATTTTTAATATAAAATCTTGAAGAGCTGTATTCTTCTATTAACATCCTTTAAACTTTTTATGTTAATTTCTCATATGATTATCATTTTATATAAACTATTATACATATAAAAGAAACTAAAAAGTCGTAGTATGATCTTACGATTCCGATCTTGTAACCACTAAAACTATTCATAGTAAGATCTTGATCGTGACAATCTTGCATATACCTTATGACCAGAGAAATTACTAGTATGACCAAATTCAAAATGTTTGGCTCTATTTTAATCATCAATACATTAAACATCGTGTTTTTTGTAGAGTTCTGTGGAAACTTAGGTATTTACAATGCACATAAAAATGACTAATTAATAGAAGCTACAACATAATTTATATGTCAACCAAAATAATTACGTTAAGATTCTGACCCTTGGAAGGACGTGTTGTTTGTTATACCACTTATGCATAATTCAAACCTTAAAGTACAACTACAAATTATTTTAGTACCCTCATGTTGAAAAAGGAAACTCACATGTGTGTGTATTGTTTCATCAAATAAACCAAAAAAGGAAACTCGTGATCACACAATTACCGAAAACGTGCGTACTCTTAAGGTGGCATTAGGAGTGTTTAAAATATCTGAAACCATAAAAGCAAACTTGAAAGCTGATAAACTGCATTAAAATCTAGGTAAATCAAACTAAATATTTTAACTTTTAAAAAAATATTGGTTATTCGGTTCAGTTACGGTTCATGATCTTAGAGACTGAAGGTTTACTGAAATCTTAAAAAATTCAAATTTTATTTTTTACGTTCATCAATACTAATAAATTAACCAATATTTATATACGATAATTATCTATTCATAACAAATTGTTATCCAAAGTCAGTATCAGTATTTCACTTTTCAATATAGACATTAGTATATGTAATTTTTATTTAAGTTTACGAATCAACTAGATTTATAAATCTTACCATTTACCATGTATTTACTTAGTTGAGTTACATTTATATTCAAAATACTTTCTTATGTCATAGTTAGTTGATACATAGATAACAAAGTTCGTAATGTTTTATAAATTTTTTATTTAAGCCTTGTTTGAGTTGAAATATGAACATTAAATTTTGAAATATTTTGTTTTAGAAATATCTTTAGTAGTTAAAAATGGTTAATTGGTTTACCGAAAAAGCGAACCAAGAAACTGGTTAACCGATTATTGGTTAACCGGTTTTTTCAGTTTAGAGGTTGAATGTATTCTCGGTTAACCATCTATAAACACCCATAGTTAGCATGACCGCACCAACTGCAACATGGCCTCACACCATGATCGACGAGCATTAAACCTTACTTGAACTTTGGTTGTTTTTATAATAAGTGGATATTACATTTAGTAAGATTTCATTAATAATTTTTTTTTATTCAGACTACTAAACTATTTATCTTATTATCTACTAACTAAATAATAACATTTGTAATTCATTAAGTGTTTTTTCATGTCCTCTCAATAATTTTATTTCATTACTTTAGATAATGTTAGTATATTGAATATTAATAGAAACTTGATTTACACAAAGCAAAATTCATTTATACAAAATAGGTACAAGAATGTAACAATATATAATACAAGTTGATAATGAATAGACTATTATATATTAACAATTTTTATTGTGCAACTTCAATTGTTCAACATTAACATCCTCGGACAATAAACAACACGTCTTTTTTATTCAAATATCATATCAGTATCACATCATGTTTTCCTTTTTAATCTTTGAAACTAAGAATAGTTTAATCCCAGAAACTCAATATTTTTCCTCCCACACGTTCGTCAACTTTAAACTAGCCGTGAAAACCCGAGCAACTCGGACGAGTTGTGAAAAGACCATTATGGAAGACCTTATTGATATAAAAGAATTTTTTATTATAGAATAATTAATCAAAGAATAGATTGATTTAGACGCGCATAAAAAAGAGCGTGAGGTTCTCATCCATCGACTCTTGTAAAAAACATGCCCTACCAACATACTCCCTTTAATATCAACCGTCTGATCTCCCTAAATCCACGGATCCAGAGAGCGCGTAGACGGCAACACACCGACATCTACGAACCCACCTCAGCCTCGGAACTAAGCCTCCAGGTTCAGAGCCGAACCTAGACCCATAATTTCTATAACGTGTACGTGTTCATCAGCTTTGTCTAAAAAGAAAATTAGTAAAATAAAAAAAATCCATCTTTCTCGCTCATCGTTTTAGAGAGAAAAAGTGTGTTGAAGTTGGTGAGAGAAAGTAAGGGAGTTATATATACACATATGTGTATGTATAGAAAGAGAAATTAAGAAGGGGCATTCAGCTGCTCTTACTAGCAGTTGCAGAAAAATTGATGATATTGATCTCCATTAGAAAGGAGGCTTGCCAAAGTAAGAAACTTAAACTATTTTCAACAACCCCCAAAAAAGTTCAATTGGGATCACAATCTTTTAAAACCATATGATTGATTTTCTGAATTATAGCTTTTTTCCAGCAGATTAGTGACTTCACTTGTGTTGGAAACTCCTTAACTTTATAATGTTGCCAGCTTCAATTCAGCTAGCATTTTCTGCTTTATATATTATGACATTATTAATTTTACTTTCCTTTTCTGGGAAAATTTTGAAGGCTGTTTCCAACTTCTCATGCAGAGGTTTTTTTCTGGGGTTTGAGTTTTGAATTTGCCCCAAATTTTTTATTTTGTTTTATTTAGGAGTTTTAAAGTTATAAATAGACTCCAACTCATTTGCAAATGTTTTAGCTACACATGGTGATTTAGAGTTTTGCTTGATTATAGTGTCAGATTGTTTGTTCCTAAATATTCTGTTATCTCATTTAGATTTCCTTCTTGAAATTTATATGAGTAATGCTTAAACCTTGTTGAATGCAAAACATTGTATGTTTACTTGACCTAGTATGGAGAGATGAAGTAAATCAGAAATAAGTATGAAATTAATTGTAGTTTTGAAGCTTACATAACATGTTCTGAATTGGGTTGGATAGATTAGCCTTTTATCTTACTCCCTTATAATGTATTAAGCCAAAAGTCTTGATCCTTTTAGATGCATAAGTTCTTAACCACCTCCAGTCAACTTTATGTTTGTTTAAGTATGACATGCACATGCAGCAGCTAAAAGGACATGTTACCGGACAAAAGTGTTTACCTCCGCATTGCGTGGATACCATTCGAGTATAATAATATGCCTTAAAAGTTGGAAAAGATTTCAATTCTGTTGCTGTATTTCACTGTGTTATGAACTTTTTGTTGTTTCACATAATACTATGGAGCAATCGACTCTCTAAACAGTCATATTTGATCTTACATTGCCAACTAACCATCTTTCTTGCGAGAACACTAGACAAAAGTAGTTTGCAAATGCAAATTGAAGGATTATGGTAAGTTTTTTGGCCAAGTTGTCAAAAAGAACAGTCATATGTTGTAAGTTTTTGTCCTAAACTGGTCATTCTTGAAGTGTAATGATTGTTTCTGCATCATCACAAGAACAATGGTGGTTCTGCAACGAAAAGTCATACACCATTGTTTGAAAAGATATTTCTGATCTCTTATTGGAGGACTTCTGGATTTGTAGGTTTCCCAATTCTTAATACTCATTTGTACACAGTTTCTGAAGTTCTTTTCCGAAAGTTATAGTTAGAGATCTCAATTTGATGAAATTCAAATGTGGGAGTGAATATGTTGAAGCATCTGCAAGAACCCCAGAAGCAAAAGAAACTCCAAGAAGTAAATGATGCCAGACAAGAAAATGTCATGGATAAGCCGTCTTTGTTGCATAATAAACAGTACTCTGGGACTCAATATGGACTTCTAAATCATGGCATACGAGTTCGTGATCCATCCCAAATGTTTATGTTTGGAGACAAGAATTTGGTTCAGGGATTTTCAAACAAATTGGTATGTTCTCATTTTCAGGGGTGGTCTCAGGAATCTGCTGGTTTGTTGTCTAAGCAGAAATCTAATATCGGTGATCAATCCAATTTCAATGGTTCTTCCAATCAGGTGTTGGATACTTCTAATACATTGGAACAAAAGATTTTGTTCAAGAAAGAAGAGGGAAAAGAAAGCTATGAAAAAACAGAAAGTTTGAGTAAATTTCCTTCGATTAAGGGTGGGAGTTGGAGTGCTCTTATGCAGTCTGCAGTTGTGGATGCTTCTAGTAGTGATGCTGGGTTACAAGAAGAGAGGAGCAATCTGAGCTTTCAAAATCCACAACTTTCTAATGAAAAACAGCCTTCAAATTTGGTAGAAAATAAGAATCATCATACTTCAAGGTTACATAACAAATCCCATAATACCCATTCTGGAAAACTGAAAACAGGTGGCTATTCTGCCGTGTCTCTTGGTTTTCCTGCCCCAGATTCAAGGTATGCTTCATGATTTTTGTAAATTTATTTTATATTGTTGTTAGCATTTGTTTAGTCATCCATGAACTATGAATGATTACATGCAATATTGTTGTTTTTTTACCATGGCAGTGGAAATATGCTTGAGCTTCTTCACAAGCTGGAAAAAGAACATAGTAAAACGGTTAACATAAATGAGGTGCCTAAAGCTGAAACTGATGATGCATATAATCCATCATATAATAAATCTTCACGTTCACCGTATACTGGTTTGAGGTTGAACCCTACAAGTCAAAGACAACTTGTAAAATATTTTGACACTTCTCGTATCTCTCAACAATCGGTGAGTAATTGTACAAAATCATTAGGATTGTAAGGCTAAAACCTCATGTTTTATGCACTATATGCAGGATCATTTAGATAAACCATCTCAAGGTCCTAGATCTGATAATAATCAGCTTCCAAATCAGAATTATATAATATCCAACCTAGTTTCAGTGAAGAAAGAAGATGGTCAAGAATGGTCAACAAGGTCGGAAAATCCATGGATGGATGTATCCGTGCAACAGAATCCTTCTGTGATGAAATCTTGTGAGCTTCCTAGTTCCTCATATGCAGCAAATAGCAGGATGGAAACTGCTTTTGAAGCTTCAAAGTATATTAAAGAAGGAAATGGACTCTTAGAAACTGATGAAACTGTGAGGAATTCACAGGGTTTTGAAGATAAAAGAGACTTTGCTAGTAAAAGTGGGGTGATAAAGAATGACAGTAAACTTTCTCAATTAACCTCTCATTCCCAGCTGAATTCCTCAAGCAACCTCAAGAATCACAAGGCCTCAAAAGCCGCACAAATGTCGTCTATATGTGATGCAAGGTTTGATAATTATGCTGGAAAACGTCTTAAGATCAAGGAGGAATCTGGAAGGCTGGAAAGAAATAGTAATTCTTTGGTGCAAGTAGCTAGCAGTGATCAACGTGGGACCAATGAGGTGGTGCTTACACATCCGTCTGCCATTTGTTTGCAGCACTTAGATGTGGCTAACCAAAATATGACCGTCTTAAAATCAAAGAAGAGAAAGTATCCTGCTTTTGAAGGTTTACCTTGGCATAAAGAAGTAACTGAAGGCTCTTCAAGGTTTCATGACATAAGGTGTGTACAGATCATGTGCTATAAACTAAAAGGGGTTGAATGATTCTTTAATGTAATGTACCTAAATTTTGATAAT
Source organism: Pulicaria dysenterica (assembly GCA_947179395.2). NCBI lineage: Eukaryota > Viridiplantae > Streptophyta > Magnoliopsida > Asterales > Asteraceae > Pulicaria > Pulicaria dysenterica. Next base: position 57,226,563 of record OX359295.1, read on the forward strand.
GTTTGTCTTGAAGCACTGCTGAACTGAAGTGGGCACATTCAGTAGTTCGGCGACCTGAAAAGGTGTGTGTTTCTTTTTCTGTTGTGAAATATGCATTGTATATTAGTGATGTTTCAAACATACAAATACAAGTACAATGGTGTTTTAAATTCTTGTCCTAGACTTTTATTTTTATCGGTCTACAGTTGAAAGATTTGGCTGAAAAAGTGGCATTAGACTCCCTTTGGGTGGTTCAACGGAAGAGAAGACTTAATTTAACAACACAACTTATGCAACTGTTACTTCGGCCCGCACCAGCCATCGTTCTCTCAGAAGATGCTACTGCACATTGTGATACTGTGATATATTATGCTTCTAAATCAGCACTGGGTGATGCGTGTAGCTTATTAGCCTCGTAAGAACCAGTCTTCCTTGTTTACTTTTATCTTACCATTTTAATTAGGTTAGGTCAATAATTGTTTTCAAGTTGAAAATTTGAATATATTTACTTTCGAGTTTCCCTCCAGAGCGTCAAAGAAAAAGTTGACTTCTGGAAAAGGCAGCATTGAGCAGGATCTTCTACAGACTATACAAGGACTCATTGTTAGATCAAAGAGGTTGGAAGCCGAGTTTTCAAGGTAAAAGTGAACTACTAAAAGGCTTAAGTTAGTATAGTCATACCCTCGTTATAATTTGTTCATTGTGTAAAATAATTGAACATATAAAAATGATGGTGAAGGTTGGAGAAAGGGGAGTCATCAATTCTTGAAGTAAAGATGGAATTTCAAGAATTGGATAAAGTTTCATTGGTCAACCGTTTTGCTAAGTTTCATGGTCGAGGGCCATTGGTTACAGCATCATATGGTGTTGATACATCTAAGCGAAAACGCAATCCTCAGAGATATGTTGAAAGTTTTAAAATGCCAAAGATGGTACCTGAAGGGCAAAATTGTCTTTGTCTATGATATCTAGCTCCATACACTCCCTAGCTTCTTATATAACCTAGTAACCTTATGTATTCTCTATCCTAGTCCTAGTGCTGGTCTAACTAAACATAAGTTTCATCTTTTTGAACTAAGTCAACTTTAGCTAGTATATAATGGTGGTTTTGTATATGTTAATGAGGATGCTAGGGAGTTTTTTGAGTTGCAGAATGTTTTATCTAGATGGCTCACAGTTATGGCAGGTACATATATATCTGGATGGATGTAGATGGTCTTTATGTTTTTGTTGCCTTGTTGTCACTGTTTTGCCCTGTCACTCTGTCAGCTTTGTATTTGTGGGCCTAGAAACTCTCCTGTTGAAGCCCAGATGTGTTCAGTTGATTATGAAATGAAGCTTTGATTGGCTAGCAACCTAGCATATAGAACTATTGAAGGTGAATAAAAGCCCAAATGGACCACAACTCAACTGTGAGTCCAACACTTCATAGAAGGTGGCCATTTGGCCCTTCTTCAAGCCACCATGAATGAGACTCTGACAAGTGACAAAAGCCGTTCCAATTTTCTAATTCTTCACTTTCTTTATTGATTTTCAATATTTAAATGACTTGTAAAGATGAAAACCTTTGTCACGACAAGATGATTATTGGAGTTATTGATCTATGAAAAATACTAAAAATAAATATCAACCCATGATAACATCAAATCAACCATCCTCGATCGAGGTAATTACAAGGCCTGGTTTTGTCATAAACCTACTAACACCATATGTTCAAGACAAGAAGGAACCAACAAAAAATCGATGAAACTTGAGTTGTATTTAAAAACTTTGAAGCATATCAAATTATACTATTAGAAGAAGGAACTACATAAAACAAACAAAACCAGACAAGAATTAAATTTTTAGCATCTCAGCAATGCTTGTATATAAGACTTGCAATAATCCTGAAATAACCACCAACGGAAAAAAAACATGGATAGAAGTCATGTTATCGTCATACCGTATCCAGCACAAGGCCATGTGATTCCTCTCATGGAGCTTGCTCAACATTTGGTTGAAGATGGTGTCAAGGTCACCTTCATAAACACAGAGGCTATTCACAAACGGGTAACAACCATCTGGTCAGAACATGGTCTTATGCAAATGCTTTCGATCCCTGATGGTCTCGAACCATGTGAGGACAGGGCTGACGTTGGTAGGCTGTCTGCATCAATACAGCGAACCATGCCTGGAAAGTTAGAAGACCTCATAAACATGATTAACAATCAAGACGATAGCAAAGTTAGTTGTGTTATTGCTGATAATTGCATGGGATGGGCCTTACGTGTGGCTGAAAAGATGGGAATTCGAAGAGCAACCTTCTGGTCGGCGTCTGCTTTTACATTGGCTTCCATGTCAAGCTACCAAAAGCTAATCGATGACGGAACTATAAACGATTCTGGTGAGATAATTAACTATATGTGATTCTATTTTCTTTTTGGACGTTTTTATAAAGTAACTAAACTCAATCTGTATATATATCGTTCTGTTAGGGGTTCCTTTAAATGATAAAATGATTCGGTTGTCACCAACCATGCCACCCATAAAACCATCAAACCTCTCATGGGCTTGTGTTGGTGACTTAGCCACCACAAAAATTCTCTTCGATGTTACGTTAGAAGCTGTGAAGGCATCAACAATGGCGGAATGGGTATTATGCAACTCTAGTGATCACTTAGAGCCTGCGGCGTTTAGCCATTCCACACATCTGTCACCAATTGGTCCGTTATTAGCAAGCAACCGCCTTGCTAAACAAGCAGGCCATTTTTGGCAAGAAGACTCCACGTGCTTGGAATGGCTAGATGACCAGCAACCAGGATCAGTCATTTACATAGCATTTGGGAGCTACACCATGTTTGACCAAACTCAGTTTGAAGAGCTAGCGCTTGGTCTTGAACTAACCAACAGACCATTTTTGTGGGTGGTCCGACCGGGTATAACCAAGGAGGCTATTACGTACCCAAATGGCTATATGGACCGGGTTGAGGGTCGAGGGAGGATGGTTAGCTGGGCACCTCAACAGAAGGTGTTGGCTCACCCTTCAGTGGCTTGTTTCTTGAGCCATTGTGGTTGGAATTCGACACTTGAAGGTGTGAACCATGGAGTCCCATTCATGTGTTGGCCGTATTTTGCTGATCAATTTCATAACCAAACTTATATTTGTGATATCTGGAAGAATGGTGTGGGACTTAACAAGAACAAAGAAGGAATCATCACGCGTTGTGAGATCGAAAGCAAAGTGAAGCAGCTGCTTGGCGATCAAACATTTAAAGAAAAGGCACTGGCTCTTAAGGAAAAGGTTATGAGTGGTATCAGTAAAGGAGGGAGGTCGCGAAAGAATTTAAGTGATTTCATTGAGTGGATTCAGGAGAAAGAAAGCGATTCCGAATAAGATTGGGAATGAAAAGTCGTGATTGTATTTGAATTCCGTATTTTGTTTGAAATTTGCATTTGTGATTTGTGATTATGAGAATCAGAGAATGTAATGAATTTGAAAAACGACTGTGCAATCTCATAACTTTTTACAAAAAGGAATTTTGATCACATGGCCGAGCCTTCGATCGGCTCATTCCTTTATGAATTGGTATTCGACTCTAGTTATGTAGAGTTATATATTAGGGTTATATGTTGGGCCATGCCACGGGATCCTCTTAGGGTTTTTTCACGTTAAATTTTAGTATTATCGTTTTATATTATTCATATATATATATTTCGTTTCTACATATATTTATTTTGAATTAGTATGATGAATATTCATCAATCAGGGCTAGCGGGTCATGGGTTTATGTATTCAAATATTGCAACAAACATATGACTTGTTTTTTTAACGCTGTCGAAGATATGGACTCTAATCCAAACATTATAAAACGGGTTAGTCATGTTGATTCATTTACAACCAAAATCAAAAGGTACGAGATAAATAATAGAAGGTCAAGAGGCAAATTATTTTCAAGATATGACATCAACGTTATGACATAAGCAGCATAAGGAATTATAAATATTCAAATGAATATAAATTGAGACATAACATACCTTGATATAAATTAGACCTTGATATAAATTGAGATTTAGGATAATAAGTAAAAAGAAGGATATATAAATTAGACATAACATACGTTGATATAAATTGAGATTTTGAGAAAATGAAGTGAGACTATTTCTTATGTAAGCTGTAGTCTACCATATTATATATAGTCAGTCCATTTGGGTTCTTCAACCGGTTGTCTTGCAAGTGAACT